>JAIUCV010000181.1:0-600000 GCA_026724425.1 Erythrophleum ivorense
GGTTCGGCTGATTTAGCCAAGATCAAGGGAATTGATCAAGCTAAGGCCGGCACGGTTGAGGACTGGGAGAAAAAGTTCCAAGGCCGTGACAATAAGCTGACTTGATTCGAGAATTTGCCATCATTCAAGAATTTTCATGCAATTCTATCCTCTTCATCATAGCTTCTTAGGGGAATATTCACACTTGAGATCTTCTGGCAAGTGTCTCTGTCTAGCAATCCCACTCCCAGTTACTAAACTTTAACAAAAATTTAGGCAGTTAAAAACTCCTCTTTAGAAGAGAGAAGCTTGATTGTTCAAAAGGAGCCAGCTACTTTTGGTACGTATTGGCACGGAGAAATGTTCAATTTTTACTCCAGCAAGATGTAATTAGCACTTCAACCACTTATTTTCTACGATTTTTACTCTTACTAGCAGTAAACCCTGTAAATTCAGGGGTTGAAAAAAATATATGGGTCCCACAACTAAAAAAAGGGGAAAATGAAAAAAATATGGATGAACAGTTTAACACAATGTAAAAATAGTGCTCATAACGCGACGCTATAAACAGTTTGTGAATAGTGCCAAATGAACAGTGCTTTGATTTCTGGCTTATATATATATAAAGTAGATTTGATTCACAATATAAATTATTGACAAGAGTTTTTCAAATAAATCCAGGTTTGCAAATGTTGGCAAGAGACATTCACTTCATGATTGTAAAGTTTACATTTTCATAAATTTGCTTGTTAAAATATTCAAAATGGGAGTTTTGTTCAGACAATGCAAGTAAAATGCAATGACACTCTTGTAACATAGCTATTATGTCATATTATAATGTTTTGTTTTACAATAATAGTTTTTTATAATCTTAATGTAGTCTCATAGTTGGATATGTATTTAAAAAACAAAATCTTCAAAGTTGCAAATTGGTTAATAATAAACTCCATTATGAGTTAAAATGCTTGTTCTCAACAAGTTTAATTAAAAAAAATAGATATGAGTTCAAAAAATGAAATTAAAAAAAAATGAGTTCATTTCAAAAGAAAAATCAAATATAAAATAGATTTAATTTATTTTTTTAAAATATGGCACAAACTTTTGTCTAACCCAAGCAATAGTCCATAATTTATATTTGGAAAAAAATATTTAAGGAAAGTGACAATAGCAATCACTAGCTCGAAATCTAGGGATTAAAGAACGATTAAAATAGAAGCACTTACATGTTTAACTGACACAAGTGGCAGGTAAAAAACCCAAAAGCTAGTATGAAAGTAAACCTTTCTTCACAGGTTGTTCAGTATTATTCACAGTTTCACATAATTTGATGTTGAAAATGAGCAAAGTTATTCTTTGTCTCATCAAGATTCTAACTAATTAATGACTAAATCACAAGAAAATCTTCTCAGGAGGGTGATAACTAAGAAACTAATGAAACAATTTACATCTCATGAATAAATTGAAATTCAAGAAATAAAAGAAAGTAACTTTCTGCTCTAAGAACAAATACCTATACAAGAATGTAGAAGCAAATTAATTTCTTAATCGATGGCTAAATATTAATATAATCTTCTAAACAGATGCTTACCCTAATGATGACCAAGCAGAAAAATTAACAAAATTTAAGTCATGGGTTGATCAATGTATAGAGATTAACACATAAAGTGCATAGTATTGGAAGAAGCAAAATGGAAAGAGAAGAAAGCGAAGCTTTTAAGACCATGAAAAAAAAAATAAAAAAGAAAAGTAGGTCAAGCTAAGCTTGCTTGATTTCTTTTTTCTTTTTAAGTCAAGCAGGTGCTTAGGCTAGTACTTTACATTGTTCTAACTAATTTAATTTATTTTTTATTTTTAGTTAAAGTTATAAAATGTTCTTTTAAAAAATAAATTTTTATATAAATCTTTATAAAAATTATATTTTGTTTTTATCAAATTAAAATTTTTATATAAATCTTATTAAAAAGATGTTTTATTTATTAAGAGGATTAGGTTAAGTTAACCCTACAATTTTTTTACTTGGTCCATTATGGTTGGGCTAAACTAAGGTTTATGTACCCTTAGTTGAAATAATTATTGAGTATCAATGTAAGTTATGACAAGCTTGTCTCTTGTATTTATAAACTTCTGCCTAAGCCCTTAAACATTTGAATTAAATGAGAACTTTGGCTATCGACAATACTAGTTATGTTAGCAGCTAATATACAAGGAATGGCCACAATTAAATAGTACCATTTTCATGCTGGTTTCTATGGAGATTCCACATCCACATCCATTGTATTTTGTATTTCCAAACTTTTACCTAACCCCTTAAACATTTTGAGTTAGATGAGAACTTTGGCTATCGACAATGTTAGTTATGTTAACAGCTAATGTACAAGGAATGGCCACAATTAAGTAGCACTGTTTTCATGCTGGTTTCTATGGAGATTCTACATCCATTATCTCCTTCTTAATCTTTATCTCTATTTTGAAAACCAAACTAGATCAACCAGTTTGATAGGGAACTAGTCTCTAGTTCAATTCAGTTAGCATTTAAAACCAGATGTGTTTAGAACCAATGAAAACTGAAAAAACTGATCGAGTCACTGGTTGAATCTATCTGAATTTTCTTTTAGCAAAACTTGTAATGTTGCACCTCAAACCAATGACCCTTCAGCGTGTTTGACATGCCTCTAGAAAGCACCTTCAATTATAATGTGCAATATTTAATATATAACTTTTATTATGGTTTTATTTTAACAAAAACAATATCTTTTCCCTTAAACTATCATTATTATGTTATTTATAATTGCAAAATTTTGATATAATATATGTGAAACAAAATTAAAATTCATATAATTTTTATTAAAATTATATAAATATACTTCAAAAAAATAAAAAATAAAAAATAATGTTATGTTTGATATATTTTTATGTATAATTAGTTATAACATATTTCAAAATTTATTAATATTAGTTCATTATTATTTATTATCTTAAATTTTTAATATATAAAATAATATATATATATATATATCACCAATTCAACCACGGTTCAAACTAATAATTTCATCAATTTAATGACTAATATGATTTTAAAAATATTAATTTTTAGTTCACAACTTTTGTGCAATTGCTTGTATGATTGTTAGTCTTTGATGCATTAAACTGGCCTCCAAGTAGCTTCAACGAAGGATATATTACAGCTGCAAGTGCATGGAATTGTTCAAGTAAAACATATTTTTAATAGAACTTTTCTTCCTTGATCACTTATTGTGGAAATTAAAACTGAAAACATCACAAAGGAGTTAAATGACAAACTATGAAGGGAAAATTATTTTTTTATGCCTTGATTTTCAATCAATTTCCAATTTGATTCTTATTACTTAAAATTTTGTAATTAAATTTTTATATTTTAAAAGCTTTTAAATTTAGTCCCTATCATTAAATTTCTCTCAATATATTTTATTTTTACACTTTGAGTATGCATAATTTAAACTAATTTACCAAAATAACTTAATGTGTTTCATCATATGTCATATATATATATATATGTGTGTGTGTGTGTGTGTGTGTGTGAGAGAGAGAGAGAGAGAGGGAGAGAGTTAATTTCACTTCATTATCAATTTTTATTCCTTTTTTTGGTTTAAAATTATATATATTTAGAATATGTATTAAAATATTACATAATGACTATGTCATCAAATTTTAATAAAATATTGTCAACAAAGACTAAATTAAAAAATTTTCAAAAATATAAGAATTAAATTATAAATATTTAAACTATGAAACTAAATAAAAAATTAAGTGAATATGTAGGACACGAGAATAATTTAACCTACTATAAATCACAAAGAGAGCAAACTGATTTGAATTAAACCACATGACATTCCCGAGGAGAAGAAAAAAAAAAAGCAAGGAAGTTAGATGCAAGATTAAAACATACCATAAAAATCCCTTAAGAGTGGCTTTTCTTTTCTTTGGAGGACAAGGCTGGCATTCCATCAACGTATCCCTGGACAAACAAAGCAAGAAAATAAACTTGAATATGTAAAAATAAAAATAAAAATAAGAGTAAATTACATAAATCTTTCTGAATTTTGTTAAAATTATATAAATCTCTCCTCTATTTTCAAAATATATATAGATATCTTTTTAAAGAAAAAAATTATCTTATACTTTAGTTTAACTTTAATTTTTTTTAACTAAAATACTTTCAGAATTTTTTTTAATATCAACAGCAGCACAGTTACACATTAAATTTCATGTTTGCAAAAGCGTAGGTTGTTTTACCAAAATTATAACTACTTTAACTTCCTCATACAACAAAATTTAGCAAACTAGAAGGAGAAAGATGGAATATACATATAGTGGCTTCTCTTAATTTGTGGCTGATTATGCTTGATGATATCAAACTGGGAAAGTCAAAGCATGACTTTTGTAAGTAAAACGCTGAGAATTTTTACATGCATTTCTTGAATGGCCAATTGGTGCGAAGAGCAAAACATTTATCAAAATGGATACATTCACCGTCTAAAATTTTTACTTTATTTGTTAAATTTTCATCGGCACCTTATCTTGCCAATTCGTAGAGAATAAGATTTAAGCAAAATTAGTTACATGTGAGTGATCAGTTTCTACTCATTTCTCCGATCAAAATATTAACAAGCTTAGTTGTAAAATATTCTTTCTCTTATTATGTTTTGATTATAAAAGTAATAATAAACTTAAAATTACTCCTCTCATAGATTAGAGAGTAAATTATATAATTTTTTAAATTTTTATTAAAATTACGTAGATCTTTTTTTAAAAATATATATATATACAAACTTCTCTTAAAACAAAAAAAATTATTATACTTTAATCAAATTTTAAATTTTCTATTATCAAAATATCCCCTATTTAAAAGTTTTTTAATTTAAAAATATGTATTTAAGTGAATGGATAGTGCTTTAATTAAAATTTTTTTTAATTAGATTAAGGCATATAATGATTTTTTGTTTAAACAAATTTATATATTTTAAAAATAAAAGAAATATATGTATTATTTTAACATTGTGTCTTATGACCATCACACATATTTTTCAATAACTATTCCACATTCTTCAAGTTTCTTTTTTGGACCATTCATATTGTTATATCAAATCAAACCCAAAGCACAACACAATAATATAGATATAAGAGTTACGCTGAATTATTTGACGTTGAAACATAAATTAGCTAACAACAGAACAAGAAATAGTATATTGCTGCATATAGTTGCTAGGGGAGGTAGTGTATAAAAATTCAACCAAAGGGCACATTTTCTTTATAACGAGTTACTTAATCGGCAGCTAAATTAACATATTGTCTGGCCCAATTAAATAAGTAAAACTCAAAAAGATTGAGAGTATGATTTAAGAGCATGTTCAATAGCAATGAAAAGGGGAGAAAGGAGAGCGAAAAGAAAAGGAATATCATGAAAAGTTGTTTGGGAGCAATGAAAAGGAATCATAGATCAACTTTTTCTCTTGTTTTAAGAGATACTGTATATTTCTTCATTTTTTTATCTTGGATGGCATTGTTGCCTATGGAAAGGGAAGGAAAAAAATTATTTTGCTCCAAATAATAGTAATATTTTATTTTTTATTTGAAGATATTTATGCTAAATAATCTTAAATTTTAAAAATTATTTTAAAGAATTCAAAAAAAATGTTTATTTAAGGTCTTAAACTATAATGTTTCTTTATAATTAAATTTTTTGCTCTTAGATCTTTTAAAATTTAAAGTTTTTTTAACTTGAGGCCTTCAATTGTAATTTTTTTATGTTAATGAACAAAAATTATTATTTTTTAATTTTCTTCTACCACAAGTATTTTGGTTATTTGATCATTTTTTATTTTTATTTTTACATTATTTTTACTTTATCAAATACCAAAATGGTTCTCATTCCTTTTTATATCATATCAAAAGTGAGTTTAGGTTATAGAATTCTGTCCTATTCTCATTTTTATTCTCATTTCTATTCCCTTAAAAATCTTTCTATTTTACCAAACATGACCTAGTATCATCAAGGAATGCAAAACTCCTCCAATGTGTAATGTGAGACGAAGAAAAAATGGAATAGATGAGTGCGTCTCAATCAAATTCCACAATAATTTGTAAGAGACTCAACTGCGGCTTGTGTAATGAGTATTTAAAAAAAAAAAAACTAAAGGGCTTTGAAAAGGAAAATTCCCACTAAGAAATTCTTTAGGATAAGGAGAATTATCTACCCTGCCAAAGGGCGAGCTTGATTGGCCGGTGAGAAAATAGAGGGGGTCAATTTCTTGCAACTTCTGCTGGTAAGTGGAGTTTAGCTTTTCACAATAGTTTGATGGAAATTTACCGAAATGGGATGGTTATATGCCTTAATCTTTCCTATGATGATTCATCGAGCTCTTGCACTATCTTTATCGGTTTACTCTTTATTTTGAATCCTTCAATTTGTCGGTCAAATTGTCATTTCAATTTTTATTTTCATATTCTTTATTATTTCACTTTGAATTGATAGATGTTATATATTCAAATGGCCAATTGCTTTGCGAGAATATGCTTGAGCATAATCAATAATTGTTAATTTTTGCACCAATTATGATTTAAATTCAAATTTTTTTAAGTCTAGGGATGACTTTTAATATTAGTGAGTCAAATCTCATTGGTAGGTACCAAACAAACATTTGAAGCCACTTGGTTTAACCTTTTTTTTTTTTCAAAAGGATGTTAGATTCCCTCATGTGACATAATGATCATGTTATAAAGTATATAGATGCTATAAAATTTTTTGCCTCTAACAAATAAATTAAACCATTCATAGATAAGAATATAAGCAAGTTGGAAGTAGGATTCATCTAAAAATAGATGAACATATTTACACATTTAAACATGATTAGCTTAATTTACTTATTTTTATATAGAGAGTTTATTTAAGTCTGTTCATTAAAACTTCCCTTAGTTTGGCCCTCAATTTCAACTTAAAATATGTTAATTACAGATAATTATAATAAAAAAAATTTATAATTCTTCTTCTTTTTTTGGTTATTATAATTAATCCAACCCAGATTGTTGAAAGGAAAATATTATCTCATTTTTACCAAGTAAGCTAACTCTTTTAGTTAAAAAATTATAATTTTATATTTTTTAATGAGTTTATAATTACAAAAAAAAGTTGACATTTTAGAAATGTATTTATACAAGAAAACCTTTTTAGGAGTTTTTATTTTTTCTTCTTTTTTTTGGGGGGGGGGGGGGGGAGGGTGTGGGGTACTAGTAGAAACAACGGAGAAAACTACATGTTTGATCCTTATCTTTCATCTTCCTATGAGGAGCACCTTGCTCCTCTTACAAGCCCAATACAAGAAATTCTTGTACTGTACTAGGGAAACATATATTCCATGATCAAGATTTATACAAGTCTCATATGTATGAATCAAATCTTTTATTGGATGTACGTATTTCTCCTAAAATTTGCCACCTAACCTAATACAAGGATGATCTCTATCCACTCCATCAAGACGTACATTAATCTAGTGAACGAAGCCCACAATATTCATCTAATGCTCCTTACAAAACCAATAATAAAATCTTTAGCATAATTCAACTCATTGAGGACCTCTACTTCCAATATTTGCTCCAAAGGCCTTGATCTTTTTTATTTTCTCCCCTCATTAAACTAGCATAAGCTAACTTGATCAAGAATTCACCGTCATTCAAGAATTTCCATGCAATTCTATTCTCGTCATCATGGCTTCTTAGGGGAATGTTTATACTTGAGATCTTCTTGCAAGTCTCTCTATCTAGCAATCCCACTTCTAGTTACTAGGGTTGGTTTGGTTACGCACAAAATAAATATAATATATTTATATAATTTGTGTAATGTCTATTATATTTTTTAAAGATTATTTTATATATTAGATCATTATTTTAACTATCAAATCACTCTTTTAAAAGAAAAAAATAAAAAAATAATTTCTTATTCTACCTATTTGTTTTTTATATTCTCTCTCTTTTTATATCATCTAAACAAATGGGTCTCTAGGGCTTAACACAAATTGAGACAATTAGAAACTCCTCTCTAGAAGAGAGAAGCTTGATTATTTGGAAGGAACCAATTACTTTTGGAAGTGGCATGGATAGGTGTTCAATTTCTACTCCACCAAAATGTAATTGGCACTCTAAGCCTTTACTCTTTAAGGTTCTTACTCTTATCTGATTTACAATATGAATTATTAACAAAGGTTTTTCAAATAAATCCAAATTGGCAAATGTTGGGAAAAGACATTCACTGCATGATTGCAAAGTTTACATTTTCACAAATCATACTTATTATAATATTCAAAATGGAAGGTTTTACTTAGACAATGCAAGCAGGATGCACTGACACTCTCGTAGCATAGCTATTATTATCATGTTATAATGTTTTGTTTTACTTTATTACTCTTTTTATAATCCTAGTGTATTCTTATATATATATATATATATATATATATATAGTCTGTAAGGTTACTTATTGGTTGGTAATATGTTCTATTATGGGTCAAAAAGTCTATCCAACCCTATAAGTCAAGTCTAAAAGAGCGAACATGAGGTTGAAAAAGAAAATATGAAAAGAAAATAAAAAGAGGTTCATTTTAAAAGAAATTCTGAATATAAAATGGAATATGCTCTAGTTTTTTTTTAAAAAAATCTGGTCTGAGCAATAGTCAATAATCTTTGGGGACAAACATTGTGGGAAAGTGTCAGTAGCAATCACTAGCTTAAGATCTAAGGATTTAAGAACGATTAAAGTAGGAGCACATACTTGTTTAACTGACACTATTGTAGGAACTAGAACGAAAAGCAAACCTTTCTTCACAAGTTGATGAGTATTATTCACTGTTTCACATAATCTGAGGTTGAAAACAAGAGGAAAGTTATTCTTTGCCTCATCAAGATTCTAATTAATTAATGACTAAATCACAGGAAAATCCTCTCACAAGGGTGATAAGAAACTAAAGAAACAATTTACATTTCATGAATAAATTGAAATTCAAGAAATAAAAGAAGGTAAGTTTTTACTCCAAGAACAAATGCCTATCCACGAATGTAGAACCAAATCAGTTTCTTAACCAGAGGCTAAATAAATATAATCTTCCAAAAAGATGCTTACCCAAATGATGATCGAGCGAAAAAATAAACAAAATTTAAATCAAGGGATGATCAGCATTTAGAGATTAACACATAAAGGTGTGTAATATTGGAAGAAGCAGAATGGAAAAACAAGGAAGCGAAGTTTTAAGCCTATCAGAAAGTAAAAAGAATAAAAAAAGAAATTGAGCTAGGCCAGGCTTGCTTTTATGTTTTTTAGAAAGGATTCAAGCCCAATTTTAATGCAAATGTTTTTTACAGGTCCGATCCATAATCAAATCTAGTTTGCAACTTATAGCATTACTTTTGACTATAACTTTCAAATATTTAATGATTCTTAAGTTAGGTTAACCTTACTTTTCGCTGTTGGTGCAATCATCCTATACTTATCTCTGTTTTTTTTTTTTTTTCTTTGAATCCATGAGCTTTAGCTCCTCATCCTACCCCCAAAAAGAAAAAAGGTCTTCAGCACGCCCATGCTTAGCAAATTTTGTGTAGTCCCTAACCTTGATTAGTTAGTTCAAAATGACATTAACGTAATATTATAACAGCGATGGTCAATATTAAAAATAGTTTGATCAAATTTACAATGTGACTAGTACAAAATTTCAATAATTTCTTTGAATTTCCACCATTTTGGTGACTTCCTTAATTTCCTTCTGGCTTATTTTCTCATACTCTGGTGTTTTCAAGCCCAAAAAGTTACATTGACTTTGCATAATCAGCACTATTCATTTACAGGGAAGAAAAACAAACTTGTCTATCTATTATGAATATTTCATACATGACACCACAAGCCATTCATAAATTGGTTGATATTTTCATTTTCCAATCACAGAACTCGAGTTAAAAAAAAGTTGAGTTGCTAAAGTATAAGTCTCAAGAGATTCTCTAATAGACCTAGTCTATTAAAAATAATTAAACTAAGTCAATCATTAATAAACATATAATCATGTCAGAAATAAATAACCTGACAAATTGATATATTTATTTATGATTAACTTGGTCTTTTAATCTTAGCATGTAGTTATATACAAAATGAGTGGAAAAAAATAGATATATACGGATCCACAAAGAGGCTCTTTTAAGTCATAGCAAGTAGTTATACACAAACACCTGTGCATCCTGCATAATAAGAGGTAGTGTTTCCATGTAAAGATAGAAGCATCTTAAATTCTCCTTGGCAAGAGTAACTCTGTCAATCACATCACTATGGTCAATAACAACCCATAAATCGTTAGGACTGACCCTCTCGAGGCTTCCACGGCAAAAAGGGCATGATTCTGATCTTATATTCCTGCAAGTTTTGTAGATTACAATGGAATAAAATGTTATAAATTATAATAAAACTATTCATGAAGTTTTACAACTTAGGTTTTTAGTTGAAATTGTCATTAACATGATATCCAAACTTTTATAGTTAAATGATTTTTATAACTCAATGATCATGAGTTTAGTCCTTACGCCTACTTGTTTTAGTTAAATTTAAAGTAAATTATACATAACTTTCCTAAGTTTTGCTACAATTATACTTTTTTTTTTGAAATTTTGTTAAAATTATATAAATATCTATTCTATTTTCAAAATACATACACAATTTTCTTTAAATTTTGTTGAAATTACAAAGATTTCTCCTTTATTTTTAAAATATACTCAAATCTTCTCTAAAACAAAGAGTAAATTATACAAATTTTCTATCTTTTTTTTTTAAAATATATAAACTTTTCTTGAAAATAGAGAGGAGGACTTTTTGTTTTAGGAGAAATTTGTGTATAGTTTAAAAATAAAAGAAAAATTTATATAACTTAAGACAAATTTAGAAAAAGTTTATATAATTTTTTAAGAGAGGTTTACATAATTTACTTTTTATTTTTAGAGAAATTTGTGTGTGTTTTAAAAATAAAAAAAAATTGTATAATTTCAATAAAATTTAGGAGAGTTATATATAATTTACTCCTAAATTTCAATTTCAACGTAAGATATGACAGGTTATTAAGTTTTTTCTAACACCTTAAACTTTTGAATTAAAAAAGAATTTTGGCTATTGACAATACCAGCCATGGAAGCAACTAATGCACAAGGAATGGCCACAATTAGGCAACACCATTTTCATGCTAGTTTCCATGCAGATTCCACATTCATCATCTCTCTCTTTATCTTTATCAAAAGCCTTCTCTGGCCTTTTTCTGCTCACAACTTCTGTGTAGTTGCTTCTGTGATCGTTAGTTTTCCATGCATTAAACTCGCCTTCAAGTAGCCTCAATGAAGGGTATATTACAGCTGCATGTGCACGAAATTGTTCAAGGAATAAGTGAAACATATTTTTAATAAACTATTCATCCTTGATTACCTCTTGTTAAAATTAAAACCAAAAATACCACAAAGGAGTTAAATGACATACTATAAAGAAAAAATTACTCTTTTGATCTCTTCATTTTTATCAATTCTCAATTTGATCTTTATTATTTAAAAATTTGTAATTAAATTCTTATAGTATAAAAACTTTATTTTTAATTTAGTCCCTATCATTGAATATCTATTAATATTGGATAAAGTTTTACTGACATCGTCAACTATATGTTATTTTCACATTTTAACTATACATAATTTAAATTAATTCATTCAAACAATTTAATATGTGTTTCATTATATGTTATATATATATGAGTTAATTTTATTTTATTATCAATTTCCATTCCTTTTTCTTCTCTAAATCATGCATATTTAGAGTATTAAGATATAACATATGATGGCCATATAATCAAGATTTAATAGAACTTTGTTAAAAGTTTAATGATGAAGAGTAAATTAAAAATTTTCAAAATTATAAGGATCATATTATAAATTTTTAAATTATAAGGATTAAATTAAAATTTGACTAAATCTATAGGAACCAAGAGAATAAGACATACCATAGAAATCCTTAAGAGTGGCTTTTCTTTCTTTGGAGGACAAGGACGGCATTCCATCAACGTATACCTGGACAAACAAAGCAAGAAAATAAATTTGAAACTTGAATATGTTAAAATAAAATTAAATTAAATAGAGAACAAAGAAAGGTGAAAGCAATCGACCTTGTATATAAGGATGTGGAATAAGCCTAGATAAGTGGGTAAAGAATCTGTACAACTATAATCCATCCATTCGATCAAATAAGAGAAGAAAGGAGCAAAAGGGCTGTAAGATAGTTTCATTTGAATATGGTCCCCTCCATAATCTCGAGGAAGAGATGCTGCCCTGCAAATTTTTTATATCCATTAAACATTAAATTCCATGTTTGCAAAAGCCTAAGTTGTTCAACGGAATTATAACTGCTTTAACTTCCTCAGACTCTGCAACAAAATTTAGCAAACTAGAAGGAGAAAGATGCCTCTCTTTGTGGCTGATCATGCTAGATGATTAGAGGTGTGTTTGAAAATACGGTAGTTCTCCTCAAAACCATATTTCACGGAAAGCTCCAATTTAATGCTTTTATATCAACGCGTTTTCCTACCGCAATTTCAAACATGCACTAGCATGACTTGTGTCACATGCATTTCTTTGACGGCTAATTGGTGCAAAAGAGCAAACATTTACCAAGATGGATACATCCACCGTCTAAAATTTTTGCTTTGTTAAAATTTCACTGGCACCTTATCTTGCCAATTCACGAAGGACAAGATTTAAACAAAATTGGTTTTCTGTTTGTTATCAGTTTCTACTTTCTCCAATCAAAATATTGATGATGCTGAACTGTAAAATATTCTTTCTTTACCATATTTTGATTAGAAAAATAACAGTAAAAACTTTTTACTTGAAACTCTTCTCTCATAAATTATAGAATAAATTGTATAAACTTTTTTTTTAAATTTTGTTAACATTATACAGACTTTATTTTATTTTTAAAATACTTACAAACATTTATTTAAATAAAAAGTTACTTACACTTTAATTTAATTTTAATTTTTTAATTAAAATATCTTCCATTAATTTAAATACATATTTTTTTAAATAAAATATATTTTGTTTAAAATTTTAAAATTAGAATAAAGTATAAGGTAATTTTTTATTTTAAAAAAAATCTGTGTATATTTTAAAAAGTAAAAAAATCAGTATAATTTTAGCAAAATTTAAAAAATACTTATATAATTTACCTTAAATTGATATACGTAGCTGAGAATTTTTCCTATAACACATTCCTCCTTGAAATGAGGAAGCGTCCTTTCTTGGTCGAAGAAACGGAGAAATGGAGAGAGAAAAAAGAACTTTTTTTCTTGGGGGTAAATTTTCTTACAAAATTAACTCAGGTGCCTAACTAAACAACAAAAACTATGGTAAGACTATATTATATCTGGATAATCCCCCCAAAAAAAAAGACAGAAAAACTATTATACCGGACGAGATATACAAGAAATTAAGCAGTCGTTTCAGTGAATATTATAGCCTCCTTTTTGTCTCACCCAGAAACCCAGAAGACAAAAACAGAAAGGAGAAAAAGCCCAGTTTCTACTTGAGAAAGAAAAATAAAATAAGCGAGAGATGGAGAAGAAAACTCACAGAATATTGGCATGTTGAATATCAGCTTCAAGAGCCATGATAGAATCTCTGTAAGAAGAACAAGAAGAAGACGATTTGTGGGGCTGCTTTTGCCTCATTAAGTCCCAGCAAGAAAGAACGATTTAGGCTTAAAAAGGTCTGAACCTTTATGCAGAGGAACCAGAGAGAGGGAATTTAGAAGGCAAAGAGATGAGAAGGGATATGCCTTAAAAAGCATAGAAGAACGACAAATAGAAAATGGAGAAGAAGAAGAAGAAGAAGGAAGAAAGTTTGCTTAATATTCAAACTTTCCACCCTGTAAGGAAAGAAAAGGATGCCTTCTCTCTCTCACATATCTTTAATACCTTTTTCCTTAGCTTCATTAATTTCGTCAACTGCTATCTCTTTTGGTTTCATTAGCCTTGTTTTAGAATGTCCGATCTGCAATCTAAGAAAATACACGTATTCAGAGATATATTTAAATTTATTCCTTGTAGTTTGTTATGTATTGGGTTAATCTATTCTAATAACAATATTGTACAGCGAATTATAAATTTTGGAAAAATAATTTGCGTAAAGATAAATATTAAATCTAAAATTTTTAGCAATATATATCTTTTCAAAAAATCAAATTATCTGTTGTCTCAATTTTTTACATAGATTCTGTGCACATTCCCATAATGTAAAGAGTCAATAAATCAGTAAATTAGTGCACAGTCCAAATGTTTTTCTACCAAAAACATATCCTAGCACATGCAAGTGCAACACTAACGAAGACAAAATTTTGATAACATTTTTATATATGTTATGTTCTTTAATAAAATATAATATATAAAATATTTTTTAAAATACTAAATCATAATATTAAATTGTAAAAATATTATACTTTATACGTTTTATGTTTTTACGAAAATTTTATATTAAATGCACAAAAGTTATATCTAATTTTTTAATTAATTATTTTATTATTTATTGGCTAAAAATTTGTTCATAGTTGGTTGGGCTTGAGCTTCACTAATACTGTTTTTGTATGGTCCTCTAAAAATTAATTGTTGCTTCTACTTTTCTTTTCATTTCTCATCTTTATGATGTTAGCTACATTCAATGGTGCCAGCTGCACACTATTTTCTTTTCTTTGGTGAAACCTCTTGCCGCTTGCTCCTCCACAAATTGCCATTTTCTACGACTGACTTTTTCAAAAGTGACACACTTGGATACTAAAGAGTCAACCTGACAATTAAATATTGTTAGGCATAACGAAGTTTCTAGACAATTTTACAATATAAATTTCACAAAAAATGCTGTGTATATAATTTATCATTCAATTAGAGGGTCCTATTTATTTTCAAATATAAGTCTTCGATTAATTGTCTTTTCCCCTAAATTAACAATATTTAATTTTTCTTTAAAAAAATTGGAGATAATTAAAATTTTATTAGTAAGAAATTTGGGTAATTTGTGGAAAACTATAAGTTCAAAAATTAGAAGCATTATTCCATTTTTTTCCCATGATTAATAAAGTAACTTATATTTTTTTTAATTTTATTTTGCACTATATTATTGTTTTAATTTATTTAAAAAAGAAATTCAAGTCATTATTATTAGTTTATAAACTATTGCCACTATTAAATTAAATAACTAAAAATAATATAATAAAAGTAACAATTTGATTTTTTATTTCAAAATAAAATATTACAATTTTCAATTAATATTTTTAATTATTAAATAAAAATAAATTAATTTATTCTAATAAATAATTAAAATATATTGTTTTGTTCAAAACAATAAAAATAAAAAAGCTAAATAAAAAATAGAATAATTAAAAATAAAATCAAATTATAAGTTGTAGGTGATGGCAAGGAACAAGAACTTGGATGGTATGCGGTTTATGTGGAATGTGTTTGGTTATTATAGCTTACTTTAAGTAATTTTTTAACATCACATTTATTCTTACGATGGCCAAGCAGTTGGCAATCGCTTTCATGAACCGTCTTTCACGTAAGTGGCTCCAATAAATACGTATTACATTTTAAACCAGAAACATATATATATATATATATATATATATACGCTAATGCGCGTGATAAAAAATTAAAATTAAATATTTTAAATTAAAAATCTGTATATTAAAAGATTTTAAATTTTAACTAAAAATCTAAATTATTTTTTTTTTATGTAAGTTGAATTAAAATTTTTGGATCTTTGAGTCACATCTGTCATGTTCTGGATCCGACCATTCCTGACGTCCAAGGCCCGTAGAAAGTTCCTTCCAAAATGGTCCCCTTTCTCTATTTTCTTGAATTTAATGATATGTAATGCCTTGCTGATTAAACAACAAATTCTTTAAATTACTATATGATATTATTGGATTTTTTATTTTTATAAATAAATTATACTCAGACGTAAATAGTTTTCAAATTATGTGTAAATTAAGTGAAACCTTTTTTTTTTTTGGGTTTGGACAACAAGATATTTTTACATTTTTTGAGTGTAAGACTAATCTCAATCTCTTAAATATTTGATATTGAGTCAAATACTATGATTTGAAACAATTATTTAAATTGAATTTAAATACAATTATACTAATAATTTATATTTATTTTTGAATTGTACAATAAAAATATGCTTAAGTTAATTTACTCAGCAATTAAAACTGAAAATATCTTTAAAAAAATTATGTGATTAGGTGATTGCTGTGCCTTCAGCGCGTGGGATCACCTCTAGGTTGATAGTTACGAGTGAGATACATCCCTTTGTAGTTGAACAACATCGATTTAAGCTAGTGTTGTTAGAGCAACTAGATAGGATAACCTATGGTTCCACTATAGTGCTAAATTATATATTTAATTCTATATTTTACTTGAATGTTCATTTTCATTCTTATATTTTATATATATATTTAAATGAATTTTTTCAGTTTTCCGTTTTTAAATGTATTTTTGACATTAAAATTTATCACAACCCCATTAATTAATATATCTGAATTGGCTAACCAAGTGTAAATGTGTTACAAATAAATAATGGGGTGTACATTTTTAAGCAACAAACTAAAAGGCCCTTTCTCCTTGAGGTAATAGCGCACAATTCTTCTCTAATCACTAATATAACAGTAAGAGTACAGTTAAGTGAATATTTGACAGCTGGTTTTTTTTTCTCGTAAGATAAAAAATATTTAGTTGTGAATATAAATATTTAAAATGTGAAAAAATTATATTTTATATTATAAAAATCATAAATATTTTTATTTTTACTTAAAATTTTTCCCATTTTTATCCATTATTATTTAAGAAATAATTTCTTGAAATTAAAATTTTTAAAAATTTATACTTTATAACTATAAGTTGAAAATATTTATTATAAAATATATTAAATTTTAAAATTATCTTAAAGGTACAACAAATCACAACTTTTTGTTCTCAATGTAAATTTTTTGTCTTCACTATAAAATCTTTATTTATAGCTAAATTTTTTATTTTCACAATTAAAATCTCTAATATTTCTATTATTAAAAAAAACTATAATAACTGTAGAGAACCCATGTCCAAGAAAGCAGCAATATATATTAAAAATGGAACCCCCTTTCCCTTGAGACAAGCTGCAACTACAAGCCTTGAAGACCCTGCTCTTATAACCACCAAACTGGTCTAAAAAGTCAGATAAACCATATTTTCTATCCTCTATAATCTCTGTTATATTTATTGAGCATTATTTTTATTTTCTCACTAATTTTGTTAGTCAATAAAAAATTACTTATAAAAATATAAGTTATTACACTAATTCACAGAATTTGGATAAAGAACGTTTACATTGAAGATCCAACATTACCTTTACAGTGTCTTTTATAATTTTTTTCTTAAAAAAAAAAACTACACCCCTCTCATAAAGTGACATTGTAGAGGAATTATTGAAGATCTTCATTGCAGATGATTCCTATCTTAGAAAAACCTCCCACTCATGGAATAGATATAGATGCTATATGCAATGCCCAAATTGTTTACAGATTTTTATTCATGTTTGCTACATGTTAGATAGGTTAATTAATTTTTTTAAACAATATGAATAGTGTTAATAAATTAAAAAGTATTAATAATTGTTATAAATGCGTATAATGAAATTGACATAAAAAAATATATTTAGAACAAAAATAAAACTAATTCCAATTTTAAAGGACAAAGAAACTATTTTTGTCTAAAATCTTTTAATCCTCATTTACAATTTATGGTACAAGTTTTGCCTTGAGTTTTAATAATCATTTGTAACAAGTTGTAAACTCTTTTGCACTGATGTGGCTGCTTTTGAAATCAGCAGCACATAACCATCACACTGGGCATTCTGTTAACCATGTAAGCTCAAAGGGGATGGTTTCATAATGGGGACTATTTAAAAACGTTAAGAATATATATATATATATATATATATAAGAATTAAATTCAAAATTTAGACAAATTATAAGGACTAAATTTATAATTAAATCTTTATCTTATGTATTAATTGTGAGAGCAACGGACACCAAATAGCCTCCAAGGCATATTTATACAGATATTTTATCATGATTTTAATTTTTTCATAATAGATCTATTTAATTTTAATATAAAATTTATAAAATTAAAATGTTATACAATTACCTGAAAAAGTGAATTGATGTATAATCATATGTATTGATTTGTTTTACCCATTCTTAATTAAATTATTTTGTCCTGTTTTAGTGTTTAGGTATTTAAGTACACATAAGCCGAAGCCACCAAATTATTTTATTTTGGAGTAAGAGTAATTTAAGGGACTGAATTTATGCGTATTTTTCATATTTTTGCTATAAAGACTTTTAATTAAAATATAATAAATGTATAATTTTTTTAATAATAACATAATAAGTATATAATTTAATTGAGAAAATATAATTTCTCTAAAAAAATTATATATTCATTATATTATTATAAAATTATATGCTTAGTATATTTTAATTAAAAATTTGATAATAAAAATATAAAAATTACTTATAATTTTTTTAACTAATTTAGGATAAAACGAGGGTCACAAAAATAATCCCGAGCACATTTAGCAGATAGGCCCAGATAAGTACACTTCCGAATATTATGGGCTCAAGTTTGGGCTCACTATGCAGAGACTAATGAGCCGGGCCACTTACATTATGATTCCATCAGGTTAACCATTTCCACCACATACATGAGAGAAAAATCTAAAAAACAAAAAACTTGCATTCGTTTGTTACATTAAAAAAAAAATCTAGAAAACATTTTATTTACGGCCCTAGGTAGCTCATGATGGATTTTAATGATATTGACTCATGATAAATGATAATTATAATAATAAACTTATGACAATAAATTAAAATAAAAATAAAAATGATTTATATATATTTTTAAGAAAAGCTTGTACTTAAAAAAATTTATATAAAATTTAAATAGCTAATTTTTTTGGACAAAACAAATAAAAATTTTTCTTTTACCAAAATATTTTTTCAACAAAAAAATTATCCAATGAGTGACTAAAACTAGATCAATTTCCAAAGTATTAACCTTTGATGCAATTATAACTAATTTTCATATTAAAATAAAAATGGAAGAAAAATCTTTATCCAAAATCAATAATCTAATATCTGATTTATATAACAATATAAGAAAGTAAATATATAATTTAATAACCAAGAAAATTGTTAACTAACTAAACAGCCTCAAACTCCAAGTATCCAAACTTAAAAAAAATACTGAGAATTCACTTTTGCTGTGATATTTGATCTTAGCATACCAATAAATAAATATTTGATCATGATTTAGTTTATTACAATACTATAATCAAATTTAAAATTTCTTAGAAAATAGCTAAAACTTTTATCTCCTAAAATCGTATTTGATGTTTTGGCCCTCCGAAATTATTACTTCGAACTGTTACCGTTTTGACTCTGAATTCAGCAACAAGGTCAACGGCGAGTCTCAGCGTGATCACGATCTGGTGGTGCCACCCAACGTAAACGTCCAAATAACTCTTGCTATTTCCGATTCCTAAATTATTTTCGACGAACCAATTTGATTTTAGGGTTTCGGTAATTTTTTTCTTCTTTGGTTGGTTGCCTTGTAGATTGAGTTTTGGTTTTGGATTTAATTGATTCTATAGTGTAGTGATCTCCTTTTGCAGATCCGAATCTTGTTTTGGTTGCAATTCGATTATGACCGTTTGAAATGTCGGAGAATAACGTAGCAGAGCAGCTTTTGGAAGGTCAGGGAGCTCCAGAGCAAGAGATAGACGGGAGCCTTTCGGATTTTAGTGCATCAATAGCATCCAATTTAGTGGAACAATCAAATGGAGTTAGCCAATTACCATTCGAATCTGCCACTCATACTTATCAAGACGACGTTACGGTGGGCGCGCTTCCCGGTAACGATCTGGAAACAACGAATCAGGTAGCGATGTCAAGTTTAAATGTTAATTATATGCTTAGGAGGTAGGGCATCAATTTTGCGTTACATCTTTTTTGCCTGGCTGGCGTATATTGAACATGCTGGTATTTATAACGGGGTTTTGGGTGGTACTGAACAGTTAGACCGTGATGATGCTAAATCTACAGAAGATACTGGAAGAGATGATATGTTTGTTGATTGCCCAGATGAGCTAAGCACATTTGATGGGAGGCAAACTGATATTAAGGAAGAAACGGAGGCTGGGGAGAGTAGAGAGAACTTGGAAGAAAATCAACGGAGTCATTTTGGTGAACTGAGCAATGGGGTAGGAGATGGCTCGGTGGAGAACACTGTGGCCGAGAAAGAAAGTATTACACCGGAATATAAGGTTTGTTTCATAAGATTAAGACTAGTTTTTGCAGGTTAAATTTATTCTCTCATTTACTGATCGTTTCTGTGATGCAGGAAGAACGTGAAATTTTTGCCCATGGAGTACTTGATCTTCATTGTAAGCTAAAGGCTCTGTCCTGTCAACAGTTATTGCCATATGAAGCTGAAGTTGGACGTAGGGACAAGGAGGCTCAACTGGCTGACATTCCATTGAGGGAGATGATTAAAGAATGTTTGGAGTTTGTGAAAACCACTACAGAGGAACGATCCAATGCTGAGGCCACTATAAGAAATCTTCATGCTCTTCTTTCTGAGAAGGATCACCAGATAGAAAATCTCAATACAAAGGTTACTGAGTTAGTGGTGTCCCATGATAACTCACCTCAGAACACTTTGGAAGTATCATCAGAAAGTGATATTGCAACAGATAGAATAATGTCCTCTCTTGCAACAGTAGTTAGTCTAGAGCAAGTATTGGATAGTTCTATTAGCAGGAAAATAGTTCTTATTGAGGAAGGCACTGCTCTGTTAATTGAAAAATATAATAATATTCTTTCTGAAATTTATCAACTTGGGCGTACTGTGTCTGAGGATGGGTTTGATACTAAGGAGCAGGAATATGGGAACGTACTTGTTGCTGTTCATGGTGGATTATTGGAGCTCAAAAGAAAGGAAACAGAATTGATTGAAAGACTTGCTCATTTAGAAGATGAGAATCGGAAACTAGTGGAACAGCTTGACAAGGAAAGGGTGATGATAGGGACGTTGAGCACAGAAATTGGAAATATGAAGGTAGAACTTGAGCAGGAAAAGATTAAATGTGCCAATACTAGACAAAAGCTTAGTATGGCCGTGACAAAAGGAAAGGCGTTGGTACAGCAGCGGGACTCATTAAAGCAATCTCTGGCTGAAAAATCCAGTGAGCATGAGAAATGTTTGATTGAATTGCAGGAGAAGTCTGCTGAGCTAGAAGGTGCTAGACTTACTAAGGATGAGTTGGTTCAAAAAGAAAATTTGGTTGCATCCCTGCAGAATTCATTACTACAAAGTAATACGATTATTGAACAAGTTGAGAAAATCCTGTCTCAGACTGAACCCGATAAACCTGAATTTTTGGATATGCTGGAGAGATTAAGATGGATTGTGGATGACAGAAATGTCCTAAAGGGTTCCTTCCTGGAGTTCTGCAAATTGAACGATGCTCTATCTCTGATAAATCTACCAGAATCTGTCTCATCATCTGATTTGGAATCTAAAATAAATTGGCTGTGGAACTCTTACTATAGGGCCAGGGATGATACAAATATTCTGCAGGAAGAAATCTCTACAATTAAAGAAGCAGCCTACAACTATATTGATTGCTTGAGTGCATCCTTTTTGCTGGAATCACAGGAAAAATATTACCTTCAATCTGAATTAACTTATTTGAGATGCAAACATGAAGAGATTATTGAAATGAACCATCAGATTTTGATGGAGAAGGATCAGATGGTGAAAATGTTAGTCGAGCTTTCTGGCTATAACCTGGAGGATGAAGGAATTGATTGTTCTTCTTCTGACACATTTATGATTGTTAATCTTTGCTTTCAAATGATAAAAGAACGGAGTGATCCTTTCTCTAGGTCATCTCATATTGACACTGATTTAATTGAAAGAATTCAAAGTCACTTATACGCTAGCAATCAGGGATTGGCACTCTGTGAGGATATACTAGAAGAAGAGATGCTGATTAGATCAGAGGTGAATAAGCTCTCAAATGAGCTGAAAATGGCAGCTGATGAAATTCTTGTGATGAAAGAAGAAAAGAGTTCTCTACAGAAAGATCTTGACCAATCAGAGGAGAAGTCTGCTATTCTTAGGGATAAGTTATCCATGGCAGTTAAGAAAGGAAAGGGGTTGGTTCAAGATAGGGACAATCTAAAAAGTCTTATAAATGAAAAGAACTTGGAGATTGAGCAGTTAAAGCTTGATATGCAGAAGCAGGAATCTGTAGTTTCTGAGTACAGTGACCAGATTAATAAATTGTCCAGTGATGTAGATAGCATCCCAAAGCTGGAGGCTGAGCTTCAAGCAGTAAAAGGTGAAAGGAGTCAGTTTGAGAAGTTCTTGTTTGAGAGCAATAACTTGTTACAGAGAGTGATAGAGTCTATTGATCATATCGTTCTTCCCATTGATTCAGTTTTTGAAGAACCTGTGGAAAAGGTGAAGTGGCTTGCTGGTTTTGTCAGTGAATGCCAAGATGCTAAGCTACATGCTGAGCAAGAGCTGCAGCTAGTAAAAGAGGGAGCCAGTAATCTTGAAAGTAAATTAGCAGAAGCCCAAGCCACTGTAAAATCCCTTGAACAAGCATTATCTTCTTCAGAGAATAATATTTCTCAAGCTGCTGAAGAAAGAAGGGAGTTAGAACTTGGGAAAACAAAAGTTGAGGAGGAATTACATGAAGTGAAAGAAGAGCTTGCTGAGGTTTGTGAATCTGCTATGTTGCTTAAAGCTGCATTGTCTCAGGCGGGAAAAGATATTGCTGTTATTTCCAATGAGAAAGAGCTGGCTCAAGCTGGAAGAACTGCTGCAGCTACTGAGCTAGAGAGAGTTAAAGAAGCTGCCAGCTTAACAAGCAAACTAGCAGAGGCCAGCACAACCATAAAATACTTGGAAGAGATTGGTGAATCTACTATGTTACTTAGAGCTACATTGTCTCAGGCACAAAAAGATATTGCTGTTCTCTCCAGTGAGAAAGAGCTGGCGCAAACTGATAGAGCTGCTGTAGAGACTGAGCTAGAGAGAGTTAAAGAAGAAGCTGCCATGTTGGCAAGCAAATTAGCAGAGACCAGCGCAACCATAAAGGAGTTGGAAGAGGTTGGTGAGTCTAGTATGTCACTTAGAGCTGCATTATCTCAGGCAGAAAAAGATATTGCGGTTCTCTCCAGTGAGAAAGAGCTGGCTCAAACTGGTAGAGCTGCTGTAGAGACTGAGCTAGAGAGAGTTAAAGAAGAAGCTGCCAGGTTGACAAGCAAACTAGCAGAGGCCAGTGTAACCATAAAGGAGTTGGAAGAGGTTGGTAAGTCTACTATGTCACTTAGAGCTGCATTATCTCAGGCAGAAAAAGATATTGCTGTTCTTTCCAATGAGAAAGATCTGGCTCAAACCAGTAGAGCTGCTGCCGAGACTGAACTAGAGAGAGTTAAAGAAGAAGCTGCCAGGTTGACAAGCAAACTAGCAGAGGCCAGCACAACCATAAAGGAGTTGGAAGAGGTTGGTGAGTCTACTATGTCACTTAGAGCTGCATTATCTCAGGCAGAAAAAGATATTGCTGTTCTTTCCAATGAGAAAGATCTGGCTCAAACCGGTAGAGCTGCTGCCAAGACTGAACTAGAGAGAGTTAAAGAAGAAGCTGCCAGGTTGACAAGCAAACTAGCAGAGGCCAGTGTAACCATAAAGGAGTTGGAAGAGGTTGGTAAGTCTACTATGTCACTTAGAGCTGCATTATCTCAGGCAGAAAAAGATATTGCTGTTCTTTCCAATGAGAAAGATCTGGCTCAAACCAGTAGAGCTGCTGCCGAGACTGAACTAGAGAGAGTTAAAGAAGAAGCTGCCAGGTTGACAAGCAAACTAGCAGAGGCCAGCACAACCATAAAGGAGTTGGAAGAGGTTGGTGAGTCTACTATGTCACTTAGAGCTGCATTATCTCAGGCAGAAAAAGATATTGCTGTTCTTTCCAATGAGAAAGATCTGGCTCAAACCGGTAGAGCTGCTGCCAAGACTGAACTAGAGAGAGTTAAAGAAGAAGCTGCCAGGTTGACAAGCAAACTTGCAGAGGCCAGCACAACCATAAAGGAGTTGGAAGAGGTTGGTGAGTCTACTATGTCACTTAGAGCTGCATTATCTCAGGCAGAAAAAGATATTGCTGTTCTTTCCAATGAGAAAGATCTGGCTCAAACTGGTAGAGCTGCTGCAGAGATTGAGCTAGAGAGAGTCAAAGAAGAAGCTGCCAGGTTGACAAGCAAACTGGCAGAAGCCAGCACAACCATAAAGGACTTAGAAGATGCACTATTTCAGGCTGAGAGTAATGTCAATTTATTGAAAGAAAAATGTGATGCTGACCGAGTTGTTAAAACCAATATGGAGAATGAATTGAAGAAGCTGCAAGATGAAGCTGAGCATCAGGCTAGTAAATTGGCAGATGCCTCTGCAACTATAAAATCACTGGAAGATGCATTGTTGAAGGCACAAAATGATATCTCTGTCCTTGAAGATGCAAATAAAATTGCTAAGGAGGAGATGTCATCACTCAGTTTCAAGTTAAATTCATGCCTGGATGAGTTAGCTGGAAAGAATGGTAGCTTGGAAAACAGATCTATAGAGCTCATTGGACTGCTAAATGATCTTAAGGTACTTCTGAAAGAGAACACTCTACTTCCCAGAGTAAAACAATGCTTTGAGAGGAAATTTGAGACTCTGAAGAATATAGACCTCATTCTGAACAAAATAAGGGACTATACTGTTGGCATGACTGCTAAAGATCCTGGAAGACACCATATGATGGAGGTCATATTCTTACCTTCCTCTTTTGCTCTCCATTACTTCTTATTTCATGCATGCTACACTAGGTACGACCTACATGTGTGCCACCTGGGGCTTTACCTGTGGTAGTTTGCCTATAAATGGAATCCAATCTAGCCATTGACAGAGACGTAGATTGTTGCATATATAGTGAGTGATTAATACATAATGAATTAGAGTGTGTACTTAGTAGAGAATTGCATAGTGTTTTTGTAGATCAGATATGTGTCGTTTTGAAATATTTATTTTTGTTTCTGTGTATGTTATTATTGTATCCATTTTTCTTAATATTCCATCTTGTTTATTCCAGGAAGATCCGCTTGTGAGAAACTCATCCTTTGATGGCATTGAGGATTTCGATGTTGAAGTGGACAGTAGAGTGATTAATGACACTGATATTGATGACATGATTTCACTATTTGGAAAAATTGTGAAAGGGTTTCAACTGAGAAACAAACTCATTGCAGATAGGTTTGATGATTTTTCTGATTCTATTGATGAGTTTATTTCTCTTCTTCAAACGAAACTACTGGAAACAGAGACTGACATAATAAGTATCTTAGAGACCATGGAAACCTTGAAAGAAAAAGTAAATAGCAGCGAAAGTTTAAAAGAAGAGCAGGAAAATACAATTGCCACTTTAGAGAATGATATAACGGTCTTGTTGTCTGCATGCACTGATGCTTCCTGCGAACTTCAAACTGAAGTTCACAAGAATCTTGTGGAACCAGGCCCCATCTCTGTGATAATGAATCTTGATGCAGATGCACTAGCCAATCATCATCAGAACAGCAAATACATGGAAACAGCACAAAAGTTGATGACTGCTACTAGGAAAGCTCAAAATTTGATTAAACAGTTTGAATTTAGAAGTAAGGAAGTAGGCACAACAATTGAAGATTTGCAGAATCAATTGAAAGAAACAAAAACTGCCTCTGAAAAGGTCATAGAAGAAAGAGACCTAAGTCAAAAAAGAGTTTTACAACTGGAGTCTGATATACAAGTATTACAGAATTCATGCAGTGAGCTTAGGAATAACCTAGAGGGTTATCATGCCCTAGAGGAAAGGTTAAAGGAAAAAGAGGCAGAGATTTCATCATTGTACAGTGCTTTGTCAACAAAACAAGAAGGTAAATGTTGAAACATCTATTACCTAACTATTTTGGATTACTCATTTTGTTTAATTTGCATATGTTGATTCACTTGTTTATGATTTGATGTCTTTAATTCCAGAGGCAGAAAACTCCCTTCTCTCAGCATCTCAGGTAAGAACTCTCTTTGGCAAGATTGATAGGATCGAAATCCCTTTTGTAGAGTCAGGAGAAGAAGATATGGAACCCAATACTTCAGCCCCTGTAAAGAAGCTCTTTCACATCATTGATAGAGTTACTCAGTTGCATCATCAAATGAGTTCTTTGTCCCATGACAAAGAGGAACTTCAAACAACCCTTGCAGCTAAAGTTCTTGAAATTAAACATCTGGAGGAGGAAGTCAAACAGCTTAATAGTAACTGGGAAGACTTGGATAAGGTGAAAAATGAGTTGTCTGTGTACACCTTTGATTTGGAAATGATTCTTGGTATGTTGGGAACTAGCAATTGGGTTGAAGACAAAAAGTCTACAGGTTTGAAGGAATTAATACCAGTGCTGGAAAAGCAGGTTATGGCCATTCTTTTAGAATCTGAAAATGCAAAGTCTAAAGCCCAGGAACTTGGTGGGAAGTTGCTTGGAAGTCAGAAGCTCATCGATGAATTAACAACCAAGGTTAGATTGCTTGAAGGTTCACTTAATGATAA
Organism: Erythrophleum ivorense; assembly: GCA_026724425.1. Taxonomy (NCBI): domain Eukaryota; kingdom Viridiplantae; phylum Streptophyta; class Magnoliopsida; order Fabales; family Fabaceae; genus Erythrophleum; species Erythrophleum ivorense. Next base: position 26,779 of record JAIUCV010000181.1, read on the forward strand.
CACTTCTCAGCCGGAGGTTGTCCAGGAAAGGAGTTTATTTGAAGAACCCTCATTACCTGTTGGATCTGAGATATCTGAAGTTGAAGAGGTAGTCAAGGTTATATCAAAGCTTAATTTTCTTCCTTGATGCAATAATAGTTTTGGGTCTTCAAGATTATTGAAATTTAATTGTTTATTCTATGCTTCAAAAGCTTGTTAACCAAGTCCAGTGCTTAAATGTTATGGTTAAAATAAAACTATATCACCTGCTAAGTTTTAACTTCAGTCTGAACTTAGTGTTGAATGGTTAGGAACGACATACTATATCTCTACAAATATGCGCGCACGCACACAAATGCACATCTGCTATGCTTGTTGATTCTTTTTATATCTTACTGCTGTCCTTTGTGATTGCTAGTCGAATTGCACAATTTATTGTTCGGATAACAAAATGTCTGACTTGCTGGATCTGCACAGATTTGTTGACAATTTACTTGAACCCTCAAAATGTTCTTTGAACAATATCACTAATTGGTTATGATGTTGGTATTTAGTGGTTACGGTAAGCTGAAAGCATGTTTTATTGAACCCAGTTTAGTAGAAGTTTTTTAGCTTGTCTTTTATACCAAATAGGGGGCTATGTTGACATCAGTATTCTGAAATCCTTGTGGTGATTTACTAGGCGCAATATAGATGGCTTCAAGTTTTTTTTTTCCTTTTTTTTTTGGTCTTTTCCTTTGTGAATTATTTCTTTGTGAGGTACGTCAATAAGGGGAAAAAAGGGGGGGGGGGGTCTGCTTCAGAGGGTTTTCGCGCCCCTCCTCAATGCTGATAAATCTAGGAGATTGTTTGAGAGGTTGTGTTATCTTGAGGATATTGAAAATTTATTCTTCTTAATTCGTTGTTCACTATCACTTGTTCCATTTTCAATTGTGATGTTTAGTCAAATTGAAATGCTTTTCTTCCATCTCTCAAGGAAGTGCGTATGTATAGATTTTATTTGCTTATGCAGGGATCACTTGGCAAGAAAGTCATATCTCCTGTCCCATCAGCTGCTCTTGTGCGAAATATGCGAAAAGGATCTACTGACCATCTTGCACTTGATGTTGATGAGGAATCCCATCATTTAATCAGCAGTGCCGATATTGATGAGGATAAAGGTAATTACGAGTTTCTCATAATATGATTGCTTAATATCATAATTAAAACTTGAAGACTCAACTGTAGACTACTTTGCAGGTCACGTATTTAAGTCTCTGAACACATCAGGATTCGTACCAAAACAAGGAAAGTTCATTGCAGATCGTATGGATGGAATCTGGTACAGTGCTATATTGTCTAATTGAATTTTCTGCCAGTGGTAGAGAAAGCAAATTGGAAATTGCCACTTTTAGCATTTCCCTGTGTAGTAGAAGGTAAATCTATTAGCATACAATAAAAGACATGATCAAGGATGGTAAAACAGGGAAAGCACGAGATATCGGATCTTAAGATCATTCATATCCATTTTGCAGTATCTCAACAAAAACCCTGCAGCATTATGTAGTCCAAACGTAGAGGCTTAAGACTCAATATGGGGGAAAAATGACAGAATTCTACATATGGTTAATTTAATTCAGAGATATTTGAGAAAAATGTACCCTTACACTCCTAATGAAAAATTTCCCAGAAAATGTCAAGGATCACTTCAACTTAAAAGTCTAATCCATTAATGAAGGTTAAGGAATGTTTTGATCAATATAACTGTACGTCCTCTCACACAAATATTTTTAGGGTTTGAATTGTAGATAAAGCATTGACTTATACTGTATGTTGAAACTTAATTTTAATTAAGAGATCAGGAGGCATGAAGGATCAAATTCTAGAGTCTAGAATATATGGTTATAAAGACTCTGATACTATGCTAAGAGCCACTTAAAACTATAGGCCTCTAGATGGTGGTCTAGTGGTTAGGGGTACGGATAGTTAGCAAAAAGTTTTTAAGTTTAAACTTCTACTTCAACGTGTACCCACCAAAAAGGAAAAAAAATACTTAAATGGCAAAGTGAAATTCTAAGAATGATTTAATCAATATTTCTAACAGAATAAGATAGATTAAAAGCCTAAGTTGGGATTTATTTTTTTCCTGCAGGGTATCTGGTGGTCGGCTTCTCATGAGTCGTCCCAGGGCAAGATTAGGACTCATTGGTTATTTGCTGCTCTTGCATATATGGCTTTTGGGAACAATCTTGTAGAAAGCCGCTATGCAGACCGCTCAACACTGCATATCCTGCATCTGCAAATTGTATGATAGATATGCTAATATTTCTTTTTTGGTTTCATGTCCCTTATTTTGCTTCGCAATGGAGCCCAACATCTTATAACTATGTATAGGCACATTTCGTTTGATTCTCTGCAATCACATTTTAGGGATACAGAGAATCCAATCCTAATATTTGGGGATAATTTTCCCCCACATTCTTTGACGTCCGTCATCATATTTTTATGTAACTCCTACCATTTAATTATTGAGATTAGTTTAACATACGAAATTATGATATAGATGATGATAAATTGTTAAGTGGCTGTACAGTCGCTTTTGCCACTATTCATTCCGTCTTACATATGTCTTCAGTGTAAGATTTGAAGATCGAATTTGATAAGGAGATTTACTGTTGTTTAGGGAAATAAATTTGTTGGATTATTTTAAACCGATATATATTTTGAAAGTAAAATATAGCCTTTTAGATATTATTAGAAGATTATTGAATATCTCTAAAATATTTTTTTAGTAAAAAATTGCTCCAATTATTTTTATCAAATATAATTATTCTTATAATTTTATACATTATACCTTTTGTTGGAGCTGTGCCCCTATTAAAAAGCAAGTTGGTAATTAATAAGCGCTCCATATTTAACAATAATAATAACGCAAAGAAATAATTTTTGTTACATATTTTTTCTTACAATCATCACATTTTTATAATTAATTATATATTTAAACTCAAAGAGTTTTATTTTAATTATTTTTAAATAGAAGAATCTAAAAAAAATACAATCACACATCAATTGCCAATATAAAAATGACTCTAATAACTTAACATTTATTTCTTAAGTATCGCAGGTTGAGTTTTCGATGAGCTTTAAAATGCATTTTTAGAAGGTTTACTTTTATTAAATGATTATACATAAAACAATATTAAATACAAACAAGGCACATATTTCAGTGGAATTTATAACATCTAGATGTAAATATTAAATATAAAAGTTAAAATTAAAAAAATAAATTGAATGGATATCTTATGCTTTTATTTTAAAAAAATAATAACAAATTGAGATATTATTAAATAATAATAACATAATAAACATTAAAAAAATCTTTTTTCCTACCACCAAATGAGTGCTAATGACTGAAAATTTGAACGCTTGAACACCTAAAACTTTTCAGTGACCCTTTCAGATTATGTAGATAACTTTCCTTCTTCTTCTTCTTCTTCTTTTTTTAAAAAGCTGTTTTATTATAATATGCGCTTTAAACTCTCAGCTAATAATCATCAATAAGGGCATGTTTGATTATTATAAACGAGTTCGATAAAATAGAATAGAAAAGAATAAAAAAGAATTTTATAATTTAAAGTATGTTCGGTGTATGATATAAGAAAATGAAATGTAATTTTATTTTTTATTTGTTTAAATAAAAATAATAAAAAAATAAAATGAAATAAAATGAAAAAAATTGCCCTCCATATAAAATATTTTTTTTAGCACTGTTATTCCCAACAAAAACGATTCACAAGGATCCTTCTCTATCATCTTGCTCTGTCTGTTCTTCGTCATCAACTAAACAAGAATCCAATAATGCAATAACCCAATTAAGGAAACCAAATTCAACAAAACAATTTCATTTTAAACAAAAAAATTTAATCATCAACAAATACAATTTCATCTTCAACTCTTCCATCCTCACATACACCTTCTTCTGCCCTTCGCTCAAAGTCTTCCAATTTCATTACAGCGACGGAGATATACGGTAGCGTGACTGTGGCCTCGTTTAAATCTCAAAGCCGGAGTGCGTAAGCAAAGAAGCAGTAGTTTGCTGAATGGAATTCCGTCAAGTGCGAAGGAACTCTCGTTTCATTTTGTAGATATAGGGCCCTCCTTTCTTTATTCTTTCTTTCACCAGAACCCTATCTTAATTCCAGCGCTTCTGAGCATCCGCACTTTGTCTTCGGTGATCGGCCCAAAGATCATCTGTTTAGGCTTCTGCCCTTGTCTTTCTCCCACCCAGCCTTCTGTTTTCGGAAGCTCCATTGCTCTTTCGATATCCCCCCTTTCACTTCCTTCTTCTTCGCCGTACCCAAAGACGACGACGGCATCAGGATCACGAAATACTCCTTCTTTTCGTTGTTGCTCTGTTGACAGTGGCTCGGGCACGAGACATCTGGCAATGATGGCTCATCAGCGACAACCTTGGACAAAGCTGACTTTGCTGCCCAGACTACTCTTCTGCTAGTCTTTGGATTTGGGGGTGCGTTTTTGATCTGCTATGCTGATTTTAGCTGAAATGAAGGTTATTTTTGTCCAAGCAAGTGTCATTCCTTCGCATTCTGCCTCATTCCATCAATTTTGGGTTGGAATTCTCATTCTTGCGTGCGGCGAAATGGAGCTAAATCAGTGGAATCCGCTGCCTTGATCTTCTTGTAACCAAACGGAGATATCACATGAATGCCGTACAACATTCCATTTCTTCGACACTGTTTTCCAGCAGCCAAACACAACCTTAGGTCTGATGAAAAAACTTGATTTTGGAACAGGTTCGTTTAAAATTTCTGCTTAGTTTCTATCTTTGACTTGGGCTTCATCTGTTAATAAAAATATAATAATAAAATTTTTTTATAAATCAATCCTTGAAAAAAATTATTCCACAATTTATATTTCTGTTAAAAATTTAATATCTGGTATAATTCTTTTTATGGTTCCACGTGGCAACAAAATAATGCACACGATAAAAGGAAGCCTGTATATCATATAACTGTGCCTAGCTGATTACAAAATTCGCGATTTTGCGTCTCATGAGCTCTGCGCCACTGGTTCTGACTTCGAAGACCGAAAGAGTTTTGTTTGAAATTATCATATTTATAAGTGTTTTTAGCGAACCGAAGAAGGGTTTCGGGTTTCCTTGGAGTTTAAATTCCCTCTTATGCTTGTTAATTGCGTACCTGAAACACTTGCAATGATGGTAATGTGACCAGAAATCCAGGTCCAATTTCGTCTATTTTGAATCAGAAGCTCTTAGAATGGCTTTGCTCTCTATGAACTGTTGGTTCAGTACTGTAAAAGATGCTCCCATGAAAGCACCCTTCTTAGCCTGGCGTTGGCGAGGTTCTACTTGGTTTAGTTTCTTTCTTTTATTATGTTTGATGTTCAATTTCTCTTTCTTTCTATCAAATTTATGTATTTTCATTTAGCTAAATGGATGCTTTCATGTATCTGGCCACTTACGCTGTCAGTTGCCAAGAGTTTAGCAAATAATGTCTCATTGGTTTTTCAATTCAAGACATACTATTTTTACTCTTCATACACGAATCAGGAGTCAAGTTTCTCTAAAAAAACAGTATGCATTATCATCAGAAAGAAGATGAGGTAGACCTTTAGCTGAAATGACTTTATTGATTTGAATTTTGGGCAGTTAATGAAATCTTGAAAGGTTAGATTAAAAATTGGAACAATGAAATCCTAAATCATCTAAAAGGAACTAAGAAAAGAAACACATCTTTATTTGGTAATTAATTAATGATTAAATTGATAATTTATTCCTTGAAAGATCACTGTCCTCTTAATTTGATTCTTGAAAGATAAAATCTCTTGATTTAGTCCTCTAAATATTTTCCTTCAATCAAAATGATCCTGCCATTAAACAAAAATAGGATGATTTGAACTTGTCGAAGTGTCTTTAATCCCCAAAACGACATCATTTTCGTGTCAGAGCTAGATTTTAATGAATCAAAAAGACACAAATGCTTCACAAGGGGACCATTTTGATTAGAAAAGAATATTTAGGAAACTAAATTAAAAAGTTTATCGTTGGAAGACCAAATTGAGAGGAGAGTGATATTTCAAGAACTAAATTGAGAGATTTTATCTCTGAAAGACCAAATTGAGAGTAGAGTAATCTTTTAGGGATTAATTCATTAATTGACTTTTAATTGATACTGAAAGTATGCCTTCCAAGTTCTAACTAAACAAAACAAGTAATAAGATATGCTCAATGAGACTGGAGATTCAGGTGAAAGTATACCAGAAATTAGTACGTATTAAATGGAGACAAAGGTTAAGAGAGGGAGGGAAAAGTTGAGTAATTGTATATTGTAGTATGCATTATGCACAATTGGTTTGTTCATCCTTTTATCATGCTTTATTTTCCTATCCTGCTCGTTTTTCATTCAATCATGTTATGCCTTACAACATATCAAGATGGAGATGCCAACGTCCTTGGGTAATTTCAGCTGTACTGTATGATTCATTTCAGTACCTAATCCAATGGATCAGTGCAGCCTTTTTTTTTTTGGTTGAAAATTTCATCTTCCTGCACAAAAGCTTTATTCTTGGTCATGCTCTTCCCTTGTCACCTAGTTTCTTACTTCTTTAGTCTGTGTTTTGTTTCTTTATTTCGCTAAAGTGGTTATGCCATATACCAGATAACGAGTTTATTGCTCTTTGGGATGCACACCAGGTCTTACAACCCAAAACATTCCATGTGAGAATTTACATTTAATTTGCTTATGACAAAAGCATTTTCAGCAGCACGTACAACTTTTCAAAGCATATTATCTTTATAGGGATTTAGATATAAAATATGTTCCTTTGCCAAGAAGTCTGTGAGGAAATCCATAAGAAATGGACAAGAGGCGTCTGAGTCTCCAGCAAAAGATAGTTTTGTTCAGAATGACGAGTTGGACACTTATCTTAATTCAGCTGGCCAGAATTCTAATCCTATACCTTCTAGAAGTACAGTGCTTCAGGCTTGCACAGCCACTTCTGGTCTGATAGCTGCTCTGGGACTCATAACTCGGCAGGTGATCTCCTGTTTATGCATTGCTAGAGTGGCTTTCCCCTTTGACCTGTTTCTCCATATAAATAAACTTCTTGGTCATTTTCTCATTTTATTATAATAACTCTATCAGCTATAATAACGATGTAAACACGATTGTAAAAGGACCTTATATTTGTTTTAGTTGTTCAGCCTTCATAGAGTGTATTCTGGGCTCATCTATTTTTCCTTACACCACATGTTTGTTAGAAGTTGTTATATTGAGATTAAAATCTCTATTCTCTAGGGTTGAGTTCTTAATTACAGATAGAAAGATTTGTAGGAAAGTTCTTAAGTTTCATAACTCAATTGAAGAGTGTAGGCAGTGGAATTTTGCATGGCACAGGGTATTATCTTCATGGCTTCATTTAGTTATTTCAACTTGCAGGTGTCTCATATTGCATCAATGGAAGGATTGCCAGTCCTGGATTGCTCTTCAGTAGTATCATGTATTACACTAACATTTACTTCTTTCTTCTAGTTTGTGATTCAAACTTCTAATTTATACTCTATGCTGAGAAAGGGTACTTGTGTTCATAGAAAGATGTTATGTATCTAAGAAGCTATTTTTGGGAGCTAAATACATAGAATAACTGCTATCCTCATACATGTGCAGTTACCAGAAATTAGTCTATGTTTGTTAAATGTTGTATGGAGGTGTTGTTGGATTATTCAAGTGGTATCACTGGGCAAAATTAATGAAACTATATATGGATTGGAAATTTAGGCAACACAATCCATGCGTCATGGAAGTCAAATTATCTTGTATTCTTCTCATAAAACTTGAAGGCTAACATGACTTATAATGAACCCAATCATGAATAGGAATGTTTTATGACATTCTGTTCACTGTATATGACAAATGTGAGTGTTCTTGTTTCTTAGCAATTACTGTGTAAAAATGTGTCAAAGGAAGTACCTTCATGGTATGTTTCCCTTTGTGGCAACATCCAACGTTTTGATATTACTTGTAAAGAAATTTTCTCTTTTCCCCTTATATGCAGTTGATTTTGAGATGTGGCATCTTGAGTTGATTATAGGACTGGTAGTATTAATATCATCATGTCGTTTTTTGCTATTGAAGACATGGACAGATTTTGCTGAGTCTAGTGAAGCGGCCAATCAGCAGGTAAATCCAGTCATTTTTTCAGAAATGTGATTTTAAGGCTTCAAAAATTTGGCCAAATGATTATTCCAACATGGGAAGATTTTTTTTGCAAGTCTGCTGCTTTTGTCATTTTTGTGTTTGAGTCTATATAAATATTTTGTTGAACTCTGGCAATGATTTGCTTTCCCTTTCAGGTCCTTACCTCACTCCAACCTTTGGATTACATGGCCGTTGCTTTCCTGCCAGGGATTAGTGAGGTAAAAAGAGAAGTAGTTTTCTGTTTAATTCATCTGCTCTTGCTTATTTTCCATGATTTTACTGATGTTTGTCAAAATATGTCTCCAGGAACTACTTTTCCGTGGGGCACTTCTGCCACTCTTGGGCATGAACTGGATAAGCATTGGGGTGGTTTCCTTAATTTTTGGTGTTTTGCACTTAGGCAGCGGTCGAAAGTATTCCTTTGCCATCTGGTCCATATCTTCGCACTTTGTGGATTTCACTCCTCTCTAGATCATATTGCTGAGTCTAATTTCAGCTAATATGTAGTCCTTAGACTTCACATCTTTTTCTATTATTATCATTATTTTTAAACTCTTCACTGAATTACAACGGAAGAAAACTAACGAGGCAACCTAATTTGTCGTCATGGTATTTTGAAGCATTGGTTTCTCGACATAGTGTGTGAATTCATTATTTTCACCATAATATTGTTGGTACTGGTGGTGTTTCAGGGCAACCTTTGTTGGGCTTGCTTATGGTTATGCCACAATTTTATCCTCCAGCATTGTGGTGCCTATGGCTTCTCATGCAGTGAACAATCTGATTGGAGGGATTTTATGGCGGTATACATCAAATACATCGGAATAGATAGGGGAGCTGCCATCTCTTGGATCACAATATATATATATATAGATAAAAACTGGTAGGTGGTCAATTCACTTGACTCAATTGCATGGTGTTGTATTTCAACGTTTTAAGATTACTGCCTCCTTTTGACAAATTCTAGTTAATATGTTCGTTTCGAATTTCTATGCATAACTATGTAACGGAGTTGATTCGCTGTAAATGGCTAAATCAAAGGGAGTTAGGTCAATGGGTTAAAAAAGGATAATATTCTGTCTGATGAGTTTGAGTACAGTTCCTTTTAGGGATATTTTAGAAGTAAATTGGATAAGACTTGTTCACAGTATATGCCTTTAAGATCGCTTAAAAAATGTAATCCAGATAAGATTCGAGTATGACTTGATCGTAATTAAAAAGAGGCTATATGTAATTCGTGAATGCCCTCTCCCTTCTGTTGACTGCTCTTATTAAAACCAACCTAGCACAAAATCTGGGCTTTTTTTTTTTGGGGTGCATGGCTGTGAAGTGGATTGAACTTAGGACCTCTTGCAAACTACCAAAATCTCTTGTTAACCTATAATTTTTGAAATATAGCCTCATTGGCATGGGGTGCACCACTGCTTTCTGTCTAATTCTAAAGCTTATATATACATGATTTTGGAAGTACGTGTTTGGGCAATGAGCATGCTCATACATTTTCTGACTTTGTCGTTGATTGAGGAAAATTTATGGGCTTCCTGGGTCTATTAAACTCAGACAATAATCAAGAGAACAAGGTTTAGTCTGTGTCTTTGATAATTAGTAAGGTGGTCCAGTTGTCATTTGTTGGGTAGTATGTCACTTCGAAGTTGACAGTGCTGTCGAATGTGCTTGGCAATCATATTGAATGGTTGGGTGTCCAACTTGCAAAATTGATAACGAAATAGTTGCATAGTGCGCGGGCCAATAAAGTTCAGTAAATTTGGTTGGTTTTGCGTTCATGGTTCTCACATGTGATACCTATTTCACGTCACATGATCATAGTTATAAAGCTCATGCATTGTTTGGTCTAACAAAGCTTATAGCCCACTCTTTTTTTTTTCTTTTTTGATAATTATTACGATTAAAGATATTGAATTTCCTGTATCTAAGAGCCTGCTTAGTACATAAAATAAAAATGAATAGAATGAAAAATAAAATAAGTGATTTTAAGGATGAAAAATAATTATTGTGCCTCTATTTTAAAAAATAATAAAAAATAAAAACTATTAAATCATGATTATAAGAATATAATAAATATTGTAAAAAAAAGAAAAGAAAGGGAATCCCACTAATAAATAGAACATACGATATAATGAATGGCCAACTCTCTTAAGTAAGGAAAGTATACATTTGGCAACTTAATTTACGTTAACAAATCGAAAGTACATTACCCTAGAAAGAATGCGAGCCTCATTCCTTCAATTAATACCTCTATAGAAACACCATCCGGGTGTCCTGTGACTAACTGCCCGCCGTATTTTAGTTGATAAAGTAACTAGCTTATGGAGAATATTGTTAAGAATTTTGGTACCCATGAAACATGAACCTATAGGGGTGATCAAATTATTCATATTTGCTTAGTAATTTTAAAATTTATTTGTTTGGATCTGAGTATGAAAAAAGAAAAGTTTAGGATCTTGGTTTGAGAATTTTGTGGAAGATTTTTAAGGGTCTGGGGGTTATTTTTATTTTTTGTAATTTTATATAAATAAATTTCATTTAGACAATTTTTTTTTAAGAAAAATTATGCGTTTAAAATTTCTTCCGATGAATGTGTATGGATGAAGGTCTAGATTTGGGATTAAATCTAATATTGGCTAAGGTGTGGATCCAGAAATGGTGAAATTTCTTTTAAGGTTGAAAATGAGAATTATAATATCTTATCCATCATCATCCATAATCACAAAGTACAAAATATGGACATTAAATATATATATATATATATATATATATGATTGATATACACGTTGAATACATAGTATTACATTAGACTAGTCTGATTAATTAGTTATAATCTTTTAAAATATAACATTAGTAAAATACTTTTACAGTATATGAAAGAGTGATTTAAGCAGTGAAGATATGTATAAAGTTTAATCTATCTTTTTTCATAAATTTAGATTCTCTACAATGTATATAACTTATAAAATACATCCAAAATGAGAGAAAGTTAGAAAACAAAAAAAAGAATTGATAAAATAAATAAATTATATATATTTTTTTTTTACTTCTTGTGTCATTTACTCCATTTCACTTTTAAAATATTTTACAGGCTTCTTATGTTAAAAGATTCAAACTCTTCTTTTTCTTATATTTTTCTCATTTTAAAAACTTTTTTGTATACTTCACGCTTTAAAACATCTAAACTCTCAATTAACAAAAGGCAATGTCATCTTTCTTATAAGGAAAGCTTAATTGTAATAGCGTTTTGAGAATAAAATTAAACGCTGTGAGAGAATTTACTTTAAAATTCTTCGCGAATAAAATTTAGTTTAGATAAAATAAGAAAACACCTTGATGATTATATAAAAAAAATATTTAATTGGCACGATTGAATTCCTTCAAATCAATGAAAATTTTATTTATAATATTTAGATGTTTGTTATTAAAATTTTAAATGAAAATATAATAAATAATTTTTTTAACAGTCAAATACGATGAAGTCTTTCAAAAAAATTAATCAAATTATATAATTCACCTAAATTTTAGCCTTAAACGGATCCCTCGTGTTAAATCAATGTCCATACTTACTAAATGAAATGGTCAGGGGAGGTGTTGTATATGGATATGGATGCCCTGCAGTCACAACTGAACGCTGCGTGTCAAGTTAATAGTTTAATCGTGTTTACTTTATATTTTTTTTAAAAAAAATAAAAAATTTTAATTATAAGAGTAAAAAATTTAATTATAAAAAATTGAATTGTGAAAACAAAAAATTTTATTATTAAAAAAATTATACTTTAAAGATTTTAACTAGATAAAAAATTTTGATATATTAATCTTTTAAAAAATTTTGAAAATTTAAAAATAAATGTATTCAATTTATAAACATAAAATATAATCTTTTTAAAAATATTAATTGTAATTTCTGAATAATAGTAAAAAAGAATGAGAAGATAGATTAAATATATAATAAAAAGACTTATAAATTTTATAATATAAAATATAAATTTTTTATAATTAAAATTTTTATTTGTAAAAAAGTTATGTAAAGTAAACACGTGTTAAGCTAACGGCTTGACACGCAGTGAATAACTGGATCACTTGTATCACTTGTGTATATACATATATGTACTGTAGCATGTCTACCATCGGAAAATATTAAGATTATAGTGAAGAAAATGGCAGTGCGTGTACTTACATGCAGCGACCCCTCGCAGTGGCTTCCTCTCGCCATCATCACCTGCCTCGGCTTCCTCATCGTCCTGAAGCACTCTATGTCCCTTCTTAAATGGATCTTCCACACATTCCTCCGATCTGAAAAGGACCTCATCGGAAGCTATGGCTCCTGGGCTGTCGTCACCGGAGCCACCGATGGCATCGGAAAAGCCTTCGCCCACGGACTCGCCCGCCGCGGCCTAAACCTCATCCTCGTCAGCCGAAGCTCCTACAAGCTCCGAACAGTTTCAGACGAAATCCGAGCCGAATACCCTGACTCCGACATCAGAACCGTCGAGATCGACTTCTCCGGCGACATCTCCGAAGGAATCGTGCGGCTGAAGGCTGTGATTAAGGATGTGGTGGATGTAGGGATTTTGGTGAATAACGTAGGGATTACGTATCCTGAAGCGAGGTATTTTCACGAGGTGGAGGAGGAAGTGTGGATGAGGATTGTGAGGGTGAACTTGGAGGGAACTACGGCGGTTACGAAAGCGGTTATGAGTGGAATGATACAGCGGAGAAGAGGTGCAATCGTCAACATTGGGTCTGGAGCTGGGATCGTTGTGCCTTCGCATCCTCTTTATGCCATTTATGCAGCTACAAAGGCGTAAGAAGCTTTCTCTCTTCTCTTTCTCTCTGAGCTTTGATAGGAAAAATCCGCAAGGTGCTCTTTTTTGATTTTTTTTAATCTTTTTTACTTTAAAAATATTTTATAGACTTAGAATTTAAAAAATTCAAACTCTTTTCTTTATTAAAAAAGATTTAACTTATAGTTGGTTATATTTTTATTTTTAAATTTTTAAATTAAAATATAATGAATATATAATTTTTAATAATAATAATATAATAGATAGCTAATTTTTATAGATAAATATATAATTTTTAATTAAATTATATACTTATTATATTTTGATAAAAAAATTATATTATTATTATATTATAATTATGTAACCTAATAACAAAGTTTAAAAAAAACTGTATATAAATATAATATTTCTCTGTTTTTTCGTTTCTTCACCTTCTTTAACATATCCCTGCAGGGATTTTCTTCACCTTAAAAAAACGAGGTTGTGCGTTTCTTCGCATTAAAGTTGTCCCTATTATTGTTGACTCTATCTTATTTTTGAATATGTCTGGTTTATAAAATGCCCGTAAGCATCATTTATTTAAAAAAATCATATATGAAAAATGATTTTTCTTAATGACTAAACTTATATGTATTTTTTAATATCTCTATTATCATATTTTTAATTAAAATATAATAAATATGTAATTCTCTAATAATAATTTAACAGATATATAATTTAATTAAAAAATCATATAATTGTTTTAAATTATATACCTATTATATTATTATTAAAAAATTATATATTTATTATATTTTAAGTAAAAATTTTGATAATAATATACAAGTAAGTATATATAATCTTTTTAAAATAAACCGTGTTCACAATGTTATTTTTAGATCATATTATTAGCTCTATCGTGGTAAATGAACAAAAAAAAATTCTTGTCGTGTTGCCAAAAAAAAAAAACCTGCGTTTCATAAATCACATTCACAGATATGAGAGAGTGAACGACAACATAGGGTATAATTAATACCTAGAGCTCTCTTGAAACCTAAATATACTAGGGCAGGTGGTTACATTTATTATAATTAAAATATTTTTATATTAATTACTCTGTATTATATATATATAATATAAAATAACTATTTTTTATAAATTTAGTAGAGTTTAAAATCATTTAATAAAAGTTTATTATTAAAAGTGACGAATATATTCCCAAATTAACTTATTAAAATGTAGTTAATTAAAAAATAGTAGTTAATAATATCATAATTTTTTATACAATAAATTCAAACTTAAACTAGCCTACGCATCAATCAATATTAAATCTTTTTTTTTCAATTGAATTTATTTTTATTTTTGAATGCGTACCCCATGTTAGCATGGTACATTTATAGAAGAATAAATTCTTTTACTGACGGGCCTTAAGTAGTCAAAGACTCAAAGTATACACCTCCTTGACCACTAGATAAATCTAATAAAATTTAAAAATAAATTGAGTTTATAATGTTTAACACAAAATAAATGAATTGAAAAAAAAATACATATTCTAATTAGTTAAATTTTGGTTTAAGAAGAACTTTATGTATATTTTTATAATAAGAAATAGTTATATAATTAAGCTATCTCTCGAGAATTAAAAAAAAAAGTAACTCCCCCTAAAATATTTATACACCCTCACAACTTTATTAATATGGTGTGGCCCCTCTCTTGAATCTGGTGCAACAACATTATTTGTGAGGGGAAATTATAAATAAAGATTTACAACCCGAATCCTTAGGTAAGAGAAGGAGAGAAAAAATAGAAAGAAAATAAAAAATTTTTATTTTTATAATTATTATTTAATATTTTTTAATAATAATTTTTTAATTATTAACAATAAAAATATTATATATATATTTTTATCTATAAAATTATTTTTTTTATTTTTTCATAATTAATTTTTTGCATATTAAATGAGCCTTTAAAATTAAAAAAATTATTTTGTTGGATCTATCTTAAAATAATAATAATAGATCCTGTAAAATAATTTTTTTTATTTTAAATCTTTATTTATAATTCCCCCTATTTGTAACCGTAGTTTATAAATATGGTGAAAAATACTTTCTACTTAAAAATGCTTGATAAGAACTTATAATAAAATATTAAAACAATTCAATAATAAGTGTAAATTGTAAAAATTATACAAATACCATATTATTATTAAAGAACTTATAATAAACTCTTAAAAGCATACATAAGTCTTGTCGTTTATTATTTCCTACTAGATTCCCTAACAAAAAAATAGTATGTAAGTTTTTTTTATAATTCAACATTTTTCTATTGACTTTTTAAAACAATTTCTTCATATGATATTTTTAATTATATTAAAAATCTTGATACAAAAAATCTATAAATTAAACAAATTCTCTCCTTTCAGTAATTACAATTAGTCGTTGGGCCAGTGCATTTAGTGCACTGCTATAAGTAAGTAGTTTTTAAGGTTTATGGTATAAGATTTAAAGTTTAGGGATTCCGTATGAAAATAGAAAAAATTACATTAAAGAATCTATATTATATAAAATTTATAATAAAATATTTTAAAAATCAAAATTATTTTTAAGAATTATCATTACTATCAGATTTTAAGAGATTTATTATCAATTTTAAAAAAATTATTACAAGTATTAGAAAAGTTTAACATTTTTTTATATTTAATAATAAATCTCCTAAAAATGTTAATAAATTTTTTAAAATTTAATGGTAATGATAATCTTTTCATTGTAATTTTAATTTTTAAAATATTTTATTATAAATTTTATATAATATAGGTTTTTAGTGGAAAAATATATTATTTAATATTTAAATTTACATATTTCTTAATAGTGATTTTTTTAAAGTTTACATTCACTACATTATACCATACCTAGTAAAATTTAATTTCCACAGTAATTTTCAGCATGAAAATAACGCATAACACGACATAATGAAAATATATTATTTAATATTTAAATTTACAGATTTCTTATTAGTTATTTTTTAAAAGTTTATATTCACTACATTATACCGATACCTAGTGAATTCAATTTCCACAGTAATTTAAAGAAACTTACTTTTGGGAGGGCTGCTTTTGACCTGGGAGAGCATTTTTATGTACTTGATAGCCACTAGATTTTTATGCCGGTTTGGTTGTGATGCGGGATACTTTATTTATATAATATTTATGTAATATTTATTATATTTTTGTAATTATTATTTTTATTATTAAATTATTTTTAAAAAATATGTTCTCATTTATTTATTTTTTATATTTATTTACCTTTATATTTTTAACCAAACAACTCGTGTAATTGCTTCAAAACATGTTATACAAATACATAATTAATTCATAAATAAATTGAATTTTTTTGGGAGGCAAAATTAGACAAATAAATTACGAAGATGTTAGATATATTTTTGTAATAAAGTTCATAACTAATATGTGTGTGTCTATACATACATATATATATATATATATATTATTGAATTAATGTTACTTATTTTCATTTTTGAATACCCTAGCTAACAAACAAAGAAACCTAAGGGCAAAGGTGTCCTGTACACCCATCTGCAATCGCCACTCTTCCGAGGCTCCAACGTACAAGTAATCTAATTTTATTCCTCTGGAATTAAAGGTTAGTAAACTGTTTTTGAAATAATAAAAAAATACAAAAGATAAGAATTTATATAATATTTACTTTTTCTATTTTCATTCATTTTTTTATTTCTATCTTATTTTAAATGTACTTAATTGATTTCTAGCTTTACAATATCCAAATTTCAAGTAATTAATAGCCTCCCCACCCTGGCAGATTGCCTTGTGGGGGAATGAATAAGGTTGAACATTAGCTACTTGTTTATTGTTCGTGGGCCGTTAAGACACATAAATAAACACTTATTTATTTTTTTAATATTTTAAAAAGCAAATCACTTATTAAATTAGAAAAAAATTGGTTGATAATTTAACAGTTGCATTGTAATGGGATTGATTAAACTAATTATTTTAAATATATATTTGAATTTATTGAATAAAATTCTTTATAAAATTTAAATTAATATTAAAAATATAATTATAAATTTATACATATTATTATATACTGTTATATATTATATATAAAAATCTATTATATATATAATATTTTGTATTATTGTATCAGACAATCATCATTTGAGGAATGGTAAGGCATGGGCGCTTCAATGTTTATGAAATATTTTGTTTTATATTTTAAAATTTATAAAGGTAATTTGTTATATTTTAAATTTTATGTATTAATTATATAATTAGATGATAGTATTGCAATTTACGTTAGGTTACAGTATAAACTTAGCTTGTTTTTTATTTTATATGTGTAGGCATATATTGTTTGAATCCAAAATTAATTATTGGCAACCGCGACAAATTTAAGAATAATGATCCATCGCTGTTTCCTTATATGTGCTAATGCAAGTTCATCACACATTCATGATAATCTCAACAGCAACATCACAGCACTTGCTTTCTTCCAGTCTTTTAAGTTTATTTACTTCTAGTTATATTAGATGGTTTACTGATATCACAGCACTTAAATTTTTTCATATTGAGAAATATCAAAAGAATAATATAATTAGTATATATTTTATAAAAGTCTATCAAGTTCAGATTCTAAGATTATGAAATCCTCACATTAATTTTTATCGCCTAAAATAGAGTATTTTATGCTTCATATATTGTATTTTGAAAATGACACTAATATTGGAGAGAGAGAGAGAGAGAGAGAGAGAGATATCAATATATAAGATTCGATACTAATTATAATTTCTATTTATATACATTTAATATATGACAGTTGAAAGTTCTCATTAAAAAAATACGAGTGCTATTTTCAAAAATTGATCTTTGTAATGGAAACTTTTTTTTATTTTTAATAATATAAGATATATAGTACCTAATATTTTAGATGACAGTATAAAAATATTAAATGCCACTTGACTTCCACCACCAGAATACCAATATCAATATTAATGAAGTATATCAATCGTCTTTTTATATATCGGTCTATCAAATATAAACCTTTTTTTTTCTTTTGCGTAGTTTATACATGATGCACTTTTACTCCATCACTCTCGGATTAAATATTAATGTGAGCACTGAACTTTGCAGTTATGTGAATCAATTATCAAGATCTCTGTACGTGGAGTATAGGCATCATGGGATCCACTTGCAGTGTCAGGTAGGAGTTTGAACTTGAAGAAGCTTCACTCTTTCCTTCTTCTGTTAATTTCATCAAGAAGAATGCATGCTATAGATAATGCATGAGGAAAAATATATAACTATACAGGTACCACTGTATGTTGCAACGAAGATGGTGGCGAAAGTAGCATCGATCCAGAAACCTTCGTTGCTGATAGCATCAGCGGAAGATTATGCAGAAGCAGCAATACGCAGAATAGGGTACGAAGCAGAGTGCAGCCCTTACTGGTCTCACTCCCTTCAGTGGTACTTGGCCTCCTTCATTCCTCATTCTCTGCTTGACGCATGGCGTTTCTCCGTTGCTATCCGCAGAATCCGCCGCCTAAGCCCACACCTTCTTCATCATTAAAATTTCATTTACTCGAGGGGCCTTATGCAACCTGAAAATTCATTTCTGTTGGTGAAGTCTGAGAAAACATTTATGAATAATCTCATTGTGATTGACTCCTGTGGAAAAGCTATGTCAAAGTCTGTATACCGCACAAAACCAGAGTTGTGTGTGTTGCTCTGGTTGAATTGTAAGCATGGTATACCCCAAAGCTTTGCCTCTGTCTTTCTGCTCTCATTGCCTACAAATCAAGGCTGAGCTTAAGCTTGTTGGGCTTCACCATACTCGTCTGCGAGTTAAGGTCGAAATCATGGTGGCCCTCTCTGCAGAGCATCTCAGACTCGAAGCGCGAGTTGAATGGTGCAGCAGAACCTTCGTTGATCTTAGAGAGAAAGAACGGGAGAAGAGAGAGAAAGAAGAACTAAAAAAAGAGGGGGGAAAAAAGTTAGTCAAATGCCAACTAGTCACAAAAATGGCCAACCTAACTTTAAAAATTGACACACAAGTTAAACGGCAACTAAGGACCACTTTGTAATGTTTTTAAAAAAAGTTGAGGAATTTTTAAAATGATTTTAGAGTTAGAGGACGAAATTAACATTCTGATCTTTAAATAAATGCATATATAAATATATAAGATGTTTTTTTAAAATTAAAAAACATACTTATTAGATATTGACTTTGTTTACTTGTAGATAAAAATTATTTAATTTTTTTTATTTAGCTAGAAAAATACTATAATCACGTTGTTTATTGGAGTATTCTGAGTAAGTAAATATTTCTGTATTTTTTATCATTAATTTGCACCCATATAATACAACTCTTAATTAGTTCTTATTTTAGACTTTGTTTTCAAGGGTAGAGTAATAATGAAATTTTGTTAATGTATATATAAACTCATTACATAATAATAAATATGGAGCATAATTATATACACAACCCTCCATAGCACTGATCAATAAAATTCAACCACTGCCTTTTTTATTTTTCTACGTAATATAATGTTTCATAAGGATGGTTGTGGGTTTGGTCAGGCCTGGTAAGACATTAATTTAGCCTAGTGTTTGACTCAATTTATATTGGGCTTCTTTTTTTAGGCTTGGGCTTTAGTATTGGGCTATGCTGGATTGGTTTTTCTCAGGTTAGTTGGGTTACTTTAAAACAAAAAATTGATGAAAATTATAAAATAACTCCTAACAAATTTTATATAAGTCTATGTAAAATTATATTTTGCATCAAAAAAAATAAAAAATTTTATGTAAATTCTTATAAAATATCTTTTGAAATATTTAATAAAATCAGGCCAAGTCAAACTTATCTACATGATGCCTCGGCTCAATAAGCTTTTTTGTTTTTGGCCCAATTCAAGATTGGGATTGAGCTAAATGGGTTGCTATCTTGTGTAGCCCTGATATTTCATATCAAATAACATAAAAAGACACGTAGTTTTGAAAGTCACCAAATTGGATCTTTTTTTTTGTCATTAATTTTTTATCAATTTTAAAAAGAAAAATAACAACAGAAGAGAATGTACAGGTATATTCCCTATTTCTTTCTTATCTCTTTTAACCATATATATATATATATATATATATATGAAAGACTCAATCCCTGGGCAAAATCATGGCCTCTTTTGGTGACCAATGCCTATGAAAAGGGAAAACCACTGGCACTCTAATGTCCCAGTCCTCACCTAATGGCATCTCTCCGGTCTACAAAATAACGTGACACAACCTGTTTGCCTTTTTTGAAGAGAAAAAAAAGAAAAATTATAATTGAGAATCATAAAATTAAATTATTTATTTTAAAAGATCCCATATTTTAAAAAGACATACAGATTTAAAATTTTAAATGTGATGATATAAACTTTTTTTATATATTCTTATTTATAGAATGATATGGGATGACATATTTTTAAGTATATAGAATATTGCGCTATACAAAGGAGATGATATGTTTGCATCGAGCTAAAAAACTTTGTTGAGATTGAAAATTTTGGATTTTCTAGTGTATAATAAGAGTTTTGTAGGAGAAAGAGTAATTGAATGAATAAGACTCACCTGTGTAAAGTCCACTTATATGGATCTCATTTTTATCCTATCACTCTCTTTCTTTTTCTTGTATAGAAAAGGAGGTAAATGAAGAAAATAAGATGTATAATATTTTACTTACTATGATTATTGAGGATATTTTACAATAACATTTCAATTATTAAGACTTTATGTTCTTTAAAATAATTTTAAAATATAAATTCTTTTAAGTGAATAATTTTATTTTATAGTCTTCAATAATAAAAAAGAATTTAAAGAAGAGTTGCCTTGTGGACAATATATCCTGCACCTTTATAGCTCTTTTAAAAATCCAATCATTTTAAGTCACATTTTAGTGCATGTTTAAGTGAGTGGTTAAGTTTCTTAAATCATGTTTTAGATAAAATAATAATTTGTTACTTATACATATCGTAATTCAGCAAAGGTGATTTTTAACTTTTTTACTATCAAATCAAACACACTCTTAAACCCGTTACAAAATGTAGTTTCGTAATATAGGTAGGGCTCATTAATAGGCCTAGAAAATAGGCATTGGTAAAGTTCGTGGTGTGTAACTCAAAATCCCATCACCATGTAAGGTGTCACGGGGCCATTACCCTCTCCCCAAAAGCCAGGTTTTTGGGGAGAGGGTAATAGCCCCGTGACAAAGTGGTATCAGAGCTTGCCTCGGGTTTGGCCCAGGGGAGGCCCCACCGGTGGGCCACCCGTGACGAGGACGTCACGGATTGGCCATGAGAAAGTGTTACGTCCCACATCGGTTGGACTTGGGGAGGTGAAGTTTGTCACGGGGCCATTACCCTCTCCCCAAAAGCCAGGCTGGCTGATGGGGTGTGCAGCGCACCCGCTTATAAGCCCCTTCACCTCCCCAGGTCCAACCGATATGGGACATAACAAAGGGCATTGGACTTGACTGCAACCTAAAATGCAACATGTTTTTCATACACCACAAAGAAATAGAAAGTAATACAACAACAAAAAATCAAATAACAAAAGACATGAAAAGTGACAAAAGCATTAGAAAAATAAAAGAAAAATGAGAATAGATAGAAGAAGTATAGATCAAGAAAGAAGAAAGCACGGATTAGGAAAAGTAAGACTAACATATAAAAGAAGAGAATTCAAAATTGGATTTGAAAGAAAACTCTCAATCAAAAGGAGAGAAGCCATGTAGTAATTGTTTTCAAGGTAAAATTCTTTCAAGTGGAGAAAATTTTGTAAGAGAAAGGTAGAGACATAGGGATAAAATCTAATAACATACTCATATAACCTTATCTCTTGGTATTTGTGGGTTGGGTCGAGTTGAATTTTTGTCTAACTTCATGTTCAATTCGATTTTAAATAAGTTTAAGATTACAACTCGTTATTTGAGTTAGGCCTAACTCAATTTAGTATTAGGTAAGGTGGAATTAGTATTGGGTGGTTTTGTTTTTTGTATTTCCCTTCTTTTCTTTTTTTTTGGAAATTAATATTAAAAATATAAAATGACACAAAAAAAAATTATATAAATTTTCATAAAATTATATTTTGTCCTCAAATTTTTTTTTGATATATGTCTTTATAAAAAATATTTTTAAATTATTTTTTTAGTCATAATGGATCAAGCCAATATAACTCTTAGGGTTGAATTAGTGCCCAACCTAGTTCAATTTTGTGACTTAACCCATCCCTAATTTTTTGATTGTACTAAGCCCAACTTGACTCAATTTGATCAAGATTGGGTTCACCAGGTTCAATGAATATTTTTACTGCCTACACACTACATCTATATTAACTTTTTGTCCTATCTTGATTGAAATATTTAAAAAATTCATATCTTAAAAGTTAACTGTTGAAAAGTTGAAAGTTTCTAATAAATTGTAGAGCAATATCTCATATTTTTTATATAAAACTCAAGTCTTATACTTTACAATGGATCTTAACATATTTTTAATTAGTTTAATATAATTTTGTACAAGAGATTTTATTTTTTAAAAAAGACTATGTAAGTAATTTATTTGAGTTTTAAGAAAATAAAAGAGGCAAAAAAAATGAAGAAGAAGAAACAATAATAATATAACAATATTGACTGGTAACTTATGGATATAAAAAAAGTAAAATATATAAAACTAGATTAGATTGACAATGTGATGATTTTAACTTTAAAAAGGGTTGATTTAGTTCCAATCCTTATAGAAAAGCTTACGAGCATAGTTTGATCAACCATAATTTGGCCGATAGACCTACTTGTTAAGTCGTCTGTTAAGATGATGTAATTGCTCTATGGTTAGAGTTCAAACTTCTAGGATATTGAAAAGTAAGTCTTGAAATAAACATGGTTCAGTTGGAAATGAAATGGATAATTTTGCCTAGGGTTTAATATAATCTATCACGTTACCATTTTGTTAAAGAAAAAAAGTGTATAATTTTTTTTAATTCAGGTTAAAGGTAAAGATCTGCAGGTAGGTTCCCAAACGCCATAACTACTTCTGAATAACTGCTATGATGTGAAATCGGGTCAGACCCAAACCAATTACACAGGCTGCGCTCGCAATGTGGTGCCCATTGCGCCATTATTGCGAGTCTTCAGGTCTAATTCGAATCGATGCTGCTACTCTTAATTTTGGTAGTTGTTAGCTCATCTACTTCACCCACATCTCTTCCTGCAGCCATAAATTCAAATTGCCTTCTTTGTCTGCTTCGCCACTATCAGTACCACCTCCTCCTTCATCTCATGCAAGCTTCTTCCTCTTTATACGAACTCTTAATTACTGCTTTCTCTCTGTGTCACTATTAGACCTGCTTCACTACGAATATGGAATCCTGTTTAATTGATAGGCTAAAGACCCAACCTTCCTGGGTTCTTGTGCTTTTCGCTTTGGGTTCCCTCTCGCTACTGAAATTTTCTCTGGCTTTGCTCAGATGGGTCTATGTCAATTTTCTCAGACCTCCCAGAAATCTTAAGAAATACGGATCCTGGGCACTCGTCACCGGACCCACCGACGGTATCGGAAAGGGTTTTGCCTTTCAGTTGGCTCGCAAAGGGCTTAGTCTTATCCTAGTGGGTCGAAATCCTGATAAATTGAAAGACGTTTCCGATTCGATTCTAGCCAAGTTTCAGAAAATACGGATTAAAACTGTCGTGGTTGATTTTACCGGTGATCTTTCCGAGGGTATGGTTAGGATTCGCGAGGCGATTGAAGGATTGGATGTAGGAGTGTTGGTTAACAACGTGGGAGTTTCGTATCCTTACGCCAGATTTTTCCATGAAGTGGATGAGGAGCTCTTGAAGAATTTGATTAAGGTAAATGTTGAGGGTACTACAAAGGTCACACAAGCTGTTCTTCCCGGCATGCTTAAGAGGAAGAAGGGAGCAATAGTAAATATTGGCTCTGGAGCAGCCATTGTGATTCCTTCAGATCCCCTTTATGCTGTATATGCAGCCACAAAATCGTACGTAATTAATTGCTTCCACTGATAGGATTGAAAGCTTGCTGTTTCACCTTCAAGCACTCACTTCATACGTTTAGTTTCTTGTTTGATATGTTGTTTTCTATATGCTAAAATGAGGTGCTCTGATCGTTTCTTCAGGTACATCGATCAATTTTCGAGATGTCTCTACGTTGAGTACAAGAAGAGTGGGATTGATGTGCAATGTCAGGTATTGTTCTCTTGTTTATGGTCGTGTTTCAGACGTACAACTCGATGATGGCTAGATTTGATAAAAGCATTTTGAGTAGTATTCTACTGCCTCTTCAATAGTTTCGTTCATTGTTTAAAATTCTTTACTGCTTTCAAAATGTTCATATATTTTCTTCTTGCCTTTAAATGACCTCATTTGGCAAAAACTGAGATGAGCATGTCTAGTTAATGGGACCATTATTTATCACTGACATATGAAGCATTCATCATAGATGCCTTCTAGCTTCAATCATTGAGAGTTGGAAACATGAATTACGTGATTATTTGATTATGAAGAGAGATTCTTAAGTAGACAATCAATTATAAACAGACATTTTAACATGTTAGACGTGAGCCTTTACAATCCATATGTTTATTTATGATTAGTTTAGATTATCGTCTACTTATCCTTTATAAATTGAATCTACTTGAAACTTCTTGATTATGAATTGTTAGGTGTAATATGCTGGGATGCTACTAGCTATTTCGCTTTTCTTCTCTCTATTTCCAAATTTTCTCTTCTGATTCTAACAGTTTGGGTGTTGTTGACCTAAATATATAAGCTGCATATGAAAGATCTGCTTCTTCAGCTGACCATATATGTGTCGAATCTGCTATGCTTTCTGGTAATTTCTGATGGAAATTTTCTGGAATCAGGTTCCACTATATGTGGCAACGAGGATGGCATCAATAAGAAGATCTTCATTCTTTGTTCCATCAACAGATGGATATGCAAAAGCAGGTGTGAGGTGGATAGGGTATGAGCCTCGTTGCATGCCATACTGGCCTCATTCCCTTCTCTGGGCATTGGCATCTTCATTGCCAGACTCCATTATTGATACTTGGCGCCTTGGTTTTAACCTTGGTATTCGGAAGAGAGGGCAACTCAAAGACTCAAGGAAGAAGGAATGAATGAGAGTCAATTGTAATATTAGAGGATGCTCTCCTGTCTTTTTTTTTTTTTGGGGGGGGGGGGGGGGGGGGGGAGGTGAATGTTTGTAGACTATATATTTCAAATGCTTGTTAAATGTCTCTCATTTTGATCTTACCGTGCCTTGTTGGTGGCTAATAATGGCTCAAGCTTATTTCTTTCTTTCGTTCTTCAAGGTTTGATTATCCGAGGAATGTGGCATACATAAAGTGTGAGAGATTTAGGTAAAGTTGGATTATTAGAGACATGTAAATTAAATTAATTGTGAAAAGACATGTAAAAGTTTTAGAAGGAAATATGACTGAAAAATACATTTTTTTTTCATGATCAAACTATGTCTAATTAATAATTTTGATTAAATTAATATTTTGATCCCCTAATTTTCTTTAGGACTAACAGTTATATGAAATGCCATTTCAGTATATGTAAAGTCATTTGAACAATCATTGAGTTGGTGAATTTGACTGGTTATGATATTTATGGAATGAAATAAAAAATAAAAGATAATTTTAACATGTTTCAAACTTAATGGGCCAATTTAAAATTTTAAATAAAGTTAAGACCAAAATGCTAATTTAAACAAAAAACTTTCACTATAACTAATGAAAGGAATCAATGGGCGAAGTATTACCCATTGAAAAATTACAGGACAAGTATACATTACACATAATGTCACAATCTAGCTGGCCTATACGGTTGTAGTCCTAGTTTGGATGCTATAGCTATGCGAACCGATTCCCTGCACTTCCCAAGGAAGTGCAGGGAGGTGCACTTCTCATCTAGGCCGTCCAGATCTGATTTGGATGGTCCAGATCTATTCTTAATTTTTTAAGAAATTTAAATATTTTTATTATTTTAAAAAATATAAAATATCAGATAAAATTAATCTCTTAACTGTATAATTTTAAGAAAAATAATATTTTAAATAAAAAAATTAAAATTAAAAATTAAAATCTGGACCATCCAAATCAAATCTGGACAGTCCAGATCACTTCTCAAAGAAGTGCACACTCTCAAAGAAGTGCAGGCTGTGCACTTCTTTGAGAAGTGTAGAGAATTCGGACCCAAAATACACTTGCGAATCGATTCCCTGCACTTCCTTTCATGCGGGGATCTTTTACTAGAGGTCAGATAGAATGAAATAGAATGGTCATGAAGAAATTGTTTGTTTGATATGTGTTTTTATTTGGGAATTTTTTTCACAAAATAAAATAAGGAAAATGTTGATTTTTCACTTATTATATGCATTTCATATTTTTTGGGATACTTTAATTTAAATTTTTTTTAAAATAAGTCAATAATTGGATTATTAAATTATTTGTTATTGAGAAATAATAGGTTTTTTTTTGAGACATAAGAGGCCAATATTTGATTGAAAGAAAGTTGCCATTTAATTTTTATTTTTTCAAAAGCAATGAGCATTTTTTCGCTCCCATTAAAACAGATGCAATTTATTTTTTCAATAAATTATCTTTTTTTTTAGGTTTCTGTTATCAAAAAAAGTTATAATTACTTATTAAAGCATTTTATGTAATTGTCAGTCTTCAAGTTGTAAACAAATTACACATGGCAAATTCGAATTCTAGTGAAGCTAAATTTTGTGTTTTGGTTAAAAAGAAAAAAACTCATGCATCATCAACTATCTTCTTGTAAGTTTATATAAATATAAATGTAAATAAATATGTATATATATATATATATATTTATAATTAGTAACTCCAAATTTAGTATATTTTTACCCTTTTCCCTTAATCTAATTTCGTGTATTTAATTTATTTTCAATGAATCTATTTTTTTTCCTAACATATACTTTAGCTATCCTTCAAAGATTTAATATTTCACTTTAATCTTTTTAATTTTTTTATTTAAAAATGATCTTCATATTGGTTAATTAACAAATAATTAACAATACAAATTATGTGATCTAACATGAGGACCGTTAATTATTTGTTTGGTCACATCCAACTAATTATTTCTTAACAAGCTTCATGTGACACTAGGCCAAAAATAAATAAATAAATAAATAATTTCATATGACACATGAAGAATATTTTAAAATAAATTTTTTTTGAAAGATCAAAATAAGGTATATTTAAGAGGATAAAAGAGTCATTCTACTCGTTTGTTTCCTAATTGAAATTGAAATGCGAGGGTAAGCATCGCACCCGTAAAAGCTTGGTAATGCTTGCCGCCAATCCATAAACCCCCGACCGAACAGCCTTCACCCGCTGAATGGCTCCTCGGAGTTCAGCCTCCGACCCCGATGGCAAAGCCGATCGCAACACGGTGTTCATTGACACCAACCTCGACACTCACTTGGCTATGCTTGTTTACCACACCGACACTGTTTCTGATCTCAAAAGTAATGCCCCTTTCTCTCCCCTTTTTCATCGTTACCAATCTGTTCCCTCTAACTTTGAGCTGCCCTCTTTTCTCAATGATTTAATCGTGCATTTATTTGTTATGCATTTAGATTCAATAAACCAAATCCATTCTGTATTGGGTATTGGCTGATACGCCTAGCTGACGATTATGCTCTGAAGTTGTTTTTCTATTTCTTAGTCAATGGAATTAAATGTACATATATTGACACACAAAAGACGCAACTGGAAATTTAGAAGAGTAAATCAAGAAAACTAATTCAATAAACCCCATTACTGCATTATATGTGATTGCTTTCAGTTAACTATGGACTTGAAGTTAAAATTTTAATAATCATCATCTACCACGCATCATTACTCTCAGTAATGCCAGCGTCTATTTGAATATAAAATGTGTGGGTTATTTCGAGTTGCATTATAGGGAGAAGACTCTTTTAAGAGTTATAGTCACCCAAAATGGCGATCACTTGAAGTTAACTTTATCTTGCTATGCTTTCTGCGTAAGTTGTTAGAGACATTTCTCAATAGTCTTTGTGCCTAGAGATAAGTTTATGTTAGCCTATGACTTCCTTGCTTTTCGTTTAATTCTTCTAAAAGTTCTTACCTTTTGTTTAAATGATATATGCCTGCCTTTGGCATGCAGAGAGAATTATGTTTGAACACCCATTATGCTTTCCAAAGATTGGGCAGATACAGATCCATGCCATAAAGGTATGCTGCTTGATCCTGTTGGCTCCACTGCTGTTTAAATCATGATTTTTGACTAAATCATATTATTAACAAAAATTGTTACTATGTTAGGTAAAGCGCAAGGGGTACTTGTATCACCTATCAGATTCCATGTTGGTGAGAAGTGCCTTTAGTGGGTTCAACAAGAGCTGGTTTCTAAGCGTTGATGCTTCTGCATTAATGGAGCTTGAAAAAAACCATATTTCAAATTCTCCTGGTTCTAGTAACCTGGTGGCCTGTCGTGGCATTGAAAATAATGCTTCAATGGGTGCTATTGATATTCCTCTCAATTGTCCTTCTAAACGGATGTCTGACTTCAACTGTTTCAAATTGCCACAATTAGAGAATGGACAGGATAAGAAGGAAGAAGTTCCTGTTGTTAGCCCATGTGCTTCAGAACATAGTAGAAAAGGAGTTGTCAATAATTTGGAGACAGGTGTCATACTCTCAGGCAATGATGATGCTGTAATTCCATCACCTGGTTCAATTCCTGAAAAAAAGGACCAGTGCTGCGTACATTATGAACTTCCACGTTCATGTATTGAATGTGAGGGAGATGGATTCAGTAAGGGAAATAAAGATGACAGCAATGTATATGAGGAAGAAACCTTAAAATCTGTGTCAATTGCAAAGAAAAAACGCAAGAGAATTGGGAAAAAAGAAGACACAGTACAGGATGATGCTTTTAAGGACAAAAATGCTTCTGTTCTGGGACCTGGTAAATTAATGATTCAGCAGGGTATTATAGTCCCAGAAAACCCTTCAGAGGATGCGAGTAGAGAATTTTCCTATGGGACGATGGGAGAAAATGACATTACTGATGAACTGTATGGGAATTCTAAGAAGACAAGTTCTGGAGTACAGATGTCAAATGAAGCATTTAAGGAAACTGAAGTTCCAAAGGAGCACACCAAATGCAAGAATAACAACAATAAGAACAATATTGATGCTGAATGTAATAAGTCAATGAAAGAGGCTTCTGAACCTGAATCTACTGCAAATATAAAGCATGGGAAAAGGAAGAGATCTTTGACTCATAATTTAAAAGAAGAGATGCTGACGGTAGAGAGTGCATCTCAGCAGGCTGAAGTACACAAGTCTAATGAAGAACAAAAGAAAATTGAAGAACCAAAGAAGCAGGTTGAAACTAATAATGACAAATCTGGGGATGGGATTGAATTTCGGTACAATAAGGTATCTCAAGAAACTTCAGATACTGGATCTCCTGTGAAGAAAAAGCAGAAGAGGAAAGAGAGAAGTGGATATGAAAGTGTTTTGAAGGAAAAGAGATCTGTGATCTGTGATTCTAATAAAGAGACCTTGAAGCCAGAGAATGCATCTCAGCACTCTTTGGAGGACCTACCGAAGATTAAAAACAGCAGTGGTGACCAATCAACTGAGCATTTTGGTGATTCTGATCCTCTGAGAACCAGTGTACCAGGTTCAAAGAGGAAAAGGAAGAAAAACTCATCAACTCATCATGAAACTGCTGCTGGTACTTCTTCCAGGAATGATGATTTGGAGCATTCCAGTATATATGGTGAAGGTGTTCAGGATGAAATACTCAAAGATGGTCAAATCTCTAAAGGTGATTCTACTTGGGAAGTGTTCTTTGGAAAAAAAAAACTGATATAATTACTTCTCTTGAAATCGAACTAGAAATAAAAGACGAAATTTTTATAAAAATGAAAGAAACTTAAAATATCTTTTTCTGATGTTAATGGTAACCTTTTCATTTTTGTAGATATCAGTGTGAGCAAAATTGTTGGTGACAACTTGGAAATCGGAACCAATGCATGCAAAGAAGTCACTACGTCTAAAATAAAAAGAACAGGAAATTCTAAGGATCATTGTGCTATTGATGTGAGAGTACAGGCTTCTGATTTGAATGAGGCGAAGGAGCTGACTGAGGATAATGGCCTTTACATGCATGAGAATATCGCCCTTGGCCATTGTCATTTAAGTGAAGCTGGTCAGACTGCGCTAGCTGAAGAAGGAAGAGAAATATCACCACTAGATGATCCTAAGCATTTGCTGTCAGAAAATTGTACACCATCCAACCAGAATAACAAAGATGCAAACATCAGAGAACTAACCGTGACTTCAGAGGTTCCAAAGGCAAATGGAACCACTGAACATGGAAAATCAGAGAAGAAAAGAAGGAAGAATAGAAATGCTAAGGATTCAGAAGGCCTTAGCCATGTAGATGCTTCTAAGAGTGATATTGTCTTGATGGAATCTCATAAAGCAACAAATTGTGATCCTACCTCTGGAAACTTGAAGACAGAGGAAAACCTTTTAAATCAAACAGAAGGGGAAAATGTGCCTCCGGAAGAAATGAAAGAGACTTATCTTTCAGCTACTGATAGGGAAGCAGATGACATTAATGCTGGCTCCTTGGAAAACATTAGCAAAACTGAAGCTCATGCTGAAAATCTGAGTGAGAAAAAGAGTAAGAAATCCAAGAAGAAGAAACAAACTCCTAACACAAAAAGTGTATCGGAAATGCTAACAAAAGATCAAGTTCTTGATCATAAAGAACCATCACCTACTTCTGACAGTAGACTACTTGTGGAACCATCATCTAGAAAAACAAAGAAAGACAAGTCAGCAAGCACAAAGTCCACTAATAAATCAAGACCAATTTTGGAACCTAAGAGAGATATTATTGAAATTGAACCTCCCCATTCTCCATCAAATGCACCCAAAGGAAATTACAAATGCCCTTCTGGAGCTAATGACACTGCTATAGATTCAATGTCTTCATATGGAGATAAAGACAATAACCACTTGGAAGCTCCCTCCAAAATTGAAAAGATTAGTACTGAACAACATTTTGCATCTGGGCAACAGCAGCATAAAGATATTGTATCAGATGACATTCCTGTCAACCAGAATGGTGCAGATAGAACAGATATTGAGCTGTTGACTGGAAAGAACAGAAAAAGGTGTGATGTAATGAAAGGAAACACTCATACTGGGAGTTTAAGCTCCACACAGCAATTATTGTCAAAGGAGGGTGTTGGGCTTGGGATTAATCTTGATAAGAAGGTTCCAAAATTACGCAGAACTGAGCAAGAAGCACTATTGTCTAGTCAGTCTAATAGTGTCACGTCCACCATTGAAGAAAAGAAAAGGCCTCAAGTTAACAAATCTTCTGGGAAGAGTATGAATTTGGAGAAGAAAAGTGAAGCTTTTCCTGTGTCAAATTCTAAGCTGAAAGGCCTCAAGAAAATGGTTCAACATAAAGTTGGAAAGGCTTCTGGGAATAATATTGAGGGAGTTGTGGGGAAAGAAGAGCAAAAAAAGACCTTGTTAACAGGAACAATTTTCAAGGATGATAGTAGTGGCACCTCTGAAGATGAAGATGAAAAAGTAAATGATTCCAGTTCCAGCACTAGAACTCCATCAGATAACTCACTTTCATCTGACTACTCTGATGGTGATAGCCATGCAGGTGTGAGTTCTGTACAAAGTATAAACTGAAATCTATTTTAATTGGGAGCCTCTCTGTCTGTATGTGGTTGGGTCCCGGGTGGATGAATGAGTTTCTGATTGCTTTAATTAGGAGTTCATTATTTCATCATTCTAAGATCCAACCTTCAGAAATTTGTGCTCCTTAAATGATCATATGCATTTAGGAAAGATTTAATTGATCGATTATTGTGCTTGGGAAGTTGCTACCATCTCTTTTTTTTTTTTTTTACCCCCTTCTTCTTCTTCTTCTTCTTCTTCTTAAGTTTAGCGGAAAAGGTTGAAAATTCAATGAGGAAATTTGTGTCTTCTAGTCTTGGGAATGCTTGGTTTATGTGCTTGAGGTGTTATTTTTAAGTTAGGGAAGATGAAAGGTAGAAAGTTCTTAATATTGATTTCTGAAGTATCTTGTTCCATCGTCTTTTTCTTTTTCCTGATAAAATGGATCTTGCTATGTTTATGTTTTAGAATTTTGATGTCTATTGTTGAAGCAAAGATTTTTTTTTTTGTTTTTTTGTTTTTTGTGGTGGGTTGGGGGAGGACAATCTTGAACCAAAGATTGATATGGCTTCATTCACAATTTTCTTCATTTCTTTATAAGAGTGATGATGATAGAATCTGGAACCAATTTCTTTTCTTTTTAAATTGGAACAGGTTCACGTGGAAGGACAGGACTGGAAACTGGTGAAAAAAGTTGCATAAAATCACGGTAAGTTAATGAATTGCAGTCATGCAGCTAAAAGTTGGCAAGTCATTTGCATGATTGATTGGCTATTTTCCGCAATAAATCTTCATGTTTTTGTTTTGCTTACTGGTTATTTTGACACCAACAAAAGCACGAGTATAGCATTTTGGGCCATCTCTATATAAAATTATATTTGTGGTATTTATTATATGCTGAAAGTAGACAAGATATGTTTAGGTATCTTTTAAGATAAATTTCTGTCATCCATACTCGTGTTAAGCATAGATTCAATTTATACGGTCAAGATTATTGCACTATGTGGATGGTTTATTCAATGAAATGAGCCTTTCATATCCCTTCTCAATTCCTCATTGGACAGATTACCCTGTTTTTGTAGACTATGGCTTGGGCAGGGTATTTGCAGTATTTATAGCTATATCTTCCTATGCTGCACGAATGACTATCATAAAGAACAATAAATTCTAGGGGGAAGAGCTAGTGAGCCTTTTTGCCCGAAAATTGTTGTGTGTCGAAAAGTTATACATTATTTGGAGTTGTACTATTTACTCTTCTGCATTTTGGTAGAATCTGATTTGACCGCAGTCTTTGAGACCAGCTACATTCAAATCAAAATCCACTATATAAACCAGTATGAATGGTGTGATTTCATTTAGTTTGCAACTATAATTAATCAGAAGTTTATGTTTGAGAATCGAGATTCTCAAGAGTTTGGATCTCCTTAATTTTATTTCTCTTAATTTTCTGTCAATTACGGACAGAGAGAAGTAGTGCGTGTGGGAATATTATTCAAGTAGGTCCTACACACTCTATAGTTATCTCTTTCCGAAATTGATAGAAAATTGAAAAAAAGAAAATTGAGCGGATCCAAACTGAATTACCTCCATCTTTTACATATTGTTCCTTTATATATTATTCAAGTGAATAGATATTTTAGGGGATTCTCAAAGTTGTTTTGCATACCTTGGTGCGAGCAGTATCTGAATCTTTATTTGGGCAGCTTGTCAGGCACAAAAGGGATGCCCATTGATAGCATTCTTAGAAGCTCAAGCAGGTATAAGAAGGCTAAAATGACGGCCACTCAATTGGAAGAAACTGAAAGTCAACCAGTTGATTTCGATCCGGAGCTGGCAGGCACGTGATGTCGAGACTCTCGTCTTTCTACTTTTAGCCTTTCCCCTGTCGTCTCTGTATCCTCGTTGCAGCTACGAGATTTTGTTCATGATATGAGACCTTGTAAGAAAAGCGGACCAAAAACTCTTACTTTCTTTTGCCGGAGAAATTTTCCTTTTACCTTATTTCCAAGCAGAAAATTGAGCTTGGTTTGCTGTTTAAGCTTGGACACCTATCATTGGTTGATTTATGTCTTAGTTATAGTTTATCACAATGTTACGTTTAGCATTGATATTTTTGTTTAGTACAGATATGAAGAAGGGGCTTTGGTTGAAGTTTGGAAGAAATGTTGCATGCAAATGTCAAAACGATATGAAGTATTTCTATGTAATTTAGTTGTAAAACTTTTCCCAACATAGGTAGAATTCTTTGACTTGTCTGGTACCTAAAATTGTGAGGATGAAAATAAAAATAAAAAAGAAAAATAGTAATTTTGAATATAAAAAATATCCTTCATGTCCTTATTTTAAAAAAATAATAAAAATAAATAAATGTTGTTAAATAATAATTATAAAGAGGTAATATACTTGTAATTTTTTATTTCCGATTCTAATTCTATTGTCTAACCAAACATCCCCTAATTAGTTCTAACAGCTTTTCATAGTTGAGCCATCAATGCTTGAGCATTTTATGTCTTGAAGTGATAGCTGTTCTCAAAATGTTATGACATCGTAGAATTAAAATGAAAAAGGAAATTGCCCTGGAAAAAGGAAGGCTTTATAATAATTGTTTGTCTTAAGACAGTGATCTCAACTATAGTCGTCAAAAGCTTCTGTTCTAAAGTTTGATTGGATTAAACACTATTGGTAAACCTTGATAAAGAAGAAAAATGGAAGTGGAAGTACCTGAAAAATCCCCCACATTTAAATGTAGACATAAATTGACGTAAGTGGATGAACATTTCCGATAGTAACACTATTACCTCCATGATAAGGATTGGAGGAAATATTTAATATGTTGAAATCAGAGATAATATGATTGGTTGCACTTGTATCTGGATACTAGAGAGCTTTATCACTAGATTTCAGACAAGAGTAATGAGCACCAAGATTGGAGGTGCCGAAACTTGAAAAACATGATTAAATCTATGATAGCACAATAGTGTTGTATGTCTTAGTTTAGAACAAACTTAACAGATAGGACGATGGTCAATTGAAAAGTGAGCGCATCCAAGAGTTCCACGAGTAAAACCATGATCTGAAGTGTGACCAAAGGAGCCACAATTGCTTCTTCCTCGTGTAAGAAAACCAGAATTTCTTCCACCATGGTTGATAGGTCTTCTAGCTGAATGGTTAGCAAAAATTTCTATAGAAAGTGCTAAAAATGAGTGTTGTAATGCAAGTTGTGCCTCATAAGTTAGAAGGTGGCTTAACAATTCATCAAGAGTAGGGGATTCACTTCGAGTTGCAAGTGAAGCAATGATCGAGTCAAAATTTGGACCAAGACCAACTAATAAATAGGTTGTGAATTCTATATCAGAAAAAGGCTTTCCTGCTATTGTCAAGGCATTGTTAAGGGAATTTGCTTTTCGAAAATACTCTTCAATGGAATCAGCACCTTTCCTTGGTGTTGCTAATTGATTATGGAAGTGTACAAACCAAACTTGAGTTTTTTGTATAAATTAGATTTTAAAAGCATGCCAGAGAGCTTGTGCTGTTCTATGTCATGTGACTTGTGGAATCAGATTCTCTAATAAGGATGAAACTCATAGGGAGAGTATTATCTAATCTTGAGTGAACCATTTTACATATGTTAGGTTGGGTTTTCCATTTTCGATCACCAATGAAGGTTGCGGAATGGATCCATCAATGTGGCCATAGAGTTGTTGTGCATATAGATATGGTAGCATTTGTGCTTTCCATACTATAATTTTTATTGTTAAGTTTGACAGTGACAAAATAAAAAAAAGAGGTCACATAAGTGGAAGAAGGCGAAGATTGTATAGTGACTATAGGTGATGAGCTTGTAATTGTAGAAGATTGGGATGACCCATGCTTAGAAGCAAGAGTTGTGTTTGTCATTGTATTGATGGTGGCTTATGGCTCTAATACCATAATTGAACCAAATTTATTTATATTGAAGTATTATTTTCAGCTACAGATTTGCAAGAGAATGTATCTATATATATATATATATGAAGACTTCAGGTACAACAGAAAGAAAGAAAGAAAGAAACTAAGATTATATAAACAAAAGAGCCTAACAGTAAGATATACAATTAACAAACTGAACCAAAAGGGATGATCAAGGTCACATGAGCATGCCACGTAGACCAGTTGTTAGCATTGTAAATCATGCCTTGACACTCATACACCCACTCTCATCAAACCAAAGGCCAAAACAAATTAGCTCTCCTTTTTCTTACTTTATTCATGAAATGAAGGGTAATGTATGACTTGGTTTACCGTATGGTATGCTAGGAACAAGAAAGTTATGGAACATTTACAGTACAGTTCTACAGATATTTTAGAGCAAATCAAATTTCAATGGAGGGAGTATGTAGTCAACTCTGCAGAGTTTAACAACAAGAAAGAGGTAAGGTTTTTGAAGAGGTTTTCCTTCCCAGAACTTCAAGCTCAGATGTTATTTCTGGATGCTCATTGTTGTTTTTCCAGCATAAGATAGGGAGCTGTTACCGCATTTTAATGCTCAAAATCTCTAATTCCAGTGGATTCAAGTTCATGCCATAGAGGGCGAAGACGGAGAAGAGAACATTCTTCTCCTCAAGGCTTTACGAACATCATTAGAAGATAACAATATCGTGCATAAGCGAGCGTCAAGACATGGCCTTATGAAAGAGGAGTATTTAAAGATGCTGACAGGCCATTTCAAGCCATTTGTGGAATCATATTGTGATTATTCATGACATCCAAACTTCCCTCACCAGATTCATCCACTAGAGTGGCTTTCTATTAGGAAATAGTTACAAGACCATTGAATATAAATCTTTAGTGCCTGTACATGTCCTTTTAAGGAACCTTTTAATATGCTATTTTTAAATAATAAAAAAAGATGTAATTACTAAGCATATGCAAAAAGTGAGTGCTGCCACTATGTTCATAAAACAGATTTGTATAGGCAATTTCAACTTCAAAAATTACAATCGATAAAGACATCTTTTGATCGATGGATTCCACTAACTAGTCTTCTTGTTGGCTTTAATTATTAGCAGGAAATGAATTTGAATAACCTATAGAATTGGAAAAATGCATATTAAGAGAAGCAAAAGCTAATCCTTGGGACTGAAGAACCAAACCAAAAATAAGACGCAAAAGGAAAAGTTGATTTCAGCATTGGATACCGTACAATACAAGTCACAGACGAAACTGTATAATTTATACACGCCACGATAATCCCCTATTATCATCATCAACCAAAGCTCACTGAGACCTCATCCTGTTGATCTGGTTCAGAGCAGGCTGCAAAATGTTATACAACACCCACAGAATCGCTGGTGCGACCACAAACAGCAGAAGCTGACCCCTATTGTCACTGGCAGCCTCAGCAATCGTAGCCATCTCAGCAGCCGAACCATCTGGGGTCCACCCCACGAGCCCGGACCCCACTAACCCACCGAGCCCCACCCCAACGATCAACCCTTTGGTGCTACGCATGCGGTTGATCTGATTCAGTGCTGGCTGCAGAATGTTGAACAGTACCCAAGCTATGGCTGGGATTATGGGTAGCAACAGAGCTAGCCCTCTGTTATCCCCTTCTGCTATTTCAGCTATCTGTTGGGCTGCCATGGCGGCATCGGAGCTGCTCAGGGCGGCGAATACTGCTCCGGCAATGGCAGTGCCGGCGATTGTAGTTGATGGGTTTGTGGTGACGGTGGTTTCAGCTGAATTTGTGGAGGTTAGGCCCTTTGGGAGGTTTTGAAGAGAGAGGAGGGACGTGGGCTTGGAGGTTAGCTTGGTGGGGTTGGGGAGTTTTGGTAAATTGAAGCACTTGGCGTTGGTCATGGCCATTGCTGCTATGGTTGCCGCCATTGATGGACCTGTCAATCAAACCTTGTTCTATGAAGATGATACGCTGTGTGTTTCAAGGTTACGTGTGATGCACTTGCAGAGGAATGAAAAGTGGAATATAGATTTAGGGAGAAGTTAAGGTCAAGTGTGAGAAATGAGATCCAATAGAATTGTAGTCTGTGGATTCTTTTCTTATCCGAAGAGTGTGAGTTATGGACCTCATATTCCATACCCCACCCTTCCCTTCTTATCACTTTTGTTCTAACATGACATGACACTATTGGAATTACATGGCCAAATTGCGCACTCGGTTCTGGGAACGACGTTCAGACCACAAGTTATTCAAACGACATGTCGTATGTTTAAATAGAAATGGATTGGTACCAGATGTGCTAATGTAATTTTGGACCTTGCCGGGTCCATGCTTTCTTTCCCCTGAAAACTTTGAGCCCAACTCATTTTCAGGCTTAACTACCCGTCTTGTTTCAAATACCTTACCAATAGTGATTTAAAAAACTTAATTAATTAATTATTTACACACACATATTTAAATTTTGTTAAAATTATATAAATTTCTTATTTATTTTTAAATATAGATAATTTTTTTAAATAAAAAATTATTTTACATTGTACTCAAATTTTAAAATTTTTTGACAAAAATATCTTCTATTAAATCTAATTATGTATTTTTAATTAAAAAATTTTAAATTAAAATTATTTTAGTTAAAAATTTTAAAATTTAACTAAAATATTGGATAATTTATTTTAAAATAATTCTATCTATATTTTAAAAATAAAAAATAATATAATTTTAATAAAATTCATAAAAAATTTGTATAATTTACTCGAACAAAAAGTGCAAAACATCAGTGCCACTCTTCTGACAGGTCTTTAATTATTTACAATACTAACATGTTTATTACAGGATATTATGGGATAGTTTAAAGTAAAATATTAGGAAACAGCATTAAGAATGAAATCAATAAAAGAAAAAATTTATATTTGATTTTTTCTATGTTTAATATTAGAATTTTTAATTAAAATATAATAAATATATAAGTTTGCAATAATAATTAACAGATATATAATTTTTACAAATAAATATATATTTTTAATGAAATTATATATATGTTATGTTATTACTAAAAAAATTAGATATTTATTATATTTTAATTATAAAACTTGATAATCAAAATATAAAAAATATATCTTTAAGTCTAATCTATAAATAAAATAACTTATTTTTTTAGTGCAAAATTTAAAAGACTTAATTTTTATTTTAAAATAAAAAAATATTTTATAACCTTCTCAAATAAAAAGGGAAATCTCCTGTAAAAATAAATAAATAAAATTTTAATCACGTGACACAAAACAAGGTAACATATGAGTAAACGTGGATGTAGAGTTACACTGAATTTGGACACACAATGTGAATGGCATGAAAGGTTCGGTAGATTTAAGCATCATACTTTTAAGATATTATAGTTGACTCCCATATCTAATACTAATAGTAAACTAACCTAAATTTCGCTTTTTGACATTACTATTCTAATAAAAATTTAACATAACCACAATAAACATATGATCTTATCACAAAAACTTTATGTTAATGTTATTTTTTTCATAAAAACTTCAATAATTTTTCTGAGTATAGTGCTCAAGGACAATCAAGTTAATTTGCTCATATTTTAATTAATTTATTATTTAATTAATCAAGCACAAATAATTGAATGACAAGTGAGGATTAGATGATTCATGACCTAATTTTATTTTTCTCATTATAAAATAAATTTAATATGCTTAAACAAATTATGAACAGGTTAACACATTAGACATGAGTCTTGTACTTATATGCTTTTCATTATTAATTTAAGTTATTTATACTCCTTGATTGAAGTGATATATATATATATATATATATATTTGGACGTAAGTAATAGAGTCTAACCCCTTGTGTTTGAGTTATAGTAATACCTTTTTTATTTTTTAGTCTAAGAGGAAAGTTGATTATTTGCTATTGGCTGTTGTTACAGTTAAAAGAAATTGAATGATAGATAAGATAAGTAAATTTAATTAAAAAAAAATCAAAACATACTCTGCCTCTTTATTACTCTTTCAATAACATAATAAAATGAAAATTCCAACAACAGCAGAGAATACACTTTCAACTAAGAGGTTATATACTTTAATAAGATCAAAATATACATGATTTTTTTTTCAATTTAAAGTGATATGCAATTTATTCCCTTCTAACTTATAAAAAGTTGATCATCAACCTTAACCTATAATTTTCTACAACACAATCCTATTTTGTTAGTATTTGATTTAAAATTCCAATAAAATACTTTCACCCGAATTAAATGATATGCCAATATAGCTTTTATGTAAACGCTAATGTGCCGTCTAGTACAAAAAGATTGTTAAATATGAAAATAAAAAATAAATAAAGATATAAACATAATAAAATAATTAAATTTGATATGATATGATATAAAAATAATTAGAATGTTATTCTATTTATATATATAATTGGATAAAAAAATTGATCTTGGTGTTTTTATTTAAAAATAGTATTAAAATAAAATAATAATAATATAATAAATTTTATGTAAATTAAATATAATAATTATTCTCAATTCACATGTTTATAGAATAGAGCATAAATAGATTCATTTTTTAATTTGGAAAAATATTATTAAGCAAAATTATTTAATAGGTTCATTTTCTTCTTATTCTTTTCTTTTTTCCTACTCCAATCTACCAAGTACATGGTAAGTTAGCAAGTCATTCATTTCAGTGAAAGTCTTTTGTTAAGATTTGATATGAAAAATTATTGAAAAACTGCATTGCATAAAATAAAATTTTTTAAGAGCTCTATAACCAACATTTTAAGTTGAAGAATTAAATTGCCCATGATTATAAGGTAGAGGAAGCTATGTGCATTTTTTTTAATATAAAAATAGCTTGTCCAAAAAATTTAACACAAATCTATGTTACATAAGATTATATTTGGTAGAGTAAAAAAGTTTTGTAGAGAATGAAAAAGAGAGTAAAAGTAAGCATGAAATCATGTGATTTAGACAATTGGTATAATATAAAAAAAAGAATAAAAATGTGGTAGAGTATAAATAATATAAAAATAAAAATAAAACATGAGTAAATAACCAAAATATTTTTAAAGTAAAAAAATATTAAAAAAATTATTTTTTATTAATTACCATAAAACAAAAAAAAAATATAACTAAGAATCTCAAATTAAAAATATTTATAGATTTATATCAACTTTAAATTAACATTACAATTCAAAAATTTAAATTTAAATTTCTTAAATTTTTTAAAAATAATTTAAAAATTTTCAATAAAAAATATTATTATTATTTAAGGCAAAATAATATTTTTTTCTCTTTCTATACTAAATAATAACTTTTCTTTCAAATTCTCATCAAATAATAACTTTGAAATCCTCTCATAATTCTATTTCTATCCTACGAAATATCTTTCTTTTTTTTCTCATTCCACCTCTCTCTTTTCATATAGCTTTCCGTCCTACCAACCATAAAAGCAGATTTTTTTTTTTCCTTGATACACCGGTGGGTCCGTTTTAATATTCTAAAACCCCGAAACTCAGGAAATCCAACATTTGCGCTCCAATATCACAAAACAAAACCTCCGAATTGCTGCAATAGCTCCGTGGAAACCCAATCTACCTGTCTTCCTCTGTTATGCTATGTCTTCGTCTCCACTAGCACCAATAGTAGCTGTTAGCTAGGGTTTCTCCTTCTTCTTCCAACTAATGGCGACTCTGCTTTTGTGCACGCCGAACATAGCCTCTGCTCTTTTCTCTTACCGGCCGACTACAAGGACAAGCCCTCTCCTCCATCGACCTCACCACCACAGCAATCTGTTCCCTTCCAGGCACTTCCTTCGCGGTTCGCTTTCTGTCGCGAGGTTTGCCTTCAAGCCTGGTTTCTTTCCGGAACCTCATGACGCTGAGGAGCTCATCAAGGACCTGTTAAATCGAGCCGATGCTTTTCTATACACAGTTGCCGATGCCGCCGTTTCATCTTCCGATACGGTGACAACCACTGCCAAACAGAGCAACGACTGGCTTTCCGGTATTACCGGTTACATGGAGAGCGTTCTCAAGGTTTGAACTCCGAACTCTTCGACTTTACTGAATTTGCTTTTATCATAATTGTGAAATTTGTTGTATTGAAAACATCATTTGAATAATCAACAGAATAACTGAGCTTAATTCAATAGTTTGAAAGGCAATTCCGCGTTAGCCTTTTAGCTGTTCTCGTTTCCATCTCCTAGAGAAAGAGGATCATTTCAAGACTTGAATTATATTCAAGGACGGATCCAAGATTAAAAGCATCGGGTTTGGGGAAATAACATTGGGGCAAATGAAAAAGAAAAAGTTAACATGCATGTGTATATAAAAATTTTAGGCTAAACTTTTAGGAATCTCTCTTTTTTTATAAAAAAAATCTTTTTCTATATTATCATCATAAAAAAATAATAATAATACAAGTTAACAGTCTCTTCTTTTCTATAGTTCGGCATATTGAAATAAGGGAGAATTATAATAAATGACCAAAAAGTGGGATAATTTATTCTCAAGGACACGTTACCATTTGTTTTAGGATGATTATTATTGATTTTAGCGACAATCAGTTAATCTAGTGATAAAGGTCCTTAAAAATAAATTTTTTCACTTTTTGATCTTTAAACGTAATTTTTCCTTGAAATAAATTCCACCTAGAACAAACCAAACAATTATATATATATATATATATATGTATAAAATTGATATTCGCACTAGGCACAGACTTAAAATTTATGAAACAATATAAAGTACAATCTCTAGCATAGTTGATCAACGATGCAGGATGATTTTGATCTTTTAGAATCAACTTTTGGAAACATTTTGCAGATAATTCCAAATTCTCACTGGTAGACAGTATAGTCAGAACAATTACTTATACGAGATAAAAAATAAATGGATATAAAGTAATGTAAATCCATTTCCACTTATTGACTCTGTCCCTTTTTTTTCCTTCATTAGCTTTCTGTGCAAATTCCCATTGGCTGTCCCATGTATTATGTGTGTGTATATGTGTATTATACCAGAATGGTGGGGAAGCAAGCACCCCCCCCCCCCCTCTTTTAATCCGTCAATGATTATAGTTCTGTTTATTGATTCCCTCTGTATGGCCATGCTGAGTGTTGAAGCTACTTATAAGGGGACACTAAAGCCTATTGTGCCAATGATTAGTGTTGTTGTGATGGGTACCCAAGCAAGATGCGAATCCTCTCCCAAAAGTTAGCACTACTCTACTTAAGTACCTAATTGAGCAGCCTCTATTAATCAATGTAGGACTTCGACATTCCATATTACTTTGGTCTTTATCAGTTGGCCGCTTTTAGAAAGTTGACATCTTGGTGGTTACACTATGCAACACTTCACTTGGCTTTTTGTTGGTCAAACTCTCAGTAGGTAGCCCTTTCTAAAGCCGCTGACCACCAGCTCTGGTACTAATTGATGGGCACCTAAACATGGTGGAAAACCCTCTTCCAAAATTTAATTGTTTAGGTGGGAGAATCATCTTACTTTAGTACCTTACTGAGTAGTTCATACTAGTCAATGTAAGACTTTGACATTCCGTACTCTCCATCATGTTGCTGTTGCAGTAACAGGGTTGCTTATCTTTTGACTCCACCAAATGCAAAATATCATTATTTCAACTTTGTTATCAATTATGCAATTCCCATGGTCATTGCCATGGAGACGACTTTGAAGTTTTAATGCATAGTAAGACATTTTAGTTAGATCTTACCATGCAGAAGTTTAAGTGCCTGAATCACTTCTTCAGTACCTTGCCGATTGCAATTTCACAATCTTAATCAATGTTTGTCAACAGAAGGATTTTTTAATTACAGCAGTAAATTCTTTTTTTGATAATACATGTTATCTTCATTTATGCATCTGTAAGTGAAGAATTTCAGAACATAATGACTCTGAAATTTCTTATTTCATTCATGATAGGAGGAGAAAATATATAGAGAAGCAGATGGCTACAATCTTGCTATTTAATTCCTGAAAATCAGTTGGAATAAAGCCACTATAAAGCCAACTAAATCCTAGGGTCTAGGGAAGGAAAAAAGATGTTGATAATCCACAATAAATGA
The DNA here is from genome assembly GCA_026724425.1 of Erythrophleum ivorense. Taxonomy (NCBI): domain Eukaryota; kingdom Viridiplantae; phylum Streptophyta; class Magnoliopsida; order Fabales; family Fabaceae; genus Erythrophleum; species Erythrophleum ivorense. Next base: position 70,581 of record JAIUCV010000181.1, read on the forward strand.
CATAATAAATGACACAATAAAACGGAGAAATAATGCCTCATAAATAGGAATCAAAGAAGGAAATAAAACACTTGACTTCATCCTATTAATAGCAAATATCCCATGTGATTCTTCTCAAGAATTATGGGATTCCAACAGTTACAATCAACAAAGGTTGCAGAAGCATCCTTGTTTGTATGCGAATATTAGCTGTTTTCTGATTCTTTTTCTTTTTAAGATTATGGAGGTTTCAGGAAGTTGTGTTTTTAATGCATGCATGACTGATAAGGGTATGCGCAAGAGAGAAGAATAGCACAGTTAAGGGGAATTGGCAGCAAGGGTAGCATGAATTGGCTGGTAGGGGCTTGGAGAAGCATCCAGGGTGGGGGGGTGTGGGACAGCTAGAGGCTGTTAAAGGGTTATCCAGAAGGTTAAGTTGGAGGTGTTTAAAAGGGGCCTGAGAGGAAGTGGAGAGTAGGCAGAATTTTGGGGGAAAATTGTGGTAGGGCTAACCTGCCATAGAGCTAGGATATTTTTTCTATGTTTCCTTGTCTATTTTTCTCTGTTTTTATTGTTATTTTCTGAAAGGGAATCTCTGGTTCCCAACAGTAATTTTTGGTGACTCTTCTGATGTTAAACTATAATTCTCGTATGAGTTTATTTCTGCTGCCTCTCCTCATATATTGTCCAGGTTCAATACTTATGTGGAGAAGTAATTTAAATTTTCAGGTACTCAAGGATGGGCTTTCTGCTTTGCATGTACCATATGCGTATGGTTTTGCAATTATACTCCTTACAATTATCGTTAAGGCTGCTACATTTCCACTGACAAAGAAACAGGTTTGTCCTTGTTGAAATATAAATCAATAGTGTTGATGAGCTGAAAATAAGTAAATAGGCAATGCAAATGTGTTCTTATGGTCTCATGCCTGTGTTTCTAAAGGACTTATATTTTATAACAATCCATCATATTTGTGTATGGTTTTTTGCATGTTTTCCTTCTCATAAAATGTATGATGTTGAATAACAGTGCTATTGACATTAACTGCACTGCACAGGTAGAGTCTTCCTTGGCTATGCGGTCTTTGCAACCTCAAGTAAAGGCCGTTCAGCAACGTTATGCTGGTGATCAGGTATTTTATTTGGCCGTTTAGGATGTTTCAATGAAACCTTGTAACCGTGAAAGTTCTAAATCAACCTTATGTTTGTTTTTATTGGGAAAAGTGAAGCAGCCACTACATTGCTTGATAGAATTTCAATACTATTACTTGTTTTGGTAGCATTTCAATGCTGCTTGTTGCCAATGTCATCTTTTTAATCCATATGTCAAGTTTCGTAACTTGTCTTCATGCAGGAAAGAATCCAACTTGAGACTGCTCGGTTGTATAAATTGGCTGGCATTAATCCTCTGGCAGGTATTAATGACATGATTTGATTAGAACAAAGTTTGTATATAGTATCTGTCAGGATGAGGCTTCCTGTGAGTACTTTCAGAACCTTGCTCCCATAACTTGGTATCTTCTTCAAATATATTTAAAACCATAAGCATCATTGTGTCTTAGATTGGCAGAGGAAGGCAACTAGCAACCCTGTATAAAGCACTAATCTGATGCTCATGAAATTGAAGTTGGTAATTCCTTTACTAATCTTCCCTCTTTGTCTTCTTTGTCCCAGGATGCCTGCCTACACTTGCAACAATACCCGTGTGGATTGGGCTATATAGAGCTCTTTCAAATGTGGCTGATGAGGTATCTTGCTTATTATGTTGATTTGCTACTATATAATATAATTTTCACTTTTTGGGGGAGTTCATATGTTGCTACTTTCCATGACTAATTTTACATTTTCGTGGAATATACAAAGGGACTTCTTACAGAGGGTTTCTTCTGGATACCTTCCCTTGCTGGTCCAACTACAATTGCTGCTCGTCAAAATGGAAGTGGTGTCTCTTGGCTTTTTCCATTTGTGGTGAGTATGTCACTTTGAAGGTTAAATTACATCTTTTAGGGATTTTAATTTTTGAGTATTTTGGGTATCATTTTCTGCTCAACCTCATTGTCTTTCATCTTCAAATCATCTGAGATTGAACTGTGAATTCATTTATAACATTTATATGAGGAAACTTCTTTGGAAGGAACTAACTAATTAAGAATTTAAGAGGGGATTGTCTATAACTGGTATTTCTATATTTTTTAATTGTAAAATGCTTTGGTTGGATTTCATGTGGAGTCTGTTTTACTGTTGGTTCCTTTACTCCTTTTTTTCCTTTCAGGATGGTCACCCACCCCTTGGATGGTCAGATACATTGGCCTACCTTGTATTGCCTGTATTGCTGGTTGTCTCTCAGTACGTTTCTGTCCAAATAATGCAGTCCTCACAGGTCAGTCATGTTGCATGCACAATTCAATCTGATACATGCAGGTTGTAAACTATTATGTTTCCTCCTGCCTGTCAATGGAAAGAAAAAGAGGTTCCTTTTATGTGTGTGCACATTAATGTAACTGAGTTACTCAATATTTTCCATGTTGACTTTCAGCCTGATGATCCCAACATGAAGAGTTCTCAGGCCCTAACTAAGGTTCTTCCGTTAATGATTGGTTACTTTGCTCTGTCAGTTCCTTCTGGTTTAAGCCTTTACTGGTAAGCAGAAGTAAAAGCCTTTTAATTTGGCATTATTTATTTAACCATTTTGTTGTCCCTGCCTATATATTATATTATCTATTTACATCTTTTGCTTACGTTGTGCAGGTTCACAAATAATATATTGAGCACAGCACAACAAGTATGGCTTCAAAAACTTGGTGGAGCCAAAAACCCAGTGACGCAAGTACATGATAATATGGTGAAGGATGACTTAACGCAGATTCAGAAGTCAGTCTCTGAGCTAAATCTGCCAAAAAGAGAGGCCAGACTAGGTGAGAAGTTGACGTCGGAGGGGCCAACACCTGGTGAAAGGTTAGTAATTGTGGATAGCCACACTCATTTTATCATGTTATTAGTATATTTTTCACCTCTTGTAACACCACTCTGCTCCTCTTTCTGTTGCAGATTTAGGCAAATAAAGGAGCAAGAGGCAAGGAGAAGACAACAGAGAGAACAAGAAAGAAGGAAAGCTGAGGAGGCAGCGGCTAAAGCAACTAAAGTACATGAGGCACAGGAAAAAACAATTCAGGTGGGAAATGAGGCTGGAGATGATTTAGTTGTTGAAAAATCTGAGGCTGTGACTGCCGATAATGATCCATCCACTTCTGGTATTGTTGTAAATGGCAATCCATCCAGTGAGGACTTGGGGAGACATCAGGTTGCCACATCTACAACTCAGACAGAAAATAATGAAGGTTCTGCTAATTTCCAGTTTAATGAGAGGAATGAGAAAAGTCTAGAAAAGGTATGATTGCATATACAAAAGAGGACTTTTTTTCTTTTTAATTTTGGATATGAAACATATTTCATTATGTTGCAAATATGCCTGTTGGTTCCTATCAAATAACGTATGAGAAGGGGGAAGATGGGGAGAAGTGTCGAAGTGCTTTTGGCTATTTTCTTTCCCTTCTTTTGTAAGGGGTGTATATTTTGATTTGCACCTCCAAAACATGCTTAAGTTCAATCAAAGTGCATGGATGTGTCCTTTATTTTGGATAGTTTGCCAAGCAATTTTTCTCACCTATTTTATCAGCATTCTTAGAGTGCTATATCTTGCTTAACATGCTTCTCAGGTATTGTGATAGTTGAGAATATGGCAATACATCAACCTACTAAATGATATTATATTCTACAATAAATTTTGTTAGTTTGATGACAAGAAAATATTTGGATTTTGGATTTTTTTTTAATACTTCTCTCTGGACCAAATAGGAAACATATTTTTATCACTTTGAAGTTAATGATTTTACAGATCATACAGTTTTTTATGAGCCTAATTCACGATATCACAGGAAACAGTGGAAGTATACACAACTACGGCTGCCACAGACAGCAAGCTTCCTGCTGAAGACCCAGACCAAGTGACAAAGGATTGAACAACCAGGAGATATAGAAATTCTACTGTACCAAGATTGACTGGCCCATTTGCCATCTAAAGAAATTTTAAAAACGCAGCCTCCCTGTGCATTTTGAAATCCTGGTTAACATTGTACATCAGCGGGACAGAAATGGTAGTATTATCAAGAATTGAGGTTTCTATAATCGCATTGAGAAAGTGGTTAGATTTGATGGCTGATTTTGTAGCTTCATAGTTTGAGTTTGTATTATATGTAATTTTTCCCTTAAATTGAATGAATAAAAAAGGACTAATGAATCCTTATCAGAAACAGATGCTTCAGACTACCTTAGTAGTCAACTTGTCACCTTAGTTATCCTAATACGTTGGCCTTGGTTTGGATCCTATTGAGGAGATATTTTGGTTCGGGAATTTCCATCACTCAAAAGGTATTGGTCTGTGACATGACAATGTACGTTGGCTTATTTGTAGTTTGCCATGATATTTTGGGTCATTGGCTTGTACTAATTTGGACGCTTTAAAATTTCAGGGTTTAGTTCAAGTTCGACCGTGTTCAAGAACTCTGACACGAAGTTAAAGTATTTCTTGAGACACTAGAATATAGAAAGGAAACACTGATGACTTCCATAGTTTTCAAGAAATTGAATACTTGTCCCTTTTACGACATTTTGGGTTTCTCGTCAATCACCCTACGCCACGGTAGCTTTTGCCTGCTTCTTATCTCCTATTATCCCAGGCCCCTTTCTGCATTGGATGTTTAGATATCCTGTTTTGGCTGGTTCCTAGAGAGTTGTCTCTGGTCTGTTATGTAAGCGCTGTAGTTTGTATCCTAAACATTTTGGTTGAGCAGTATGTGATAAGAAATTAAAGTAAATCACTTTTGCCAGAATTGGATGCGTAGACCCAAGTTGAACAGTACATTTTCTATTAGGCTGGGTACCTAAAATGTGTGAATAAGCTGGATTAAGCCTCTGATAGGGACCACTGGGTTCCCCTCTCTTTCCGCGCGTTCCTCGCGCTTCTATTGGGGTCACGATAGCTATTATTAGAAGCAGCCACCTATCAGGCTGTTCGGCTTTGGCGTCATATTGCGGGGCAAGGGTCCAGCTTCCCGATAGACCTTTACACGATATGAAAGCAGGTAACCTTGTGAAATCGTACAAGTCACTAGGAATCATGTATTATTTAATCTTGAATTGGTCAGGGAGCCCCTAATTGTATCTACTAATGTCAATTAGCGTACTCAAACGGTGGAAGGTATCGTCTTGAAAACTAGTATCCGTACCTCAGACGCAATCCAAAATGAATCAATCGAATTGAACATCCCAAAAAAAGAGAAGAAATTCTAAGATAGAAAATACTTAAGAAATTATATGTGAGACGGAACTAACAATAATGCACAAGCATCAAGTGCATTGGACGCGGCCAATCTTTCAAGCCCCAGAAATAGGAGGCAAGTTGGAGACAATGTTGAGCATAAAATAGCAAGCCTAATGGAGTGGTTTAGCACACATCGATTCGCCATATTGTACCTTAGAATCGTAGATCTCGCGCTTGATTATTTGATTAACGTGAGGATTGGTTTTGCAGAGAATTGGCACTGTTTATCGAATTGGTGACAACACACGGGTGGCTTGTGCGCGAGTATGGGACACTGGCCGACAAGCATTGTCTGCAAAACCATGCCAAAAATTTCGGCGTTTCAACCTTCACGTCACGCCCATCTTTCCAGCTGGCGCACATGCACACTATCACCCCCATGCGCCTCTGGCACGGTTGCTTTTCAGGTTTTTGTTTTCCTCTCCTAGCCAAGGTCTAATTTTTTTTAAAAGGAGATATAGAGTAAAATCTTATTTTCATCTCTTATAGGTAATTTTTTTTAATTTGGTTTATTATAAATTTTCTCTTTTAATTAAATTATTTATAAATAAGATATTTCTCTGTCCTTGTAAAATTATTTTTCAAATTTGGTTCTTTACAAATGAATAATTTTTAATTTAGTTTCTTATAAATAAAATCATTATTAATCATATCATTTTATCAATTTATTGTAAATAAAATTAATGGATGTGATGATATGTAATATATTTTTTGACAGGTTATCAATAATATCTTTTTATCAATATGTTTTTAATTTCATTTACATTAAGTATGGTAGAAAGATATTGTTGATAATAATTTTATTTGTGAATGATTAAATTGAGAAATACTCATTTGTGAAAAACTAAATTGAAAAGAGAATTGTATAAGGGATTAAATTAAAAAATATTTTATTTGCAAAAAATTAAATTAAAAATAAATTTATAAAATATTAAATTAAAAAAATATTTTCATTTTTAAGTGACCAAAATGAAATTTTACCCGTGAAAAACCATATAACTTTAGTCTAACTACAATAATACACGAATTTTAAAATTTAAAATTTTATTTTTAAATTATTACATAATATGAAAGTAATATATCTATATATATTAAAATTAATATATGAAAAGGTCATATAATTATCATGTTTTCATTAAATTTTTTATTTTTAAGGCATTATTTTAATTGATATGTATTTTTTTTATTTTTGTGATAATTGAAGTAAAAAAAAAGGCATTATATTTTAAAAATTATTTATTAAAACTGTGAAAAACAAAAGCGTTACACGGGGTTCTTCTATTTTCTTAAGAAACGATTCTTTTTTTTTTAATTTCAATTATATATTCCAAATGCGTGTATGCTGTTTAATATCATTTACGAAAAAGTTTAGTTTTGAACAAATTTTAAAACACAATAGTGCTAAAATGAAAAAGAAAGAAAGTTATTAAACTAATCAATGACATATGAACAGTAAGACACACACAAAAAATGAGCACTGTAAGGTTAAAAGTCTTATTTCTTTCTTGATGAATGAAATAGTCATAGTAGTATTAAATAAAACTTCTTTATGAAAAGAATAGGTGAAGTTTTGGCTTTTTGACATGGAGAGAGTAAAGCTTCTTTGGTTGCTTTTTGAGAATTCCTTAGATTTTTTTGCTCTTAAGGGAAAATCCATTAGATTTGGTAGGCACCTTGTTTTGGTAAATAGCGAATATGTTGTAGCAAGAAAAAAATCGGCAACGATCCGCATAAACCGAACAGTCATGGCAAAATATTATTCCTCTGATTCCGATTCTCTGTCTCAGGAACTTCTTTTTCTTTCTTTCTTTCTCTTCTTTTCTTTTTTCTTTTCAAGCTGATTCCGGTAATTTAGTTCATATTAAAAAATTTACCATTAGCTTTTAGAATTTATTTCCATGTGTCGTTACACAATCTTGAAGCACTTTTAACCAAACAAAAAAGGTAATGCCAATTAAAGGCACCAAGTATGAATCTCATAACCCATATGCTAAATTTTCAAATTCATTGTTTCTCTCAATATAATTATGATTTTCATTATATTTATTGAGTTTTCTATATAATGAGTGACTAGTAATATTTGAGGCCTCATTTTTTAGTGATGTAAGCCTAACAGAGATTAATAAGTAGGGGATTTATTGAAAAGGACTTGTAAAATATACTTCATATAGTCATAGTTATAGTTAATTTTGTTATATAATTATTTAATTATTATCCATTACCTAACGTGATTTACTGCAATGATATTTAATGTTTTTTTTTTCTTATATTATTACTCTTTCTAATAGTTCTGCCTCATAAATATATGTAAAGACAAAGGGGACTCAATTTCCAAAATTGGTCTTCTTTAATGGCATTATCACTCCTCCATTATCGGTATATGTTCTACATCAGCAGCTAGCCACTAGGGGAAGCCTTAATAAATCCAACCAATGATCATTCGCAACGTGTGCGCCATTAATTTTACGTAAGAATATTTTTTTAAAAAATATTTCTTTATGATAATAATGAAAGCAGATCGCGATTGACTAAGGACTAAATTGCGGACTCTAGTTAAACAGATATTACCAAATATCGGATTTGATTATTTGTTTAGTTACATATGCTTTCCTGCGTAAATTGATTTGGATGACACCCAAAAAAAAGGGAGGGTAAATTTAGATGAAATTTATGTTGCTTTTTGGTACAAGTACGTTGGAGTCCCATGCCAAAAACATATAGGGGAAACATTATTTAGGAATTATAACTTATTAACAATTTTATCTAAGAATTATAAAGTCTAAAATTTTTCTAAATGACTAAAAAAATAATTTATTATTATTACTTTTCAAAATTATCACTCATATTTTGTAAAATTATAACTTAATTTTTTTGATATTATAAGAATGTTTTTATTTAGAGTTGGTAATAAACCTAAAACACTCTTATAACATAATTAAATTATAACTTTAGTGAGTACAAGTAGTAACTTAAAAAAGAATCAGTAATAACTTATTTCTTTAGTTCTTAAAAAAAAATTTTAAGGTTTTTAAGTAACGTTTTTATTAAGTTATGATCTTTATATGAAATTTTCTTGTAGTATGTGGTACTTATTATTATTATTATTATTTTATATTGTAATTTTTTAATTTATTTGCACATATTTTAATTAATTAATTTTTTTAATTTGATAAAAAAATAATTTAAGTGGTAATTAGAATGTTGAAAAGAAAAAAACATTTATGAAAACTGGTAAAGATATACGTATTGTGCTTTTCATTTGATTATTCTCAAAGCTCGTTAATAGGGGAGGACAAAGATAAAAACAATCATGTACCTCAAAAACTATGATTCATAATGCTATTCAAATCTTGAATGTTGAAGGCCTTTGATTACGGACCGAGAATTACTTCTAAAGATGCTATTATATGATATAATACGTAGTTTTAATTCAAAATATGTGGGACGAACAGCAAGTAAATGGTCAAACTCACAATCATTATTTATACCTATTTTCGGTACACTTGCAGTCTTCAATATTTCACTGCCTTTTCCCAAAGGATGCTGAAACATTTACGCTCCGTTTGGTCCATTACATTGTAAGCATAATTTTTTTATATATATTATGTAATGTTTATTATACTTATATTCTTATTATTTTATTTATTAAATTATTTTTTTAAAAATAAAAGTAAGATAATTATTTCTTATTTCATTTATTCTTATATATCTATATGTTACATTCTTTTTACCGTTATATCTTCTAATTAAACATACCTTATAGTACGCTTGAATGGGGTAAAAAATAAAGAAAAGAGAATAGAGGGGGAGGAAAACGAAAATTTTCTCCTGCTTGGTTCGGGGAAAAAAATGGAAAGAAGAGAAAAAATAAGAAGAAAAGTACAGTAGATTCCATCGATTTTTTTTCTCCTCGAATATGGAGAGATTTGAAAAAGAAAATTGACTAACATTTATATCTGATTGCTAGTTAGTTGGAATATATAAAAATAATGAAATATATATTTAACAAAATTTTTTAACATTTTAATTAATTAATTAAAAAATTAATGTAATAATTAATTCTATTATAAAATTAATTAATAGTTTTTTTAATTATGTGTAATTTTTTAAAGTTATATATAATTTATTAATTTTAATATCAAAAAATATATTATTATAATGTCCGACACAGTAATGAATTGCCAATAGGTATATATATTATATTTAAATTAATCAATATATATTAAAATAATATTTATAAAGTTTTAAAATAAATATTAATATTTATGATATTAAAATAATAATTTATTGATAATTTTTTATAAAATAAAATTTAATTAATTTAAAGAATATATTTTTTGAATTTTAAATGTGTGTTTTGTAATTAGAAATTTTTATTTTATTTTATTCAAAAATAATTTCTTCTTATTATTTAAATATTTTCTTAAATTAGTTTTTATTTCTCTTATTATTCTTATTTTTTAAAAAATATATATGTAAAGAGTTAAAATAATAATAGTATTATTATTATATTAAATTAATATTTTTTTTTTTTACATTTTCTCTTCTCTCTATCCAAATGTATGGAGAGAAAATATTTTCTTTCCACTTTTCTCTTATTTCACATTTCTTTATACTTTTCTCCTCTCTCATCCAAACACAGGGTTAGTGTCCCTAAAATCCCCATGCAAAATTCTACATAATACCCAAGAAGTTATATAAGTGTAGGATAGGTATAGCCTAAGGAACCCCAAGGGATTGATTGCCTTTATGATTAGACATTCATCACACGTTTAATATTAACTATACTAGTTTCTTGACACCATTAAATAATCACTTTTTTTAAATATGCTAATTATCTTGGATGATCAATGTTTAACCAATATGTACAATTAACAATCTATCTAAGCATAGTTCAAGTGATAGAAATAGGTGAAAGCATAAGTAGTGCAAAGGCTTCAAGCATTTCAATTAAAGGAAAAAAAAGAAGAAGCTAACGCTGCAAAAATGAAGGGTTTAAAAGGAAAGATATATAAAGATTAATGTTATCTTTGACATGACTTCCCTTTTTCAGGAAACTGTTAATATTGTGCATTATATGACATTAGAATATTCTCTCCTTTCTTTCTTTCTTTTTTTTTTTTCAAGGGACGGCTAATATTCAGCAAATTAATGAGTCAAATGAATGTGTCTATATTCAATTACCTTTTTCTCAGACGAATCCTTTGTTGCTTATCAGAAGATGCTACTTTGACTTCGCTGGTTTAGATTTTATTATTATTTTTAATTTATTAGTTAAAAGATTATTTTAATTTTATATTTTATTTTTAAAATTAAAAAATATTAAAATATTAAAAATTTATATTATCTAAATCTAATATAAACAGTTTAGATTAGAGCAATAAATTATTTATATTCCTTTTCCGTCTTTACTTTTCATTCACTAATTAATGTTTGAAATAAATTTAAAAAAAAATACTTATTTATTTAAATTAAACAAAAATAACAAAATATATTTTCTTTCTCTTTATTTTTTTAATCTAAATCTATTGCCATGGCCGTAATATTCACTTCAGTAAGTATTCATTGGTTTATGTCACGCCATTGCATTTTTTTTATATAGGTTATATATTATTTATTATATTTTTATATTTTTTATTATATCTATTAAGTTATTATTTTAATTATAAAATTATCTTTTAAAAAATAGAGACAAAAAATTATTTTTTATTTTATTTATCTTTATTTATACACATTTTATATTCTCTCCCGGATTTTCCCCAACCAAACGAACCTTTACTGTACAACAATTACTGCAAGAATTTTTTCCAGAGCTAGAGGGGTTGCTTACGTGTAAAATGCCCACAATGATGCTCATCCTAAATTACACGTCATCATCGCCTTAGAGAAACAAGAGAGGGATGCTTTCCATAAAGCTAAAATTTTTCAATTCATCCACCCAAACTCAAGAAACAAAAGCCCCCATTCTCTGTGCCTTTCTCCCCTATCGATCTTCTCGAAATTGGAAAGCACCCTCACTTTCAGTTGTGTATATACATAGATAGATAAATAGGTATAGATATTGATCAAATACCCACCTTGCTGCTGTTTAATGATCCAAATTTCGCTACTTTCGGTTAGGAAATACGTGAATTTCTGTGCTATTCTTGATGGATGCAGACTGATTTTCAGGAATCGTGGATGCCCCTGATATGTAATCACCGTTTCCAAGTTTTTTGCCTCGATCTATTAACGATCATAATCCACTCATCGCAAACTTGTTAAGCATGTGATTTAGATTCTTTGTTTTCTAATACCCCTTTTCTGGTTGCGTATTCAACAAGTGTACTTGTTGATTGGATTACAGATAATTTTCTGATCTGGTAAAACTCAAACAACGAGGTTTTCTTTTTCTTTTTTTTTTCCCCGAGATATTGATTGTAAAATCGGTTGCGATTACAATCTCTGTTTCTGGGTTTTTCAGCCATGGAGGATGATTTTGCTGCTTTGATTCATTTTGATTGGGATCTTTTTACTTTAATGAGTTATGATGAGTTCACGTGAAGGAATAGACTTTACAACTCCGATTTCGAAATTCCTTTCCTTTTGGGTTTCTTCTGGGTATAGAATATCCCATCGTTTGGGAATAGTATACTTCTCCTAAAAGTTTCCTTTTATGGATTCACCTTGCATTAGCGTTTTTCATCTTCGTTTTTCCCATGTTTTTCCTTCATGTGGGTTACATAAACCAAACGTTGTCTAAAACTACAGGTCGTGATTTTCTTGTCTGGCTCTGATTTTTCGAGTGGTTTTTGTGGAGTAATATGGCTTTCTGATTCTCATCCTCCATGGTCTAGGTGTATGCCATCTGGTGCTTTAAATTCATTATGTAATACTAGATGGAGAAAGATTGTCTTATAATTCTTTTTTTTTCTTTTTTTAAAACTTTGTGTCACATAATGAGTTTCTATAAGCATGTTTTTCTTTGTAGGTTTGAGATCTGAGATTTGCTAGTCAATTATATTTTGAGGTACACACTTTTTGCAAGTTAGAAGAATATCTAGAGTTTCAGATACTATAATTAAACTAACTCAGAAATTAATGTAGTAACAAAATTTGCACATATTTTCATAATTCCCAGAAGCTTAGATCTTTTCTTCTGCAAAGTTTGGGCACTGCATAAGATCAGCAGTGCCCATGGATGCCACAAATAGCGGAACCCCCACTATTCAATACCATAACATTCCTGACCAGCCAATAACTGCCATTGTTGCTACACCTCTACCAACATGTCAACGACAGCAACGCCATTGCTTTGGGGACTCTAGTCCGGGAGAATTCCCCTTGTCTGCTAGTCCCTCCATTGTACTTCATGTCCTTACAACATGTAATTTGGATCCTCAAGACCTTGCTAAACTAGAGGCAAGTGCTTTATCTGTCTGCATTTCAACTGTGAAGTTGTTCTTGAATGGTAGTACTAATATTAAAAATGCTGGTTCCATTTTGAATGTGGCTGCTGCCGCAGGCAACATGCTCCTTCTTTAGGCAGCCTGCAAACTTTACTCCCGACTTCAATCTGTCCTTGTCAGAGCTTGCAGCTCTGGACATGTGCCAAAAGAGAGCCATTTTTAAGCCAATGACAGCAGAACAACAGCAAGAATTGAAGCAAATATGTGGAGGTTCTTGGAAACTGGTTCTGAGGTTTTTGCTGGCTGGAGAAGCATGTAGCAGGAGGGAGAAATCACAGGCAATAGCAGGTCCTGGTCATAGTATTGCTGTGACATCAAAAGGGGTTGTTTATTCATTCGGTTCCAACAGTTCAGGACAACTTGGGCATGGCACCACTGAAGAGCAATGGCGACCTTGCCCTATCAGGCTAGTTCATTTGGCCATACCTAAATCCTTGCAGCTTAATTGGAAGGTGAACTAGTTGATTAAATGTTAACAGAGCTTCATTATGTTGCAGATCTTTGCAAGGAATTCGAATTATACAAGCAGCTGCTGGGGCTGGGAGGACAATGTTAATCAGTGATTCTGGGCAGGTTTATGCCTTTGGGAAAGACTCCTTTGGGGAAGCTGAGTATGGAGCTCAAGGAGCGAAAATTGTTACAACTCCCTTGTCAGTTGAGTCTTTGAAAAACATATTCGTGGTTCAAGCTGCAATTGGAAATTTTTTCACAGCTGTGTTGTCAAGAGAAGGCAGAGTTTATACATTTTCTTGGGGTAGTGATGGTAGACTTGGTCATCATACTGATCCAAATGATCTGCAACCTCATCCTTTGTTAGGAGCTCTTGAACACATACCGGTGGTGCAAATAGCTGCTGGATACTGCTACCTACTTTGTCTGGCATGTCAACCCAGCGGAATGTGAGCTCCAACCGTGACTCCTTACCTTGACTTTCAAAATTTTGGGAGAATTTCTCATTGGTAGTTATATGCTAATTAGACATGTTTGCATGCTTCATTTAATTGCAAAAATGTATTTTCTCCATTCTGTTTTTTCTATGGACTGTTTTTTTTTAATATCTTTGTGTACTTGCATGAGAAGCCAATGAATTAGAGGTTTTTTAAGTGCTGAAGCTTTGTAAATCATTATCCTTAGATCAAATAGTTTTTTCATGTAGTTTAGATCTTAATGTTATGATACCTAACTGAATTTTACTGATTACATGATTCTCTCTTGAATACATAACAGGTCAGTATACTCGGTTGGGTGTGGCTTAGGTGGGAAGCTTGGACACAGTTCAAGAACTGATGAGAAGTACCCTCGTTTAATTGAACAGTTCCAGCATTTAAATCTTCAACCCATGGTAGTTGCAGCTGGTGCGTGGCACGCTGCTGTGGTGGGGCGGGATGGCCGTGTTTGCACGTGGGGGTGGGGACGCTATGGCTGCTTAGGCCATGGTAATGAAGATTGTGAGTCAGTACCTAAGGTGGTGGAAGCATTGAGCAATGTCAAGGCAGTTCATGTTGCTACAGGAGATTACACAACCTTTGTAGTGTCTGACAATGGTGATGTGTATTCATTTGGTTGTGGAGAATCTTCTAGTCTTGGGCATAACACCGGAAATGATGATGGACAGGTCTGCTTTGCTTTTGCACTTTCACTTATTTTCTGGGATGATTCTAGGAGAGCTTTACCTTTCAAGAGGTTAAGCTTTCTCTCTCACCATTAGATGCACTTTGAGATTCTCATCTTATTAACTGAAAAATTTAGAGTGGGAATCTCAAGGTAGGTCTAATGGTGAGAAAACTCAATTTCTCGAGTGGTAGAAGTCTCCATATTAGTAACTTACTTCCATCTTCTTGTTATGTTACTCTTCGGTCTTCATGAGACTTGTAGATGAGTTCCAAATATGAAAATTTCAGTCTTCAGAATGGGGCTTTTCATCGAAAGTCTGTCACTTATTTACCCTTTTCAAGGTCACATTATACATTATTGCAAAGTTCGTTTTAAACTGTGGATGATATTTTATCATAGTACAAAAATCAGATGGTAATATTGGTTACTTACTATTAGAAGTTATATTAGTCAAATACTGGGTAGACATTTAATAAAAAACTATTATTCCCTTAGAAAATGTTGATTCTATGAAGTTACTCATCTATGTCATGTTTCTACATTTACAGGGCAATAGGCACTCAAATGTTCTGAGTCCAGAGCTTGTAACTTCACTGAAACAGGTGAATGAAAGGGTGGTTCAGATCAGCCTGACCAATTCCATATACTGGAATGCTCATACCTTTGCGCTCACTGAATCGGGGAAGCTATACGCCTTTGGCGCTGGAGACAAAGGACAGCTAGGAATCGAGCTCGTTGCCAACCAGACTGAAAGGGGAAAGCCAGAGAGGGTTGATGTTGATCTCAGCTGATTATTTGTGGCATTCAATCCTCTAATTTATGGTCACAATGCATGACATAGCATATAATGTTTAAATTCCTTTTGTGTATTCTGTAAATAGGGAATCAAAGAAAGCATCATGAAGGTCTGAGGTAGGGTAAACAGCTAACAAGGGCCTCATGTGCTGCAATATGCTTGTTGATATCATCACTCCTAGGCTTCAACTAGTCGATAGTTGATACATTGTTGAAGCTGCTCAGTTGTTTCGAGCTGATTTTATAGATCATTTGCTTAGCAACAATTTGGTTAAACCTGGGCTTTTATTCTCTTACCTTTTGTTTGGTTGGAGGGGTTTGGGGGCGGAGGGGATGGGATCCCCTCCCCTACAAACCCTCCCCTCCAAAAGTGGGAGGTTTTTGAGGGGAGAAATTTGTTGAATGTGTTTGACCAAATTGTCCTTATTTTGTTTTTACTTTAAATATAATATAAATCTTATTTTTTTAATAGATTTAAATTTTTTTTTATAAAAATAAAAAAATATTTTTGAATAAAAATAAAAAATATTTTTTATAATAAAAAGTAAGAAAAAGTTTTTTTTAATAAAAATATCTTAAAAACAAAAAAAAAAAATTAAGGGCATAACTGTTCATTAATCTCTCCCCTCTCCTCTCCTCCCCCTTCCTCAACCAAATAACATATTATTAAAACTCTTCCCCTCCCCTCTTCTCCATAAAAAAAAAATGTTACTTGCGCAATAAAAAAATGTTCATAACCTTGGCAACTACTACAGCTGGGTATATCCGAGTTTAATTATTTGTATCTAAACTTTTCTCTTGTGCAGAGACTAGTTGAACTCAAATACAGTAATATTGGAATTGTGAGAGCCGTGAGAAAAAGATTAATTGTGCAAGTAGCATTATTCATGATCAAGAATGGACGGGGATCCTCCGTTCTCATCTGTGGGATTGATTTTAGGATTAAATTTGGTAAATTTTCTTAAATATTTGTTATAAGTTCTCTGATAAATACATAATATGCGGAAATCTTTAAAAAAAAAAAAATCCTATCGTGGTATTAAAAAGCATTTGCTTGTTACTTTTTTTGAAAAAAAAAAATATAATAAACACTTAAAAAATTGTATTTAAATTTTGTCCACTTGATTAAGGAGTTCATTTTCTTAATTTTGACCACACAAATATTCAGCGGTCCTCATGATTATTTATAATACTGATAACAGATATTTATAATTATAAATTTATGGGTAAATTATAACTACTCCTAGATTTATCACTTGTTACTCATGTTTGAAAATATCATTTCTCTTTTTGCAATTTCTTGCAATTTTGTATAACATTCCTAAGGTTATGTATTGAAAGTTTAGTGTATTGTGGACCCGCTAGTACTTAATGACGGATTTTATTTCTTCTAAAAGCTAAATTTTTATTTGCCTTTACTTATCTTCTTTACGCGATAAATTGATGGGTAAATTTTTTTCTTGAAAAATGTTTAAATTATACGATCATTTTTTTTTATTTTAAAAATACACACTTATTGTTTTAAAATCAAAATATCTTTAAAAATAATAATAATTTCTTTTATTAAAAATATTTGTTAACTTTTGTTTCAATATATTTATTTTGTGTTGAAAATTATAGATTTAAATTAGTTTAAAATTTTATTGAATTTACAATAATACTTATGTTTATTATAATATATTTAATGCAAATGTTATTTTTAAAAATAAACTATTATCTATAAATTAAGTAAACTTAAAAACTTATTATTCGAATATTTTTTTATTTCTAGTAAATTTTATTATCAAATGATTTTACAATTTATTAAATTTAAAAATTAACTCTTTTATATTTTTCATATATATATATATATATATATTACTTATTATATCATATAAATAGTAAATATAAAGATATTTTGATTAAAATAAGTGTAATTATAGTCCAGCTTTTAGTTTCAATAAAAGAAAGTGTATATTTTTAAAATAAAAGAAAAAATTGCATAATTTAAACATATCTTAAGAAAGAAGAAAATGATTCACGCTCATCTTAAATTTAAAGTTTGAGTATATTTATTATTTAAAGCACTAGGAGTAGACAGCTTATTGTCTGGGTTTTTTTTCCAGAAAATGTTGGGATTAAGGAAAAACCATAGGATCAGATGAAATAACAAATGCTTTACGTATTAAATTCCACGGGAATGGAACATAACCTTTATGTCTTATTCCTAAAACTCCTTACCCAACATCGGTCAAACAATTTAGATAATTGGCCATTGTATAACCCTCTACAAAATCCTTTTTTTCTAAAATCTCCCAGCGGAATGGTATTACCTTTATTTTTTTTTTTGGGTAATATTTATCATATTCTTATAATTATTATTTAATATTTTTTATCTCTTTTTATTTCTTTTTTTTTTAATATAAGTACAAAAATTATCTTTCACTCATTCCGTTCACTTTTCTTTTTTAATTTTTATTTTTATACTTAAACATTTTCAATACTAAACGGCCCTTAGTGGGAAGTCTAAATGCAAAGATGAATTAAGTAAGAAGGGTTTTGACAACGTGGTGATGACTCTAGATGAATCAAATTTGATATTAAGAAAGCCTATGATATCTTAAACTGGGAGTTCATTCACACTACTCTCAAAAGCTTTTAACTTCTCTCGAACCACGGATATATCACTTCCACTAATACTCCAACATTATAAATCGAGGGATGTCTCCTTTCTTCCAACTCTCTCGTGATATTTGTCTAGATGACCTATTCTCAACTTGCATTTTCATCCTTTGCCTAGAAAGGCTTTCTCATCTCGTCAACCTATAGGCCATTACCAAAATAATAGAGCCCCTTCAAATTTAGAAACACTCACTACGTACAAATGATGAGATTTGATTTTTAAATTAGATTCTCTACATTCATGTATTTATTTATTTGAAGAGAAAGTAATACAAAAAGATAGATGTATATATAAAACTCACTTTTTCTATTTATACTTTTTTCCTTCTCTTTCTAAATGTATTATATGTATTTAATTTGTGAATGTAAAAAATTTGAATTATTTAGCTCTCATGCACCAAGGCAAGGATCCAACAAGAGTGAGAAAGAGACATGGGTGAGGCACATTAAAGAAAATCTCATGTGAGCCCCACTCCCCTCTTCTTTCTCTTTCCAACCAAATCCATACAATAAGATCCAATTCTGCAAACGATGTTATCTTGTTCTTCGAGGCCCGCAAGCTTATCCAAGTACACAATGTGTATATGCATGTGCACATGTAGGTATCCCAATGTGTGCAAAGTTGTTTATAAATGTGTATTAACACATGCCTGTGCATGTATCTGTACCTGCACCATATAGCCTAGGATAGTTCAAAAGTTCAATTTGATTCGATTTTAGCTCAGAATCAATCTAATTGATTTAATATTTCATTAAATTTTATCGGTTTTAATTTTTAATTGATTTGATTCAATTTTTAATCGATTTAATTCAATTTGATCCAATTTAATTCATTTTTTTTAAAAGTGATTTTTTTAAAAAAATTTTATCATTTGTAATATGTAAAATTTAACTTCTAATATTTTACATCTCTTAAAATTTTAATCACTAATAATGTTAGAATAATTTATTTTTTTATCTTTTTTTGTCTAAATAAATTTCATACATTCATAAAAAAATTTAAAAAGTGAGCAAAAAAAAAAACATCTTATAATGAAATAATTTAGATAATTTGTACATGTTAATCTTCTTAAACCACACAAAAGTATAACTTTAATACAAATTTAAATGACAAAAAAACCCATTAATCTAAAAAAGAAAAACAAAACTTAAATTTTAATTAGTTACATGTTTAAAGAATCAATTTGGTTTAATTAAACCAAACCAAATATAAAAATAATTAACAACCAAATCAACTTAATTAGTTATAGAATCATAAGATCCAAACCAAGTACATTTTTAATTGATTTTTAACGATTTAGTTTAATTTGATTTAATTTAATTAGTTTAATTCAATTTTGTTCACCCACGAGTATCTAGGTATGTATGTGCACATGTATATGTGTGTATACTTGGGTGTGTATATATATTTGCATACATATACAGGTATACACGTACATATATACATATACACACAGTACACATGTATATGTATGTATAGATGTTTACATAGACGTTTACACGTGCATGCACATGTGGATAAGTGAATGTACACTTATGTATACATTCCACTTGTATATATGCGCTTGCTTATTAAAATAGTACACAAAACCAATCCACCTAAAATGAGATAAAAGGAAATTCTGGAAGTCCACCTTTAGGCACCAGGCAGCAACGCGAGAGCAACATAAAACCAAGCTCACATCTTTTCCTTTCTTGTCAGCAGAGTTACAAGATCGAAACTACAATGAATTAATCCATAATTTTCAAGAAGACTAATAATGTGATAGCCATCAAACACAAGAACAGTCACTCACCTCCAACACAAAACCATGCCAAAATCCATGATACAAATTTAATCAGGGGAACCATATGGTCTCTTGCTCTAGAAACCAGATCAACTTATCAGAATACTGAGTCTGCAACTAATGTATCAGTAATCAGATGGGGATATAACATCATCAATTTTCAATATCATCTTGACGACTTGAGTAGCAAGTAGGATCTGTTGCTGCTTTCCAATCAAAGTTTCAAAGACATTTTGCTCACGCATGTCATTAGTGCCAATGTCGTTGCAATCAATGCCGAAGTGGGGATTGTTCTCCTGCAAGTTGAAGGCAGGGTTAGGGTTAGTCCCATAACATATTCAAAAATCCAGAGATTGAACGGTGAGTATGTACATGTAAAACAGTCCCAAGTACAGTAGCCGGGCTCAAAGCAATCATGTTCGATTTACCTTTATTTGCTGAGACTTCACGGCAGATAGAGTTTCAATTGGTTGGAGACCACTGTTTTCAGCAAGGGCCATTGGGACAGAATCCAAAGCGTCAGCAAATGCTCTGATAGCATACTGCAGGAGAAAGGAAACTATCAGCAATTAATAAAGCAAAATGTAAAACAAAATCAACAATAAAAAACACTCATACCTGTTCTACTCCAGGATATCTGTCCGCAGCTGCCTCCACGGCAATAGAGCAAGATATTTCAGCCGACCCACCACCATATACAATAGAATTGTTGCGAATGAGATTTCTAGCCACACACAAGGCATCATGAAGACTCCGTTTTGTCTCCTCTATGATCATTTTATTACCTACCAAACAAGACAGCTTCTATTAGTTTGTAAAGGTTGCCTTATAGAAATGAAGTTATCAGTCTTCCTCCAAGAGTATTTTTAAGAAGTTCCACGCTCAATGCCTCAATGCATGAATTGAAATTTGTAATGCCAATAATACAGATCATATATACAAAGAATGAAATAAGTTTAAAATTCAAACCCCAATGCAATATTGAACAACAGTTTGTTCGGCTAGCAAAATCTTGTTTTCTCCAAACAGGTAATTCATTGCATAATGGCTAATCAAACCTAAAATCCAATACAACCCAGTTGGACAGAAATACAATAAAAGGTGCATGTCCTCACCTCCACGAATAAATATTGTTACAGCCCTTGAATTTGCACAATGCTCAATATACAGCATTCGATCTTTTGTTGTACCAAATGATTTTTCTCGAACCAGACCAGCCTTAAGTATAAGATAAGATCACAAATTAATGTAGGTTGTAATCAAATGCACAAAAAGAATATGTGAGTTCCTAATATACAGTATGCCTACCCAACAATGGAAACAGGAAAAATGATACCACGGAATTAAAAAATTCAACTAACTAGTTTTCTGGGGAAAAAAGTATTTCCTACAAGTTCCAACTAATTTACGTCACATATGCATGTAAAATCAACATGAAAGAAAAAAAAAAAAAGAGCTTGATACAATATCAGTTTCCCCCCATAAAAAAGAAACCAAAAAAAAAATTGAAATCAGACCAGTAAAGAAATAAAGATTACAATCTCCAACAACAAAAAAAGAATAAGTATTGTTGACAAATAAAGAATGACAGGATACCTTTCCCAACTTTTCTGGAGTTAATTCCTGGAACCTAGGCACAATTCTTCCTCCTGCATTTATAAATAGATCATCACTATGCTCAGAGGCAACTAGACAAATATCCTAGAAATAGTCATAATTCATATATAAAGTACAGTTATCTTGAAGAAGATATCTTCATCGCACGAGAAGCTTAAATAAAACAAACCTGTTGCAATCGCTATCAATTCCAACTCTACACCACCAACCCATCTGACAGCCGGCAAGTTCCTGTGCATTAAGAGATGATTTGCTTCATCATCAAAACCCCATTGGCAGATAACCAGGGTTGCACCAACATCCTGCAAAAAGAGTAATATAACCTTTTCAATAAATCCAAACAAATTCTAGCAAGAAAAAAAATCAAGGAGTTGCTAATAAACAAGGAAATTTATATACAAGTAGTCCATTTTGAATTGAAACCCCAACAGGCTGATATACCAGAACAAGAAAGACAACTAAGCTTTCATATGACAAGATTAATAAAGAGACTAATATGCTTGGGCATGACAAGATTAATAAAAGCTATTATTAACAGAAAAATCATGATATTGATAATAAAATGCTACCTTGCATTTTTGAACCATGTCATCAAAATACTGCTGCTCTTGCTTCCTTAGTGTCTGGAACTTCTCCACTGTATCAATATCAACCTTATGCTTAGTCTTTGGTTTTGGAGGCTCAAAGGGGCAAGTCAAGATCGCAATTTTAGCATTTTCAATTTGCTTTGGCATTTGTGGATGGCTCATGTCCTTGTCAACAACAATTCCATATATCAGCTCAGTATCGTCCAGTTTACCCCCAACTTTTCCTTCTACTTTAATTAGATCTAGGTTAACATCTTTTCTCTCTAGATCAGCAACAGCAAGCACAGCTTTGACAGAAATCTCAGCCAAGCTACGCTTGCATCGATTCACACTGCAAAATCAAGATGATCGATTCTACTATTACAATTTGCTGCTTTCTAACATAACTAATTTCCTATTACTTAGTGCGGTGCAACAATTATATCATGCATTCCATTTGCAGTTATATGATGAATCACAAAATGGATTAAACTGCACGCACATTTTTGAGGACAGGGTAGTCATACAAGTTTGAACAAGAGGCTCCAGATTTGTTGCTTCGAATTCAAACTTATGAGCTATATGCTCCAAATGTTCAAAGGCAACTCTGGATGCAGATTCATAGCCCTCTGCAATCCTAATTGGATGAATTCCTCGTTCTAATAGCCGCTCAGCTTGTTCAAGAAGTGCTCCAGCCAATACAACAACTCCAGTGGTGCCATCACCAATTTCATAATCCTGACTCCTAGATAGTTCAACCATCAACTTTGCAATTTGGTTGTCAACATCCATCTGCTCCAAGATTGTTGCACCATCATTGGCTGTAAACTCACAATGTCACTGTTAAGTAATCTCACTCACAATAAGAATGCAAAACTCACAGACCATACATGGAGACAACTTATAAATAATCACCTAAGATACACAGTAATCCATTTTACCAACGTCTCAAATGTCATATTACTCAATTTTGAAGGGACTACAGTTTGAGTCTGCAAAGTACAGTCAGCCACCTCAAGCCAGGGATGCAGGGACCACTCCTGGGTAACTATTAACTCAGAGGTATACTAAACGACATCAAATGAATGAATGCAGCCACTACACTTCGAACATTCAAAACTAGTTGAACTGTCACATTTGGAAACTTCATCTGATACTTCCTCAGGGAGAATCATCCAAAACGAGCATATCACTTTGATATCTACGAAGGTTAGTGACTCATTTAGCCAATACAAGCTTCACCCAAATCTATGAGAACTAACGCTCTCAACAACTTGGGGGTTTTCTTACTTCAAATTCGAGGTAATAATATATAAAATTACCCATTTCTACAAAGTTTAATCCGAGCATGTAATGGTTACAGTTTCATTTCGTACAACCTATAGATCTCTAAAGAAACCCGTGAACTGTGATTACAAAAAACATTGTAACTAAATCATACAAATAGGCCCAAGTTATTGTCACGTATCGAAATTACAAAATGAAAATAACCCAATAAAAAAGGAGAGAAAATTAGTAGATTACTAGCTCTCACTCAGCCAAATCAATTCCTAAAAGATAGGAAAAAGAAAAAAGAAAAAGAAAAAGTTAAGAGAAAGGGAGGAACTGACTAATGGTGACGTCGCCATCAGGGCTCTGAAGCATCTTGTCCATGCCTTTGGGTCCAAGAGAGGTTCTTAGAATGCGAGCAACTGCTTTGCCGGCAGAAATGTTGGCTTTCTGAGCATCGAGGCCCCTCAACCTAGTCTTCTGCCCCTGCTCCTTTAGGATTATGAAGGGCCTTCCGAACTCGTCGAAAGCCAACGCCATTTCTCGAAGGCAACAATCCCTTTCAGTTTCAGTCTCCTCTCAGAAGGAACACACTGTGTAGAAGCTTTGACAAGCACTGTGAGTGTTGCAGAATGAAAGAAAAGCCCTAACCCCTTTCGAATTCGTCCTTTTCTTCCCACTGCCTTTTCGACCCCCAGCGTCGAGCATACATACTTGGGCTTGAGTACCAACATGCTTCCTGGACCCGAAATCCCTCTCTCTCTCTCTCTCTCTCTCTCTTTTTTTACAAAATTGGTATTTTGATTTAAATATTTGAAAATATTATATTGGTTTTATAATTTTACTTAATTTTTAATTAAATTTTTATAGTTTGAATAATTTTTAATTTAATTTTTATTATTATATTTTTGTTAATATTTTGTGATATATTTGAATTATTTTTATTTTGTTATTTATACTTTTACTTCTTTTTTAATATAAATTATACATATTTAGAGTATTAAAATAATACATAATTAGTTATATTAATAAAATTTAAAAGAATATTCATAAAATTTTAATAATAGAGACTAAATTAAAAAATTTATAAAATATACAGATCTGATTATAAATTTTTAAATTATAACAATTAAATTAAAAATTGAATGAAATTATAAGGACTAAAAATATAATTGTTTAAATATTTTAAAATAAGTGTACATCTTTTTATTTTATGAATATATATATAGCTTTTTTATTTTCTTATATTTTAAAAATATAATATCTTTTCATTTTTTAAATAAATTACCCTTAACAAATTTGTTAATTTTGTATAAATTAAATGCGAAAATTTACATATAAGAACCTTAGGGTGTATGTTTAGGTAGGAATGTTCATTAATTTGAATTACCTCCATTCAGTCACTTAAATCAGCTGAAAATATTTAATCAGCCGGTAGAAAATTATAAATGGTTGATCCAATTAAATTGATCATAGCCAAACCAATCAAATCTATTTTTGATCTATTTGAATTTGATTAAATGGTTGATTTTTTGAAGAAAAAAATTGCAATATATTTTAAATTTTAAATTTTACATTTATATGGTATTAACTATAAATGTAAACATTTCAAATATTATATTATGACGGAAATAATTTATGGAAAATAAAAAGAGGGTTAAATTTTATCTAATTAAATGAAAAATTAATTAAAAAGTATAAATTGTTATATATAATATAAAATATTAATATATAATCACTCTAGTTTAATTATATTTAATCAAATAAGGTGGCTATTCAGACATATGAACCAATTAGATAGGTTTCGAAAAAACAAAATATCCAATTAATCTAATTTGTTGAGCTAACATACGATGCACTAGGTCCCTATCCAATTATTATCACTGTTAAACAATGCCTTATTTCTCTTGGAATAAGACCACTTATTGTAATATAATGGATCTTGTCAGAAAAAAAAAGAAAGAAAGAAAGGTGTGTATAATTGGTGAATTTTGTTAGATTCTATTCATCTTTTTCTATTTTTTCTAACTAAATATTTTATATTACAAGAGAGAATCCAAAACCCACTTCTCTTATACATCAAAAGCGAACAAATACTAATAATAGTGTATATTATTATGTACAAATGAGTTATGCTATTCAATAAAGAGATCAAAATGTTTTCACAATTTTTTTAATTTGTTGTTGTTAATATAATATGAAATAGTAAGTGTTCTAAACATTTTATAACAAAATAGTACGTATAATAAAGATAATAATAGTAATATGAATTTGAAATACTGAATTAACATATTTCTTTTATAAACACATTTTCTTTTATTACATGCATCTTTTATAGGACTAATATATATTATATTTTTGTAGTA
This sequence comes from Erythrophleum ivorense, assembly GCA_026724425.1. NCBI lineage: Eukaryota > Viridiplantae > Streptophyta > Magnoliopsida > Fabales > Fabaceae > Erythrophleum > Erythrophleum ivorense. The sequence continues at coordinate 96,063 of JAIUCV010000181.1, forward strand.
CTCAAAAGTTCTTTACTATTTTTATTCATATTTTAATATGCTTAACGCATCAGCCAGTCTCACCTAAATTTTAGAATCCAATTTAATTATAATTCAAAATTAAATTACGTGATTTTTAAATAAATATATAATAAAATTAATAACAAATATAACTAAAAATAGCATTGAGTGCCTTTACCTCCTCATAGAAAAACATTTAACAATGTCATCCAAGTCTCCAAGTCAACGATGTATTAGTTATTTAGTACCTATAAATGACAAATTTTTTTTCATATACTCTGTTTCTTAATTCAATAAACTGTAACCAAGTCACTGCATAATTATATGAAGTGCAAAGAGTGTATTTAAATGTTCTTTATGAATTATAATATAAACATCATTTATGAATTATGATATAAAGATCAATGTTTGTTCCTTTAAAACATTCATGCAATATAAAGAATTAATCCATTAAATCTATTATTTACATTTTTTCATCAAAACTACTTATAGACAATAAGTAAATTTGCCCTCCAAACCTTTCTTTAAAAAAAATAATGAACAAGCTAAAATACTGAAACTAGTAATATTCACCCCTGCCTTTAATCTTGTCATTATTAATAAATAATCTACAAATTGGTGTCAAATACAACTTTTATTATTTAATTACTAAAATTAGATATCAAACTAAATTATATATTTGCCAACAAAGATGTACTTTTAATCTTTTAACTTTATTTGAGGTTTTATTTTTATTTTTAAAATTTATTTAATTTTATTTTGATCCCTTAATTTTATCTTAAATTTTATTTTTGCTCCTTAACTTCACGTGATTTCATTTTTTATCTCTTGACTTTATTTTAAATTTTATTTCTATTCTTTAATTTCATTTGATTCTAATATACTCTTAACTTTTTTTTTTTATATTTTACTTTCATCTCTTAATTTTATTTTGTTCTAATTTGATCAATATTAATATAAATATACTACTCAAATATTTTTTCTAACATTATTAAATTAAACTGTTTAATAGAAAATTTTTATGTGACTTATTGATAAAATAAAATAAAATAATAATTAGTTGGATTAGAGCAAATTAGATAAAAATAAAATTAAAGAATACAAGTGAAACTAAAAATAAAATTATTTGACCAAAATTGAAATAAATGAAATTAAAAAACAAAAGTAAGTTGAAACCTAAAAAAGTAAATTAAAATTAAATGAAATTAAGAGGTAAAAATGAAATCTAAAAAAATATTAAAAAATTAAAACTAAAAAAATAAGAATAAAAATTTGAAAATAAAGTTATCAAAAATATATTTTAGCCTATATAACCCTATTCAAGACAAATTTAGAAAGGCTGTATAATAAATTACAAATTTTAAGAAACTTGTTTGACGCTCAAACTTTAGAAACCAATCAATAATAGTAATCTTCAAGACGAGAACCAAAAATAACATATGCCCAATCCATCGTAATTGGACTTAGTATTATTGGCTTGTCTCATACTTCGGAGCACTTCTCTCGATTCTCGTTTTGGCCATTTTCTATATAAACAAGCCTCCCACATTCACCATCTCAACCACAACCACAATCATAATAATATTAATACTAATAAGGAATAATAATTTCTTCCAAATTCGTTCTCTTTCTCTCGTAGAGAACTATCTATCTATCCCCCAAATGGCACGTCAGGTTGTGGTTATCGCTTTGGTTTTGCTCGCCGTCGTTCAGGCTTACGCCGTCGCCGTCTCCGCTGCTGCTTCGGCTCCAGCTTCCTCTAATTCCGACGATGATCTCGCTGAACCCCCAACTGGAAACGCCATCGGAGTCCTAGAAGCCGCTGATGCACCCAGCAGCGTACTCGCCGCCCCTATCGGCGGGCCCGTGCCTCCCGGTGCCTTTGATAATGCTCCGGGGTCCAGCGATGCCTCCACACTCCAGTTATCCGCAGCTGCCGGAGCCGCCGCTCTTGCCGGCTTCTTCTACTTCTAATTGAGCTTAAACTTTACGCATACATTGTAATCTCACGTAGTTTCATGATAACGGGAGAGGAAACCATGTGAGCGTGTTCGCGGTGATAATGCAAAAATAAACATTTTTTTTTTTGGCTATTTCTTTCCTACTTTTTATCGCTAATTTTGGGGAGATCAACAATCTTTACATTTATAATTGGATTAAAATGTCTTCATTTTTTCACTTAATAAACAAAATAAGTGTAGAGATGTTCAAGTCATTGTGAAATGAGTTGATTAATGAAAAATGTTCTTCCCATTCCCCAACCCAACCCATATTCTATTAAGTAACAAACTTAATTTTTATCTCATTTCTTAATTCTCATTGAATTCCTAAATCTTTGGACTCATACCTATTTATTACTCGGAAATTTCAGAATCAATAATTTATTTTTAGGGTTAAAACTTGTCTACATAAATTTTGTTTATATAAAATTGGCAAACATATCTTTTTTGTTCTGAAAGTTTGGATCCTTATCAATTTTATCCTAAATATTTATTTCGTATTAATTTTATTATATACATATATATTAAAATTTTTAATGTCATCTTAAATGTTAAGTTCATTAAAATTTGACATTGTGTGATTATATATGAACTGACGATGATTATAACTTGTTAAAGTAAATTATATGCTACTTACATATGAAGTATAAATAGAGCTTATAGTTTTAGAGGTGCATATTAGCTGGACCAGACTTTGCGTTAACCCACCTAGCACTATTTAGCGGTCGGGTCATTTTTTTGGACCCATGAACCGACCCAAACAAATTTAGTTTTTTTTGACTAAGTAATTTATATTTTTAAACATTAAAAAAAATCTAGTTTCCTGTTCTTGCACAACAAATTTTGGACCTGTTTGGCGTGTGAAAAGAAAAAAAGAGAGAGAGAAAAAATTTAACAAAATTTTTATTTTTATTTTATAATTATTACTTAATTATTATTTAATACTCTTTATTAATAATTTTTAATTATTAAAAAAATATTATAAATATTTTTTATATACAATTTTTTTTTCTCATTTTTATATCTAATTTTGCAATCTAAGTGAGCTCCAAACATCCATCAATGCTGCCTATCTCGTCAATCCTTAATTTCAATGCAACTAGCTTGCAACGCCTTAACTGCAATAACAGTTTGATGTGAAATGGGTATATATAAAAACATATTGAAAATAATACATATATATGCTATATTTATACTATTTAATTATTTATAAACATATTCTTAATATTTATTAATTAAGTTTTTATGAAGAATTATATTTAATATATGTTTAAAATATATTTTAAATAAATTAATTAAATTGATTTGTTCAAAGTTTGGTTATAATCCAACTATTAAACAGTAAATCAATCATTTTTTTTATTTTAATAACTAGTTTGATTTTTTAAAACATTAGTTAAAGATATCTATTTTTATAATTAAGATTGAATAATATTTAATATTTTAATTTTTAAATTTTTATAACAATATTATTTACAAAAATTTACTATTCAATATAATCCAATCTAAACTAATTAATATTAGATCAAATTAGTTTGATTTTACCCAAAATAAGTGGATTGATTAGATGAAATTTCATCCATCTAGTTATATCACTTCGGTTAGTCAAAATAACTAAATTGAATCAATCTAAACTAATAAATACCCTACCCATCTTTACTCATGTTTAGACATATAAATAACTCTGGCCCTAAAATCTAATATTTAACTTAATCATAATCTTAAATTATATTTCTTAACTTGTAAGAAAAAAAAAAAGATTACATAATTTGAGTTTCAATAACTACCAAAAAAATAATGTATTAAGATTGATCTAGACGTTCAATTCGTATTTCCTCTCCAAAAAAATTGTAAAAGTTGGGTGATGCCTAAACTTAAGAACAGTAGGGCACGCCAATTTCTTTCAAGGGTCATTTTTGGGATTTTATTTGAAATAAATGATCTCTCTACTGATTTTAATAATGTACTATCTACCCAATGCATTTATTAAGCTTTTATTTTTTAAAATAAAAATAGAAAAAAATTCTAAGAATCATCAATTGAAAATATTTATAAAATATCTTAAAATATACAATTATTTAAAGGTCAAAATGACAAAAAAAATTTAACGAGTCATTTGTTAAACAATGTTAACCAGAAAATGAGTAAAAAATTGAATAAACAGTAAAAATGACTTATTTGTTTTATGATGTGGAATGTAATATTCTTTCACAATTAACATTTTAAGTAAATTACAACTTTCTTTAATATTTTGTGTAAATTACACAGATTTTATTCTTATTTTCAAAACACACATAAACTTCTTCTAAAATAAGAGTTACTTTACACTTTAGCTCATTTTTATTTTTTTAAACCAAAATACACTTTATAATTTTTTTTAAGCTTAGGGCATTGTCTCATGGAAGGATGAAGCCTTTGCTTCAGTTTTGAAAATTAGGGATAGTCGGTATTTAACATGCAGCTTGTCAAATGATATAATGGGAATAGAATCGATACATTTGGATCATTTTACATGTTCCTGAATCGCAATATGAAGCTATTTTTAGTAAAATCAAATAGGAGTATACTTGCATAAAGAAAAGAAAATTAGAGTAACTTTAACATATTCTCTCTACTATGAATTACGACATTTGTCATCACTACAGCAATAAATTGTATTTATTAAAAAGTTAGAATGATAATGAAAGTAATATACTTGCCCCTTAAGTTTTGAAATTTAATTTTATTATTATTTTAAGGAAAACGAATAATCCTCGAGCATAAACTTTTAGGTGTTTAATTAACTTTAGTTTGATTATATTTTAGGTATAAGTTTTGGCTGTCCCACAAATTGGATTAGTGAGCTTTGTACACAAAAGTTGAAAACACAGGTTGGTGCTATTGAGTATATATGGTGATAGTTATGATATTAGTTTCTATCTTCAATTTTCTATTGTTAAATGTCGCAGTGGTTTGACAAGAAATGCATTTGTGTGCCTCTCTCATCAAACAAATGGAAGCCACTCAACAAGCGGAGAGGAATAGTATGAATAAAAGCCTTGCTTTTGCTAGTGTCAGCCATGATGTTCGCGTTTCTCTTGCTGGTTTGATATAGATGTTCGATGAAGAAGTTATCCCCAGTTCAAAATTATAGGCCAATTTAAAGCAAATGGATGCTTGTACAAAAGACTTACTAAGTAAAAGTATTAATTCAAATTACCTAAATTGTACATAATCATAAATCTTTTAGTAATTTATATTTCTAGTTAATGGATATGATCAATTCATTTTTTTTTTTTTGTTTAACTTACATGGAATGCACTAACTTATTTTATGTTTATGTACTAGTTTAAGGCTACTTGATTTTATTCTTGATACAAGTAAAATTAAGGCAAGGAAAATGTAGCTTGAGGAAGAGGAATTTGATCTATACTAATTTGTAAAAGATGCAGTTGACTTATACCATCCTGTGGCCATAAAGAAAGATGTAGATCTTGTATTAGATCATTATGATGGTTCTGTTATTAGATATTTACTTGTGAAAGGTGATAGAAACAAGTTTCGTGTAATTTACTGAGTAATGTTGTTAAATTTAGTAATGAGAAGCACATAGTAGTTCGAGTTGGGCTTAAAAGCCAAGTTTCCAGAACTCAATAATCGCTTCTAACAGATACAGTTTCATGAAGCATTTGTCATGCTCGTTTTGCAAGAAAAATGAAACAGATATTGATATAAAAGCCATGAATTCAGTCCAACAAAATATGAACTTCATGGAGTTTGTGTTTGAAGTGGATAATACAGGCAAAGGAATTCCTAAAGAGAAGTAGAAGTTAGTGTTTAAGAATTACGTTCAAGTCAAAGAAACTACTTTAGGATTAGGAGTCGTTGGCTTGGGACTTGGTACTATGCAGTCATTGGTAAGCATCGACTTCTTTTTTTTTTTTTTTTTGCATAAGACTTCTTTTTCTTCTTAATTGTTTTTAATGAAGTTAGTACTAAATTGTGAAATTCTTTTTTGTAGGTACATTTGATGCATAGGGATAATGGAATTGTGGACAAGGAAATTGGTGGAAGAGGAACATGCTGTAGAGTTAGTGTCCTCCCTATCGTATGTGAGATAGTCATAAGTGGTAGTAGCATTAGAGAAGGTAATGATTTAGGAGGAGACAGAAATCTCAATCAACATTAGGGACAAGATATCAACACTCATAGTTCTAGTTCTAGCATTTGTTTCCCTAGTCCCAAATTACCTATTTTTGCCTTTAAACCGGGGGACTTCTCGTCTTATTCTTCCAATTCTAAATGAAAAATATCAAAGGACTACCCAAAAGTTCATTTAAAGCTTAGGGATTAAAGGTTATGAAGTAATGAAATATGTATTTCAAACTCTCAAGAAGATCAAGCAAATGAAGTGTGATTCTTGTCACAACTTTAAAGGAACATCATATATGAATTCTTGGTCTACATCCCAAAATTATAATTCTGGAGCTAAAAGATTTTCTTTAGGTGTAGTGGATGGAACTAACTATGCATTTTTGGTTTTTAAGAAGTCAAAAGATAGAGCTTCCTTAGGTTTCATTCTGCTTGTGATTGATGCAATTGCAGCACCCTTTTCAAAACTTGGTAGAATAGTGTTTGAGTTCAGAAGAGGCCTTGGGAATCCTTGTAAGGTTGTTTGGTTAAATACGTCACTCATGCATGGAGTCAATTTCAAAACACTTGATTAGGATGTGTTTGATCCAGATGACATTGTCGTGTCCAAACCATTTCATGGTATTCGTTTGTTTGAAATTATAAGGCTTCTTCTTGAGTTTAGAGGTAATTGACTTAGATATCTAGAAGTGGGAGAGCAAAAAGAGACATATTGCACATTAAACTTAGAAAAACTTTCAGAAATTTCTACTTATCAAGAGATCAGTCACCTATTTTGGATAGAGCAAAAGTTTCCTCAACATATACACCTCCATTTCAAGATGTGGAACAACAAGACTATGGCAGTTCATTAAGGAGGGAACAACTGTATTCTTATGGTAGGTCTAAAGAAAGAAATTTTCTAGTTGATCACAGAAAGATACAAGAATGTACTGATTCAAGCAATGACAAGCCCTTGGGTGGTACGAAATTTTTTGTTGCTAAGGACACTGAATATCTATGCAGGTTAGCTTCGAAGACTCTGATACAATAGGGCGAGACTGTTATTGAGGGTTTAACTAGGGCTTTTCCTAATCTTCCTTATGATTACATCATAATGGATTGTGAGGTAACAACTAAATTTGAAATGAACTTGTATTGCTTTCAGGTTTAGAATTTAGAGCTCGACCATGTATTTATATATCGGAATCTTATATTATTGGTGATTGAGCATATGCCATTAATGGACCAATTTAAGGCAACAAGTTGGACAAGGGAGAAGGAGAAGGGCTATGGAGTTCACATCCTTATCATCGTATTAATAGCTCATATGTTAGGGAAAGAGACAAATATAACCAAAAAGGCGCGAATGGATGCTCATTTGGGCAAGCCACTTAGAAAAGAGCATTTATTGGATGTCATCGGATACATGTGTAGCAAAAAATGATTTAGTGTATTAGTCTTTAAGACATGAACATATATACTCATATGAACAGTAATAATGCAGAAAAACCTATCAATAACATTACAATGCGCGAATTAGGAGATAAATTTTTGTAGATGTGAATGCCATAATTTAGTTTGAGTAGAAAAAGGAAACAAAGAGTGTTTGAATTAAAGAGAATGGAGATAAGATATTGTTAAAAAAATTTATTTAAATTTAAATTTAATATGTTTTTTTTATAAGGAGATTTAAATCTTATATTTATTTCTCTAAAAATATGCTAAAATTGAATGAAAAGAAAAAAAATACATAGGTCTAAATCAAATCAAATAAAATATTTAAATTTAATTTTTTTCCCTTTCCTTCTATTTTACTTATCCCAATATTTGTTAGTTACTTATTTTATTGTGTATGAGGCATTAAATTTCATTATATTATCTCATAAACTTTATTTTTAAAGTAAATTACACAGATTTTTCTTAAGTTTTATTGAAATTACAAAGATCTCTCGAATAAAAAGTTATCTTATATTTTAGTCTAATTTTTAAAACTTTAACCAAAATATTCTCCATTTATTTTTGTTCGTTTTAAAAAAATATATACTTAGATTAATAGAGAGCATTTTAGTAAAAAAAAAATTAAAATTGAACTAAAATATCACATAATTTTTTGTTTCAAAAAAGAACTATATATATTTTAAAAATAGAGAAGGGTTATGTATAATTTACTCTTATTTTACTATTTTGAGACACCATTTTAAAATTATTCAAAATACCAACAAAATTTAGAATATATTTTTAGATCCCAAATGAAATTAACTTTAACTTTTTTAATATATTGGAGGGTTTAAACTTTGATACTATCCCACCTTTTCCGTCCTAATTTTAAATGTTATTCTTCAAATATAAGAAAATAAAAAAAATAATTACTATCACCCACAACAATAGACATAAAATAAGCTTTTAAATTAAATGTCACCTAAAAAAATTTGTGTATAAATAATTTTTCAACTTTCATTTTGTTACTTTCTAGTTTCTATGTATTGTATGTATTATATATAATTTGTCATAGACTCATAGTATATACTTTAACTTAGTAAAATAAGTTTTGAAACTATTAAAACAAGGGGAGGAAAAAGAAAGACAGATATAAAGAGAAAATGAAGAATGAGGAGAAGATTAGTTAAAAGATATAATGGTAAAAGAGACATAAATATAACTGGATGAAGATAGGCAAGATCAAAGATAATTATTTTATTTTTATTTTTAAAAAATAATTTAATAAATAAATATAATAAATATTATATAAGTTATACGAATGTTAGAAAGTAGAGTTAAGTTATGCTTAGTCAAGAGCTAACGTGGCATGGGATGGGCCGAAGAGAATATGAAGTTCCCCTTATTATTTTCTTCCCCGTAGTCCTTGGTTTGCCGGTAAGCCCTAGCCGACGACGCCAAAGAATACTCACGCAGGGGTTATTCCATTTACTATAAGCAATCTTTCCCTCTCTCCCCTTTTGTGTTTCATTTCCAAAGCATCACAATAACGAAGCCATATCTTGAACGCAACTCTCATTGATTTTTCCCTCTTTTCTTTCAAAATTATTTCCGGATTAGGTTTTAAATAAATAGGAGGTGAAAGCTAAAGGAGTTGTGTAATAATCAAATACTGATAATAGAACATGAAAGATAATTATATTCTCAAATACGGCTGAATTTATGTTTCTATTTAGGTATTACTAACAAAATATGACTCGGATACTAATATTTCATGATAATCGTTGGGTCGTACAATTATTTATTGGTAATGGTAAGGATGTCTGTGAAGGAGTTATATGCCAATTTTACTCCTTACTTACTGTTCCATATTGTCACGTGCCAGAAATAAATAAGTGGGAGATTGAGAAAAATAGGAGTTAAAATGAAAAAATTACTAAGAAGTTGAATTAAAAGAAGGAATATATCAAGGAAAAATTTATTTAAAAAATGAACTAATTAGGAGTTTTATTTATTAATCAATAATAAGGTAAAGTAGTCTTTACTTGTAATTTGCTCAATTAACTCATAAGTAATGAAAGAAATTTAAAATTTTAATTCTTGATATTTTGAAAAGGTTATTTAAATATAAATTATTTCTAAAAATTAAATTAAATCCCTTTAAAAATACCCAAAACCATGTGAATTAAGAAAGACTCGTTGGAAGCAGCTCCAGCCCACTCCTCTTTGGCCAAAACGCAGCACTTAAGCAGCCAAACCAATAATAACACCCACCCCGTCTGGAGAGAAAGAGAGAGAGAGAAGAGAGATGCAGCATGAGAGAGGAAAACTCCATGGCTTAAACCTTAGAAGCTTTGCATGTGTATGAAAGAGGCGTTTTTAGTTCAGGTAAGTTTAGAGAAAAAACTTCTACTCTTGATTCTCTAGAATTTGATCCGAATAGATTTTGAGCTGGTTGAGATTTTTCTGGTTTGAGGTTGAGAGAACTTGAGGAGTTGGGGCCAAATTTGAGGAAGAAGTGGAAGAAGAAGGAAAGGTCGGTGTTGGTAAGTGAAATTCCTTCTGGATAGTGTCTATTAATTCCGAAAATTTGGTGAGAATTAGTTGGCTCTTGTTTTCCCTTATGTTGGCCGAAGAAGGTGAAGCTTGAGTGGAGATTGGGGAAACTCAAAAATTTGCTTAGGAAGTATTGGAAGCTAAGCCTTAGTTTGGTAAGTAATTTCTCCTAAATTAATTGGTAGTCTTGAGAATTTAATTAGGGTAAAATTGAGTTATTATTCCCCTTGTGTTTGATAAAATTCTTGGAGGGAAAAAACCAGAAATTTGGAAACTTGAGAATTGAGGTCGCAAGTTCAGAATTCGAAAGAATTTATCTTGGTAATTATTTCTACTATTAATAACTCTAGGGAAATAGGGAATTTCACATTAGATGCTAACTTTCTCTTATGAACTAGAAATGAAAGAGATTGCAAATTTATATGCGTTGCTTGTTTATGTATACTTTAGGCTTGGATTGAATTACTGGAGAATTGTTAGCTGTTTGATTGGACTTGAAAGCATGCATTTGAACCAGGTAACCAGAACTATAATTCTCACTGTAAGACTGAAGCCTGAAGGCATCTTCCATAGTTATGTGGCCACTAATTGAATTGTTTGTTGATAGTGTGTATATTTTTAATTATTTTTCTCATAGCATGTTTATTAAATTAATATTTGCTATTGAGTTGGAAATCTGGGTATATACCTTGGGAATACGTTGCTGGTTACCAAGATCTTATATCACTGCATTTGTATGCTACACTTTTACAGGTGATTCTTCTGTCATAGGGAAATAGAAGCAAATTGAAAACTGAGCTTATTTATAACTGACTGTGTATATCTTTTTGGAAGGGATGTGTATACCCATTTTGTTGTTATAAGTGCTAAAGGGTGTTATGGAGGTGTAGCATGTCCACTTTTAGAAATTCTTGGGATGATGGATTCTTTTGGCATAGAACAATGTGTTTAGGTGATTAAAATTTGTTGGAGGTGGTTTCTGAGCAAATGGTTCAGTAGAGACAAATTTAGGGATGCCACTTGTTGAGTCAGAATGCCATTTTTTGCCATCATAAACTTGGTAATTTTCTGGTTTGTCCTTGTTTCTTTAGGCTCTTTGCAAATCCTCATAAGTTCATAAGTGGTTCTTTACCTTGATCCTAAAAACCCCCTAAATCTTTAACTCACCCCCTTGAATGACCCCTACACCTTGGTTTGAAAGTATGGGTTGAAAGGAGGATGTTTCATGAACCTTATAGCAGAAAAATTAGTGCAGACCAGAAACTGCACTGTCGATGCCGCAGCCCTGCACAGATCCATTCTGGTTGGCGAGAGCATATTGGGTTTCCTTCAATTTTCCTTGAGTGTACTCCTATGGGTACTTAAACATGACATAATTAAGTATTTAGGACTACTCTTATGGTGTTAAGCAGCATGATAAGAGAGTTTAAATGAAAGATAAGATACTATTTACATTCTTGGAGAGTACAAAAGAGCTTAGTAAGAGGAAAAAGGGTCATGATCTTGAGTTAGTCTATGGAGTTTAGCATATGAGTAGAGTTTCTTATTCAAGCATATTAGTGTGGTATAGGAGAAACATTTTTAATGAGAGTTTGAAGGTACCATAGAAAGAGAAAGAGGTCTCGGAATCAAGGGAATTATAATGAATCCCACACATGTAGTTAGCTAATATAGTTCTAGTTAACTAATACCCTAATCAATTACATGAAGTCAAATTAAATAAGATAATTTATTTACGAGGGGTTAGTTCATTCAAGTTAGAAGAGGTAAACCTTATGTTGTAGGTTGAAGTACTTAGTTTACCATATGGAGTTAACTCCATCCTAAGAAATTCAAGGAGGTTTATATCAAGGTGATTAATGTTACCTTTAAGTAACTTAAAATAGTTAAAAAGCTTTGAATTAACTCGTCTTTTGCCAAGTGGTTAGGGATTTATTACATGTTTCCATTGGGTTATCACTAGGGTTAGGCTTTAAAGGCTTAGTTTAGCCTTACTATTGTGAGGTTTTACACATATCCCTTTTTACTATGTTTCGGATAAAGGAAACAGCAAATTTGACTATTTAATTTTGGAGGAAGTTCCTTTTGTGTGATGCCACCATTCATCTGCATCTCAAATTGGGCTTCATAATCTTGGTGTTTTATAATTATTGTGTTCATCCTTGTTTTGATGTTTTAGAATAAATGCAAGTCACCAGTTTACTAAATGTTGATTTGGTGTCACCTTCTCATTATGATAGTTTACATAGACAATTGTATTAGTTCCACCTTATTCATCCTGGTCAGCCAACTGTGGTTGGATGTGACCTAGCGTGGTTGAGTTTTATGATATCTTTAGACCAGATTTTATAGTATTCCCTTGAGCTTCTAATATCGAGTTTGTTGATTTTTGGTTCTTTTGTAATGTTGTTGCCTCTAACTAGAATTTGACATTCTTAATGAGACATTTGACTTTTTTCCCCCTCTCCTTTTAATTGTTCTCTATGCAGAGTGGGGGTTATGATGGAAGCTGAATCATGTGATGCCATGCCACCTAGGCCTCTGGTTAAGGCTACACTTCGTCTTGGCTCAGAATCATATTCTATTCAGGCAGACAAAGGTTCTCTATCAGAGCAATTAGTCTCATTGAAAGAGGAAAGCATGGTCATATTGAAGGATTTTATAACAAAGAACAATGTTCCTCAAGATGTCCCTGATGAGTTAGTTGAAACTTCAGAAGATGATGATGATATTCCTGAGAAGCCGTGCATTAAGTCTAAGAAAACTAAATTGACATAGCTCGTTTTGCGCTCCTATCTTCTATCCCTCCCTTGGTGCATATTCCGTTAGGATCTTCAAAAGGATGCCTCTGAAATATCTCAGATCTGTCTGCAGTATAAATGTAAGGTTATTTATGTGTATGATTTGTCGCATGTATTCACATTAAGAGAAATGAGATGGAGTTTCTAACTGGTGAGTCTTATTCTGTTTAGTAGCTCCTCGTCTATGTGATTCTGTGTTGTTCGTTAGGCAGTTTAATTGCTAAAAGCTGATGTGCGTAACCATCAACTGCTTGAATTATGCTTCGACCCAAACGTTATTTAATACCAGAGTAAACGTTCACCTTAACCCTATCTTGTTCTAAACCATACAATTTTTTTCTCTATTCACAAAATTATCAATAGAGCATAGAGTAAATTATATTCTTCGAAGAGATACTTCAATTATGCAATATTTGTTATCATAAAAATATATGCAAATTCTTGAAATTAAAATATGAGCAAAGCATTCTAAAAAATCATATTTGTTATTTATTAAAAATATAATTTATTAAAAAATAGTGTTTTAACTTTATTTTAATGTTATTTATTTTGTGTTAAAAATTGTGAATTTAATTTATTTTAAATTTGAAAAATTATTTATTTTTATATTAATTAAATATATACTAAATATTTGTTATATTATATAAATAAATATAAAAATATTTTTCTAAATAAATATAATAATAATTTATCTTTTATTACAAAAAATATTAGTATAAGGCATTTTTTAATATCCGTTTGGTTTGAGGGATTTGGAGGGGAGGGAAGGGGAGGGGAGGCTCTTAGCTTGTTTGGTATGAAAAAGAGGAAGGGGAGGGGAGGCAAAATACCCCCTCCCCTCCCCTCCAAACCCTCGCCTCCAAAAGTGGGGGTTTTTGGAGGGGAGAGAAATTTTTTTTTTCCATTTGACTAAATTACCCCTCATTTAGATTATAATATAGATTTTATTTTTTTAATAGGATTTAAGATAATTTTTTATGAAAATAAAAAATATTTTTAAATAAAAATAAAAAATAAGAAAACAAATTTTTTATATAAAAATATCTTAAAAACAAAAAAAAAATAATTCTAATATCATAAGGGCATAATTGTCCATTAACCATTCCCCTCCCCTCCCCTCCCCAACCAAACAACATATCATTAAAACCCCTCCCCTCCCCTCCTCTCCTCCCCTCCATTGAACCAAACACTTAGTTAATATCAAGTTTACTTGTTTTCAGAAACATTCAAATTATATCAGTGATGGGTTAAGCTAATGTTTTAAATTCATATTTAGTTCTAGACCTATCGGAAAGTCTGTCCGACTGTAAAAAAAAGAATATGAACCCTAAAAAAAAGGATAGATAAAAAGCGGGTCGGATTTGAACTTTTTTTTAAAGCTTGACTCGAGTTAGAATCTACTTATATTATAATTATTTTATATATATATTATTAATAAATAATATCATTAAAAAATTTATTTATAATTATAGATATAAGTAAAAAAGAATTATATAACATATATGATTATTATATTTTTTTACTCATACTTATTACATAAATATTATTAGGAATAAATTATAATTTAAATAAAATAAATTATTAATCAGTAATATTATTAAAAAATTATTATTTTAAGAGGTTTTACTATTATATATATATTTCAAGTTATTTAAATTTCTTGTAATATTTTTTTGAGCTTTTTAGTATTTAAAATAAGAAAAAAAAAGTAAATCTAACTAGTAATAAAATAAATATATCTAATATTTAAAATTTAAAAAAAAAGATAAAAATTTTAAAAAAAATTATTTTTTAAAAAACGGGCCAGCCCATTTTTAACTAGGTTTGAGCTCGACCCTACAAAAAATGGCAAATTTTTTTATGAGCTTATCCCGTTTTTAAATGAGCTAAACCGTAATTAAGTTTATTTAGTTCTTGCTACAAAGATGCGAGTGAAAATTTCTTAAATTCTGTGAAAATTTTTATTATAAATTAAAATTGAAAGAGTGTGATTTTATATTTTTAAAAATCTACAAAAGGATTAATATAATTTATTAAAGAAGTCACTTAAATTCCTTTTTTTGACACACCTTCCAGAAGAAGTTATTGACCTTGAGATATTAGAATTAGTTGTGCAATTGTAATTAAAGATTGAATCTAAAATAGTTGAAGAGACCACTTCCTTCAAGATTATGTTTTTTCTTCATTTATCTAGGAAGACCATCTCAGTCATCTCCATCGCACTCTAGATGAGTCTAAACTCACTCCCTTACTTAATTTCACTAGTATTATTCTCATCTACATTGTATTCTCCATCGCACTCTACTGAAGAGTATAAACTCATACTCCCTTATTCAGCTTCACTGGTATTATCCTCATCTAGGCCTAATAAGGTAAACTATGATAAATTGGTATTGTGTCTTTCTTTCCCTAACTCCTTATTTTTATTTATTATCGCATTATTTATTTTACTTTTTGAAGAAACTTCACTTTATCACTTAAAGGTTGATCTACCTTCTATTTGATTGGTTCACCTTTGCTAGCTCTATTTTTGTTTTTGCAATAATTTTAATTAATTTATTATTTTTGCTATCACATTTATTTACCCTCTCTAGCTGTGATTATCCTTTAGTATCAAATCAAGTGTCACTAATTTAATGCTGAAGAAGTTTACAGAGAAGGTCTTTCTCTGCTTTGTAAAAAAATGAGCATTCACAGACTTGAAGGAGCTTACTTCTAAGAAGGGTTTTCTATTGTCAATCCACCATATTTTACTGAAAAGTATTTATCATATTGAAAAGTTAGAATGATAATTTACATTCATTCTACTAATTACCTAGTGTGAGAGGTAATTGAGAATGGCTTTAAGTGCTCAAAAAGATAGATCTTGTGATTGTAGATACCATTGACAATCTAAGAAACAAATGGATAGAGGATGATATCAAATTTGTCTCATGCAATTAATATCTTAATTATTGCTATTAGTGAACTAGAGTACAACAAAATATCTAGCTACAAGATAGCATAAGAGATATGGAAGAAGCTAGAGCTTACTTATGAAAGAACCTCCAAAGTCAAAGAAAGTAACATAAATGTCCTTGTGTATTACATACGAAGGAAATTGAAAATGTTGAGGAAATGTACAATAAGTTTGTTAAATTTGTAGGTGATCTCAAATGTCTTAACAGAAAATATATAAGTCTTAAACTCAAACATAAGATTATTAACTGTCTTTCACAAAAATAGCAATTTAAGATAGGTTTCATTGAAAGTAAAAATCTATCAATATTGTCCTATGATCAACTACAAGGTATCCTCATTTTGTATAAGAAGAATCATTTTAAAAGGCACGAATTAGAGCAGAGAAAAAAGTTAGTGGCTTTAAAAGTTATTGCTATAGAAGAGTTATTCACTAAAGAAGATGATAGAGAATTAGATGCACAAAAATAGCATTTTTCTCAAAAAGCTTGGATAAGCACATTAAAAGAAAGAAGAAACTTTGAAAAAAATAAAAATAAAAGGAACACTTTGAGGAATGCCTACAAGAAAGAATAGTAAGAAAAATTTTCAACCACTTGTTATAAGTGTGGAAAGAATAAGCATATTAGATCAAAACGTCCACATATGAAGAAGAAGCCGATCAAGTCTCATGGAAAGAAGAAGGTCATGACAACTTGGAGCGATGATGATGAAAATGAAAAAGTAAAGTTGGTGCAAAAAATCACAAACATGTGTTTTATGACTCCTAAGGACAATGAGTTACAAAATGAAACTCTTCCTTCTTACATTGAATTTGATAAAACCTTTAATAAACTTCTTACTGACTTTAAGAAATTGTTTTTCAAGTATGAAGACCAATTCTAAGTTAACTCTAAATTAGAAAAAAATGTTCATACTCTTGAAATCAAACAAGAGTTAGTTATTACAAAAAACAAAGAATTGAAATAGTAAGTTGTTTCTTTAACTAAAAATTTAGTTGATTTTGTAAATGGGAGAGAAAAGTCATATATACTCTTAGGAAAACTACAATACATGTTTGCATATTTAATAAATTTGGTCATGCATGCAATAAATGTAAATAAAGAAATGGTAAAATGGTTTAAATCCCAAAGGTTATTGTAGCACCTAGATATACTCTTAGAAAAACAACAATACATGTTTGCATATTTAATAAATATAGTATTGGATGTTAAAAAAAAGAAAATATAAAATTATACAAGAATTTCTTGTAAAATCAATATCTTTTTTTTTCATTTTTATTGTAATAAAGCTAGTCACACATGCTATAAATGTAAATAAAAAAAGGGTAAAATGGTTTGAATTCCAAAGATTACTATAGTACCCAAGATTAATCTTAAATGGTCCAAAAAAATTTAAGTACCTAAGAAAGGATAAATTACATGTAATTATGCTTAAAGGGAAGAATATCAAACTATCAATGATTTATAGACAATAATTGCTGGAGGCACATAATTGGAGACCCCTTGAAGCTTTTATCCTTTGTTCAAAAAATAGAGGATTTGTCTATTTTTGGAGATGGAGAGAAAGGTAAAATCATAAGTATTAGTAAGGTTAAACTAAATGAAATTTATTATATTAATAATGTTTATTTGGTTAATAGCTTGAACCATAACTTGCTTAATATTAGTTAATTATGTGATAAATATATAGAGTAATGTTTGAATCCATGTATTGCATTGTTTATGATAATAACAAAGCTCTATTTGTAGATCAAAGATCTGAGAATATTTATATGCTTAGTTTAAGTGACTTGAGCTAAAAAAGTATGACATGTTTTTCTTTCATTTATAACAATTTTTTGGTCGTGACATCGAAAGCTTAGCCAGACAAATATACATATTATATTTGAATTATCAAAGCTTAACCTTGTAAAAGGTCTTCCTAAACTAGATTTTAAAAATGATTACTTATGTGATACCTGTCAATTGAAAAATAAACAAGATCTTCTCTTAAACTAAAAGAATTTATCTCCTCTATTAGGCTACTCAATTGTTATATATAAATTTGTTTGATCTTACACAAACTCACAGTTTTGGTAGTAAAAGCTATATATTTATCATCATTGATGACTATTTTAAGTTCAGTTGAGTTCTTTTTCTTACTTATAAGGATGAAACTTTTAAGAATTTTAAGGTTTTTTATAAAGTTATGAATTTGTGTAGAGTTAAAGAGATCCATATACAACAATTGAAGTAGCTTAAAGGAGGAGACAAATTCCTAGAGTTTGAAGAAAAATCTTGCTTGTTTTTCCAATTGTTATGCATCACATAAGTGATTATTCTTAAAATTTAACTTGAAAAGACCTTTTTACAAGGTCAAACTTAGATAGTTGGATATAGTATACATATTTGTATGGCCAAGTTTTCGATGCCATAACCAATGATTATTGCAACAGGAAAATAGATATGTCACACTCTTTTAAGCTCAAGTCATTTAAACTAAACATGTTAATGTTTTCAATTATTTAACTTACAAATAGGGCATAACAATCATTATAGATAGTGTAATGTATGGATTCAAGTGGTACTCTATAGCCTTTATCACATAATTGACTAATACTAAGTAAGTTATATTTCAAATCATTAACCAGATAGATATTATCAATATAGCATTTTTTTATTTAAAATTGAGATGAAATAAGCTATTTTTTGGTTGGGCTTCAAAACCTCATGGCCTGGATGGTTTTTCTAGTCACTATTATCATATATTTATGGTGAAATAGGGAATGAAATTTTAGCAATGGTGGAAAGCTACTTTGAAAGAAGGGTGCATTTGGATAAGTTTAATTGGACTAATATTATGTTAATTTCTAAAGTTGATAGGCCTGAAGGGATAGGACAATTTAGACATTTTCATTTATGTAACCTTTTTTGTAAAGGCAAATCTAAGATTCTAACTAACAGAATAAAAAAGGTTCTTGCTAATTATGTCTCTTCGATCCAACAAGCTTTTGTCCTAAGAAGATTAATTCAAGATAATATAATCATAGCACATGAAGGGTTTCACTATATGATACATTAAAAAAAAAAAGTTTGAATTTGCATTAAAAATAGATATGAATAAGGTATATGACAAACTTTAATGGGACTTTTTAGAAGGCATTTTTTGGAGACTTGATTTTTATGATAAGTGAAAAAAATTGATTATGGGATGTGTAACCTTAACAGGGTTTAATTTGCAACTCTCTAATAGAAAGATGGTTGAAATGATTCTTGGTAAAGGGTTGAGACAAGGTGATCCTTTCTTACCTAATATTTTTATCTTAGTGGTTAATGTTTTATCTAAACTAATTATAAAATATATTGATGGAGGTGACTTAAGCGGTATTAAACTAGCTATAAATTGTCTAATGCTATCTTACAGTTTTTATTTTTTGGGGTTCGGAGCTAATGATGCCTTATTTTTCATGAATGTAAAGGTAAGATATTGTAGGGTTTTATGTGAGATTAAAAAATCTACCATGAGGCTTTTGGTTAGAAGGCTAATTTGGATGAGTTTGTAATACTCTTAAAGTTGTACGAGAGGAAGCAAATGAGATAATAGGTATCAAACATTGAGAATCCAAGGAAATACTTAAACTTACTTGTTCTTTAGGAAAGATTTAAATATGAGGCTTTCACATACAAAGACGCATCTAAAATGAAAGCGATTGTAGGAAGAAAAAAATTTATATACACACACACACACACACATATAGATACATGTGTGTGTGTATTAGGGCAATATTTATCATTAAATCATACTTGTGATTATTTAACTATTAATAATTGGATACTTGATTCCTTAATTAATTTAAATGTTAATTGAACAATATTTAGGTTCATGTACAAATTTGTTTAGTTATAAAAAATTGTCATAAATAATTGAAAAACAAAACCTTTTCTTGTGGTGCCAAATGAATAAAGCATGAGAATGGCAACAATTATACATCATCAAGGAGCTACCAATTACCACAAATTATCCCAACCTTGCCAATCTATATCATATCCATCACTCATTTATTCTTCTTTCAAAGTTTTCAAATGGTGGGGGATTCAGCACCCCTATTGGCCCTCTAAATCCATTGCTATTAACAAATGTTAGAGATAGAATTAGGTGTAAGATTCAAAGCTAGAAATAGAAGTTACTATCTTTTGTTGGGAGAAAGCTTATGACTAAAGCTATAGTGAATGCTATGCTTATTTTCCTATGTGTTGCTTCAAGTTTTTTAAGAAAACTTGTGTGGGATTAGATAGCATAATTGCTAAACTTTAATAGGTTTAGAAAGGTGATGAAGGGAGGATTTACAAGAGAGCTTGGAAATCTCTTACTACGTCAAAAGAAGGAAGTAGAATATGATTCAGAGATTTTCCTAATTCTAATGATGCTTTACTAACAAAAAATGCTTGCAAATGGATTCAAAATCCAAACGACTTATGGATTAAGGCTGTGAAAGACTTGTACTTCCCAAATTCTAATTTTTCTTGAAGTTGTTAAAGGTCACAAGGCCTTTTCACATGGTTTAGTCTACTAGAAGGAAGAAACTTGCTCGTAAAGGATTTATGTTGGCAAATTGGAAATGGGCTCTCTATGAAGGTTTAAGGTAGTAAATGGATTCCAAACTTGGAAGGGTATAGTATTAATTCAATTCATATTGACAATGAAGAAAGGCAATAAAAGTTTGTTGATTTAATTACTAATGGTAGGTGGGAATTATCTTTCATTATATGACAAGGTGCTTGTGGTTGTTAGAGAAAAAATTGCTAGTACCCTTATTTCATTTGCTAATAAGGAAGATAAGCTTATTTGGGCTAAATAAAAAAAAAAAGGGATCCTACATGGTAAAGGCTAGTATTTTGAGGCTAAAAAAATTTGACGTGCTAAATTCTTAATTAGGTCCTAATTGTTCTTTTATGGTCTCTAAAGAATTTTGGATTGCTGTAAGAAAATTTAAAGTGTCTCTTAAGATTAAGCACTTTATTTAGAGAGCCTTCTCAAGAGTTATTGCTACTAAGGAAGTGTTGTTTAAAAAAAGGTTTGTTGTGAATCCTCTTTGCCCTATTTACATGACTAAGCTAGAAAAAATAAAACATATGATGTTTCTTTGCCCTTGTTGTGAAAGCTTGGTTTGATTGCCTTTTATCCTTTACAATGTATAGATAAAACATTGTCAGCTTTGAAAAATGGTGTGTGTGGATTTGTTGTTAAAAGTGTAGTTGTGGATGATTATGGTAAAGCTTATCTAATAGAAGTGTTGTTGTTTTTAATTCTAGCCAAGTTGATCCAAGAAAAGTAATTTTTATCACTTCTATTGGTTTTAGTGAATTTTGGATGGTCAATGACCTCTTAAAACATGTTCTTGAAGGGGTTTCCAATTGCAATAGTTAAATTTTATGAAGATCTTTCCCTATTGACCATTTCAAAATTAATATTGATGGATCATGTATTCCTAAGTTAAAGAAAGTTGGAATTGGTGTGATTTGTAAGGATTACAAAGGAGAGGTCATTCAAAGGTGTGGGGAAATTGTTACTATTGATTTTGCCTTCATGGTGGAGGTGATAGCTCTCAAGAGGGCTATAGTTTTGGCTTCTAACCTTTTTGAGATAAAGATAATTATAGAAATGGATTGTGCTTAATTATTTAACTATATGACTAAAAGGAAGTTTGCTAGTTGTGAGTGTAAAAGTTCCATGATGCTACTAGATGTGTTTGGCTTTTTGAATTATGAGGTTGATTTTTTTTTATCCCTTATTAATGAAATAGAGTTGTTGATTAGATAACAATATTTGTAATAGAGGGAGTGCGTCCAAATGGGAGGGTGAATTCACCTTCACCCGCTCTAATTGATATTCTTGCTCCGTATTCTTTAAGGTCTAACATTGGTAAAGTTGATTGAAAAGGAATTGGTTAAAGTTTTGTTTAGCCTTTGGTTTTAGCATCTTTTGTTTCTTTTTTAATGTCTATTTGGTTTGTTTTTTATTTTGTTTTTGCTTTGTTTACTCTTTGTTTCTAGGTTAGTGTTTGTTGTATGTTTTGTTTTGTTGCTATTTTTTTAATAAAATATTTGAATTAGTGTTTTAAAGAAAAAAAAGCAAGTGTTTATCTTATAATAAAATAGTACATAACTTTCATTGTTATGTACAAAATTAATAATAAATAAAT
Organism: Erythrophleum ivorense; assembly: GCA_026724425.1. Classification (NCBI taxonomy): domain Eukaryota; kingdom Viridiplantae; phylum Streptophyta; class Magnoliopsida; order Fabales; family Fabaceae; genus Erythrophleum; species Erythrophleum ivorense. The sequence goes on from JAIUCV010000181.1 coordinate 118,112, forward strand.
TTTGAAAAAATTATAAGCAGCTAAAAAATTTTGTTGAGTTCATATACTTCATTGTTAAGTTATGGCACAATACATTCTTAGTTGTGCTCATTAATTCCGTCGAGTGGCTGGCCAACTGATATTTACACATATCCATCCAAATAACGATAAAATAGAAAAAAAACTAAAATATTATATTTTTAGTTGATACCAAAAATTAATTTCAAAATCAAATTTATATTATTTATACTTGATTTACGTCAAGTATAAATGCGCTTCACTTATTCAGAATAGATTTTCAATTTTAGTATGAGTAACACTATTTAATAGACTATTAATAGGATACATAAGTTTAATTTACTCATAAAATCTTCTACGGAGATATTAATTTATTATATTACCTAAATTTAAGGGTTTTCTTTATAAAGTGTATTTTTTTACTATTCCATTGGACGAGGAGCAGCGTTAATAATTATCATCCCATATTTTATAAATTAAAATTAAAAATAATAGATGCTAAAAATAAGGAAAGAAACGAGTTTTGCCCAGTTTCGCATCGGTTAAATATAATAATATAATAAACTCAAATATTTTCCAATTTTTTTTTAGGAAGGATAGATTCCTTTCTTTTTTCAACTTCACTGCTGAATTTCAGCTTGTCTTCCTCCTTCTGGACCATCACCTCCTTTACCGACCATACCTAGGGTTTCGTTTCCGGCCAAATCTCCGATTGAGCTTTCTTGTTCGTTAAGGAAGGGATTGTATTATTATTCATCTGCTGTATGTATGCTCGTTCCTGATAGGTTTTCCATGATCTCGCTCTATCGTTATGTGTTGTTATTTGCTGCTTAAAGTTGCCAATGGCGGGTTCACATCATTTGTTTGATGATGGGTTGTATGAGAAGAAGGGCAATTGAAAGATGGGGTGGTAGAGATTGAATTTTTTGGCCATGGTTCTTCAATGGGTGGGCAAATTTGGGGATGGAATTTATCTTGTATGCTGATTACTATGATTTCATTCTTCTTTTCTAATTCTGTACGAGGGAAAGTTAATGTCTGTCAACTTATAAACATTTCAGGTCTGCTTTGCAGATTCTAATATCTGGGATTTAGTTTCCCAACATGTCGATGAGCGAGCGCAAGACGATCGACTTAGAACAAGGATGGGATTTCATGCAGAAGGGCATCACAAAGCTGAAGAACATTCTAGAAGGGCTGCCCGAGCCTCAGTTTAGCTCCGAGGACTATATGATGTTGTATACGTATCCGTCCCTGTGCCGTTTGGTTGTTTACATGTTTAGTCTATAAAATTTTTATCTGTTTGATTTTATTTTGCTTGAGGTGACTGCATATTTTCGTTTAGGCACTACTTTTCCTTAAATCCTGTTGCAGAACTATCTACAATATGTGCACTCAAAAGCCTCCTCATGATTATTCCCAACAACTGTATGATAAGTACAGGGAATCTTTCGAAGAGTACATCCTATCAACGGTGAGTAACACTACCGGCTGGGTATATTGTGGACAAACTTGCATGTGCTTTTGTTATGCTATGCCATGTAGTTTTCAATTTTGCCGTTTTCCTATGGGGGTAATGCTTGCTTAACCTAATGACATCAAATCTAATATTGTTGATTCCACAGCAATGAATTTGACAAAAGTTGCACCTAAGGACACAAGGACACGTTAACAATTATTTAGGTTTGACAAACTTTTCTTACAAGGTGAAGGAATCCTAGAAGATAAACCAGTAATTAGTGTGGTTTGATATTGATTATATCACGGTTATTTATAGCGTGCACCACCATTGTAGCAACAAGAGCTCCTAAACAACATATTGTGTAGCACACACTCCATAGTGTAGTGCACATTATGTTAAATATATCAAATATATTTAGTATGATTGTGAATTAAAGCAATATACTAATGAAACAGCTAATATATATGAAAGCTAAATTCATATTTAAAACATAACTCATGCTAACTTGATAAGCATTTGGAGTCTAATTGAGTTATGTAAAACACAACATCAACCCATTAATCAAAGAGAAAGTGCTTGCAATAAAAACAGGGTTCATGGGTCTCAGCCAGTTATCTGTTGCTGGCCTTAGGCTCTGCCAGCGACGTAACAATGGGATTAGGGGCACTTAAGGCTGGTCATCCTTCCCATGGCCGAAAAAGAGTAAGGGGAAAAATGAGAGGAGAAGAGTTCCTGAAAAACATTTCACAAGGGGCTGCCAGCAATGTCAAGGCTTCTGGAAATGTCCTCCAAAGAGGTAGAAAGTGCTGATATTCATGGTTAAAGAGAGTAAAAGGCTGCACAAGTATGTTTTCCCTTATGTATTTTGAATGTTATTCCTGCTTTGCAATATCACACATGTAGCAATTACTACATAGATGTTGCAATAGCGCATGTAGGATGTAGCACTTGCTATAACTGCACTAAATGAAAGTTGCTACCCTACAGGTGTATCATAGTGCAAAACCTTTTAGCAGATCTCTACATCCTATAGCTCGCTTTTATAACTATGATTTGTATTTCACTGCAATTGCGCCTTAATTGTTATAAGGTGATATTATTCATCAACCGTCTTCATAAGAACAGTTTTTTTTCTTAATAGCATTAGTTTGGAGCTGAATCTTTCCTCTGGGGGGTTCCACTCTTTCCATATATTATTGATTTTAAATGTGGTAATAAAACATTATTAAAAACACTACTAGCTGAACATTATTCTGCTACCTGTTAATCAATGAAACCAATATGTCCTATAAAGCATTAATTTTCAAAGTAGTAACATGATCCACATTTTATGAAGTAATAGCAATATAGCATTGATTTTTGCATGAGCTCCATATATTGAGTAAATCTTTTAGAAAGCATATTGTGGAAGATATTCCACCTGAGGAAATACAAGTGGCATTTGAAATTGTCTCCATGCTGTACTAGTAGGAAGGAAATGAAAAATTTTAGAGATCTATGTGAACCTTCAAAAAATTTTAAGAATAAAAAACATCATCAGTCCATGGTCTTGAAAAATAAAAGATACCGTGACATAATATAACTGCCTTTTCCGTATTATCTAAATTCATCCATTTTTATGCGACAATGAAGCACAAAATTAATGTGAATATGTTTCTAGGTTTTTTTGTTTTCCAGTAGATATGGAAGTAGAGGTTAGCACTTCAAATTTGATATTGACATAATCTTTGTCACTAAATAATGCATTCTGTGCTGATGTTGTTGCTGCCTGTGATTGTATGATCAGTTTGAGCTCTCTGATAATGAGTGATTTTAAAAGAGTCCTTACGCATATCTTATATGTCACAACCAATATGGTTGAATGGTAGTTTCTCCCAGGGTGATTTGTCCCTTATCTTATAGCTTATAGAGGTACTTTTTGAAGGTTTTTTGGGATAATTCCCATGTATTTCTGACCTAGATGTATTTTAAAAGTCATTAGGTCTCACATTTATGATGTGTTGGTTTCTTTGGGGGGTCATGTCTAATTTATAGTACAATTTAACTATGGAATATGTTATTGCTGTGTTTGTTTTAAAGTGTATTCATTTTTGTATTTGTTGGTTGCTACTATTTTGTTTCCAATGTTTCTTCCAATAAAATACAATCTTTTTGTTTCATTTAGGTATTACCTTCTTTGAGAGAAAAGCATGATGAATTTATGCTGAGAGAGCTAGTGAAGAGGTGGGCAAACCATAAGATTATGGTTAGGTGGCTTTCTCGTTTCTTTCACTATTTAGATCGCTACTTTATTGCTCGGAGGTCACTTCCACCCCTTAATGAAGTTGGATTGAGTTGCTTCCGTGATTTGGTAATGTTACAGTTAAACCTTCTGTGGTCTTATGTAATTCTTTCTATTAGGACAGGCTTTGTAACGCTACCGATAAAGGCAGCTTCATTACAAATCAATTTTATGGGCTTTGCTATGTACAGGTTTACAAGGAATTAAATGGGAAAGTGAGGGATGCAGTAATATCTCTGGTAAGTTTTTCTGCCTAGTTTAGTGAGGTTTTCAGTAATTGCAAACTTATAGTAACTAATCAAATCTTTTTTCTTTAAAGATTGATCAAGAACGTGAGGGAGAGCAGATTGATCGAGCTTTATTAAAGAATGTGCTGGATATATTTGTTGAAATTGGAATGGGGCAAATGGATTACTATGAGAATGATTTTGAAGCTGACATGCTCAAAGACACTTCTGCATATTATTCTCGAAAGGCTTCCAACTGGATCCTAGAAGATTCTTGTCCTGATTATATGCTCAAAGTATGGTTTCTCAGTTGTGCTTACTGTAACTTGGTCACTTCATTTACATTAATATATGATTTCTATTTGCTCTGATGTTTGTTATTACAGGCTGAGGAGTGCTTAAGACGTGAAAAAGATAGGGTTGCTCATTACTTGCATTCTAGTAGTGAGCCAAGGTTACTAGAGGTTTGTTGTTGACTCTCTGGTCTATTACTATCTTAAATGGTTCATATCTTGCTAGGCAACTCAAAGAAAGCAACTGTTAAAGACTATAATGAATTTTATGGTTCAATTTCAAAGTTTCTGAACTTCTTCAATGTTGCTGTTGTTCTTGTGGAAAATTACTGTTTTAGAAAGTTCAACATGAGCTATTAACTGTGTATGCAAGCCAACTCCTTGAAAAAAGAGCACTCTGGATGTCACGCATTACTTAGAGATGACAAGGTATTTGGTAAACTCTTTTTACTTATGATGCTTACAATTGTTTAAAAGCCTGCTATGATGTAATATTTTAAAGTTTTCCTTTAAATGCTTAGATTGAAGACTTGTCAAGGATGTTCAGGCTCTTTTCTAAAATACCTCGGGGGTTAGATCCTGTTTCCAGTATATTTAAGCAGGTTGATACCATTAAGCTTATCTTTCTGCTTTTCCTCCCCTTTTTGTATGCTAATAAGAAATGGGATCTTGTTGATTTGGTTATAAGATGTTTTCTTTCCTTCCATATTGTAGCATGTCACTACTGAAGGAATGGCATTGGTGAAGCTCGCTGAGGATGCAGCTAGTAACAAAAAGGTCTGTTCCTGATTCATTATTCTACTTTTTGTTTATATTTGTACTTCTGGTTGGGAAGCTTAGTTTTTCCACTGCAATAATTGAGTAAGAACTAATTTAGTATGCATTTGTCTTAGATGTTTGCTAAAATCTCATAACTGATGCATGTTCTTATTTATTTATTTATTTTAGATTCTGACCTTTCTTCTAAATTATTTGTCAATGGTGGACTTTACTTTGGGAAAAAATTTTAAAATATTGAATGTAAATTTCAACTTGGGCATACATTACCTTTTATGCTTTCAACTCTTAGTTGTCCAATCGTGATGTGTATTATGCATTAGAAAGATTTTCCAAATCAAGAATTAAATCACATCATGTTGTAAGATATGGCAATAAGTTAAAGAAACATTATATAAAGTATGCACATGCCTATAACGTGAATAGTTGAATAGAATACCCAAAATAGTTTGTTTAAACCCCACTTAACTGAAGTACTTAATTATAAATCTTAGATAAAGTCATAAATCAGCTCATAATTTTCTCCAGGTATATATATGAATCATTATTTTCTGAAATTGGTCTTTAATGATCAATTATGGATGGGACTCCAAAAAGTGAAATTGACACCTTTGATCTGTGATCCTTGAATCAGAGATTTATTGTGGAGCAATGGACAATCAACGTATCTTGGGTGGCAAAATGTTTCCCCAAGCTTACTAATGATGTCTATCAAAGTTTATAAGGTGCAAGTAAGAGTATTATTAATACTGAAATTCTAACTTCAGCATAAATAACTAGTTAATTAGATTTAAGTTCAAACTGCACTTCGTCAAATATTATAAGAAATTGCTTTACTGCTGTAGTGCTAATTAGTTCTAGCCAAGTATTCAGTATCATTAAGTGCTAAAAAAGCCCAGGAGCCACATTCTAGACAATCAGGCCCTTGTAACTCTTTCTAAACATTCTGATAAAGTTGTGCATAACGCCATGCTCTGGAGCAATTTATTTTTTACTGCTGACATTCCGATCTTTATCTTTTTAATTAATATGACTACAGGCAGAGAAAAAGGATATTGTCGGTATCCAGGAACAGGTAATCTCTGAAATTTCTTACTTCTACGATATAGCAATTTTTTCATGTGTGGGAACTGAAACGGCCTTCCCTCTACAGGTTTTTGTTCGGAAGGTGATTGAGCTGCATGACAAGTACCTGGCATATGTGAATGACTGTTTCCAGAATCATACACTTTTCCATAAGGTTTTGATCAGACAATGACTTTGAAATTGTTATGTTGGATAATTATATTGTTGTACGACTGGAAAGTTTTGATCCTGTAGGCACATAAGGAGGCTTTTGAGGTCTTCTGCAACAAGGGTGTTGCTGGAAGCTCAAGCGCAGAACTGCTTGCCACTTTTTGTGATAATATTCTTAAGAAAGGAGGAAGTGAAAAATTGAGTGACGAAGCAATTGAAGATACTCTTGAAAAGGTCTGCATTAATCTAGATGTACCATATAAACTTGATGCTTGACTTTATTTTTTTTTATTTTTTTATTTTTTTGGGTTGGTCTATTTGCAGGTGGTCAAGCTGCTTGCCTATATTAGCGACAAAGATATGTTTGCTGAATTCTATAGGTAAATTAAGGGAGAAAGGGAAATTTCTATGATGGTTGAGTTTTGTTATTGCTTTTCAGGGGTGTCCTATTTTTGTTCCACTACAACTTCTTTTCTTCATTTCTTTATTAAATTAGTTCAGATGTTTTATAAGTTTATCAGTTATCAGCAACTGTTTTCTAAAAAAATTGCTGCTACTATTTTTGGGTTTGTTTCCAAGAATCAAATTTAGGTTTGCCACTAAAAGCTATTTTTTCTTTTCATTTATTTTAAATATAAGTAATAAGTGGGGCACACATATGCTGTTGCATAAAAAGATAGAAGGTTATTATTGAAAACACCTAAAAGGTGAGATAAGAGCGATAGTTAAGATAAAGAGGAAAACAAAAAGAGAATCACGGTGGGACAAAATAAAAGAAATTGGTGTCTGCTTATTTATTATTATTATTATTCCTATTTTTATCTTATAATTTATAATCCTATACTTCTTATCATTTCATCTAACAAATATTTCAATGAGAAAAGGACTGTCATGGAATTTTTGGGACAAATAAGTGAAGATGGAAAGTTACTTCCCTGCTCCTTTATTAATAAGAGAGATACCAAAAGGATCCTTTATAGTTTATAGTATGGCAATATCATAATGTTATATCATGATATTAATAAAAAGGATCTTAACATTAGAGCATACTGCAGTCTTCTGCAAATCTTTATAGTGCTGTTAGTATATTTTTACCTAACAGCAAATTGCTTCCAAAAGCTGCTTTTGGCATTTTATTTTCAAATGCTATTATTACAACTGTATCATAAGGCTACTCAGAAGCAGTCTCTTTTGTAAGAATACTCAATACAATTTGTTGATTGATTGATTGCAGGAAGAAGCTGGCTCGGAGGCTACTCTTTGACAAGAGTGCCAATGATGAACATGAGAGAAGTATTTTGACAAAATTGAAGCAACAATGTGGCGGTCAGTTTACCTCAAAGATGGAAGGAATGGTCAGTCTTCTCAAAGTCTTTATGAATTGAGTTGATGTATGACATTCAAGTACTATGATTGGATGTTGAAAGAGAATATTTAAATGCTTGTTGCTCCCACCAGGTTACAGATTTGACTCTGGCAAAGGAAAATCAAACCAGCTTTGAAGAGTATTTAAGCAATAATCTGAATGCAGACCCGGGACTTGACCTGACAGTCACAGTTCTGACTACTGGCTTCTGGCCAAGTTACAAATCTTTTGACCTCAACCTTCCAGCAGAAATGGTATATCTGGATCTGGTTGCCAAGTATTCGATACTATTTAACCTGCATTTTGTTGCTATTGCTTGAGAATTAATCTCACTCTTCCTCTCTCTCCATTTTTGGAAAGGTTAAGTGTGTTGAAGTTTTCAAGGAATTTTATCAAACAAAAACAAAGCACAGAAAACTCACGTGGATTTACTCCTTGGGTACCTGTAATGTAAGTGGGAAATTTGATGCAAAACCTGTGGAGCTGGTTGTGACAACCTACCAGGTTATATTCTTATCATATACTTCTTGTCTTAGTGTAACTTGTATCCTTGTCCTCACCCCTTCATTTTGCATTTTGGGGTGTCCAAAGATTCCTGTATGGGTTTCTTTATGCTGATCCAGTGTTTTCTCTTGTTTCTCAATAGGCTTCTGCATTGCTTCTCTTTAATTCCTCAGATAAATTGAGTTATTCTGAGATATTGACTCAGTTAAACTTGACCGATGATGATGTTATTAGACTGCTCCACTCCTTGTCATGTGCCAAGTACAAGATTCTTAACAAGGAGCCAAGCACAAAAACAATATCATCCACTGACCAATTTGAATTTAATTCAAAATTCACTGACAAAATGAGGAGGATTAAGGTACCCATATTTGAAAAGCTATTATGTTTAAATTTCTCTCTCTCTCTCTCTGTGTGGTCATCTTAATCTCTTTTTGACTTGCTGGCTTCTGACTGAGACTGTGGCACTTCGGTTGTCTTGCAGATTCCTCTTCCTCCTGTGGATGAGAAGAAAAAAGTAGTTGATGATGTTGACAAGGACAGAAGATATGCTATTGATGCATCAATTGTGCGTATTATGAAGAGTCGGAAAGTTTTGGGTTACCAACAGTTAGTAATGGAGTGTGTTGAGCAGTTGGGGCGCATGTTCAAGGTCCATATTGCTCCGCTTCTTTTCCATTCTATCCGTCTGTCTGTCTTTTTCTCTATCTAATACTGTGTTTGAAATGCAATTATATAGCCCGATGTCAAGGCGATTAAAAAAAGGATTGAAGATTTGATCTCTCGAGACTACTTGGAAAGAGACAAAGATAATGCAAATTTGTTCAAGTACTTGGCTTGATGTGGCCTTGATGAGTGTGCAACTGAGGGGGTCAGTGTGGCTGCTGCAAATAGCAAAACGAGAGGATGATGTTTAAAATTACAAAACTTTAGGAATAGCCATGAAGAAGGAGCTGCAAGTGTTTTCACATTTTGCCTCCATATCCAGGTATGGGCTGCTACTATAGATGTGTGCTCACATAGGAGAAATCGTAATCAATTCCATAAGTTGATCCGGTGCACCGGTTCCCTTCACTATCTTCTTCTTCTTCTTCTTCCTTATTTTTACCCCCCTCCTTCTTGCGTTCCCATCTTATTACTTAGTTAAAACCTGTCTGTTAATCTTCCCATCCCAAAGGAAAATAGGCATTGTGTAATCTTAGTTTCAGTGAAATTGTATTCTGATTGTCATCCTAGTAAGCCATCGGATGGTTGGTCTGTTTTCTGAATCCAAACCCTACAGCTATGGTACTTTACATTAATTATCTATAATTATCTTTTACAGTGGCATCTTGTTTATTTTATGGTGTCATAGCCTAGTCACATGAGAAAGTCTCATCAGATGCTTTTGGCTTCTTAAAGCTAGGGGTAATCTCTTTTTGGATGTCCGACAGGGAATCATTATCTTTATTCTGTGGTATTATTATAGTGGATAGCATTGTCTTAAAGATTCTATACTTACCTGTTTTTACTGGTGATTGCTTTATATAAAGGAGATGGATTTGTACTTTACATTCCCGTCCTGGATGTATTATACCAAAACAATCATCGTCGAACCTTACAAACTTGGTTTACAAAAAACTTGGATAAATTAAACTAATTGTAAACTAATATATAAGCATGATAGAGGTGGATGTTATTAAAAAATGTGCTATGCTATACTTTTATATCTATTTATGGTTAGTTTGATTTACTTTATATATATATATATATATCAAGTATATTTGATAATCTCTCAAAATTATAAATTTGTGTTACATCTGGTAACGGAAGTTAGTATATGCTGAAAAATGTAGAGCTTTAGCAGAACCTCGCTTTCATATTGTTCATGGTTCTCCTAAACACTATTATGCCTCTTGTTTTCCATTGACATCACAGTCTTGCATGATGTTGTTCTGATCTATTAAAGCATCGCATTTGAAGCATTTGTAAGAATCTTCTCAACTCTGTTAGGATATATATGCGCGAATAATGTTATTCTCACCCTTTTGTCATTCCATCTCAAACCTTATTCTTTAGGAGCAGAATTCTCTCTTTTGGATGGAATTTGAGTCCTCATTTGGATGAACAAGACGAGACATAAAGTATTACAAAAAAAACGTTGATAATAAAAGTCAATAACGTGGATATTGGAGAAATTCAATTATGAACTTAATTAAAAAAAATCTTTATGTAAAGTTTAAAATATATAATTAATTATCATTTGATTTTAAAATTAACTTACATCACACGTGGCTTTGATCTAAATTACATGCATGTGACTTTATAACTTGTGGTATTAAAAATACAAAATAAAGCTGAAAATCTACTGGCAATTAATGCTTATTAGGTTCTTTATGAATCATATTTATTACCAAATGTGTCAATATATGATTAAAAATTTGTCATATTAATATTGTATATTTGATTATTAATTCACTCATTTGTAATTGTTTCTTATAAATGATGTAGATGAGAAGTATTTTCTAATTAAGCTTTGCTTGTTTGGTGAAAAAAGAAAAAATATTTAGTAAAATATTTGGAAAGTTTTTTATTACTTGTTTCATTAGAAAAACTTCTATTTGAATACTAACTCCAGACAGGATTCATGGTGAGTTTTTAATGATGATGTTGATCTATGATAAATAATAATAGTTTTGGGGCTCGTTTGGTATAATGTATAGGATAAAATGTGATAAAAATTTTAAATTATACAATGTTTGGTGTGATAGTGTATAAGATAATGTATCATATAAGATAAAATTATTATTTATTTAGTGATGAATTATATAACATTGGATAAGATAAAAATTAATCATTTTGACAAAAATACTATTTACTTAAAAAAATATTATATTTATTTAAATTTATTATGTTATATTAATTTTTAAAGAGAAAATACGGGTGAATAAAGTTGTACATAGTACATAGCGACTTGGGCAGCTTGATCTTGTTTGGTCATATCAGGATGAATGACTAAAAAATAATTTGAGGGGGTTATGTTGGCTATGTTAGTTAATTTTAACTACCTTGATTTGATGTTAGGAGTTTTTTTTAAACATTTATTTTACAAGGACTTGTATGAAAGTTTTATTTTTTAAAAAAGTAAAATATAATTTTATAAGGATTTAGATGAAGTTTTTATTTTTTAAGAGTCAATTTATAATTTTTACCAAACATTAAGAAAAAAAAATGGCTTAGATAGCTTGAAAAATTAATCTAACTTAGTCTCATATTAAACCAATCAGACTGAATCTGATACTAAATCATTTTTTGCACAATTCATTCCAATCTTAATTTTTTCTTAAACAAATTATTTTATAAGGATTTATATAAAATTTTTTAGTAGTAAAATATAATTTTATAAAGATTTATATAAAAATTTTATTTTTTTAGAGCCATTTTATAAGTTTACCAAAAAAATTTTTATAAGGACTAATATAAAAAAAATTTAAAAAAAATTATTTTATAATTGTTTAATTTTTATCAAAAATTTAAAAATGACTCAACTAACCCAATTTTAACTAATATTAATTAAACTTAGTCAAGCCCAAGAATTAGGCCTAGAAAAAGAAACTCGGTGCAAAATTGGGTTGAACATTGGGCTATATTGATACCTAACCCACGATTATCGTTATTAGGTTATGTTAAAATCTAACCTAATCTAGCCAATGAATATCACCGTGAATGAGGCGTTAAAATTGAAAAGTATTGATAAGACTTTATACATTAAAACTTTATTAAATTTAATCCTATCTCTTAAGACATAATTATGTTATATATCATTTTAATGTATAAATTTATACAATATATTATTTGTACTAAGCAAGTAATAAGTTCATAATGTATTGTATTAACTTATACTATTAAGTTTTATACGATATATCAAACAAGTTTTTAGTAAATTTATAGTAATAAATTAAAGATATAAATGGTTTACTCGTTTATTTTTAAGAAAATGGTCACTTGAAAAATTAAAATAAGATTTAAAGTGATGAGATTTTTTTTGAAAATTTTTTCTAACAAGAAAAATAATTTTTTATCAAAAAAAATTCTCATAAATAAATTCTCAATTAAACAAAGTAGGTCTTAACAAATCAAATTCTTTAACTATGTAGCTTGCAATGTGATGCTCTGCTTTGGTCTTGACGTTGGAAGGCGTTGGGATGGTGTCTAAAACAATTGTTCCACCATTATATAGTATAAACGTCAACCGTGAATAGCCAATAATTGCCATCAAATTATGTATGATATTTGTCTTTGTCTAAAAAGTAATTTTAATCATCTTAATATTTAATATATATTGCGAATTTTTTTAATTACTTTTTATCAATAAAATTAACTTTTTACAAAATATGAGATAGTGATTATATTCTTAATTTGATTAAAAAATAATTAATTTGATGTTAAACTCTATAATGATATTGTGATTTTATTTTTAATACTATAGTAAAAATCTATGTAAGTTTATCTTTAGAAGGAACAGTTGCGTAGAAGGTTAATTTTATTGATAAAAAGTAAAGTAAAAGGTAAATTTTTGTAATATATATCAAATATTAAAAGAATTAAATATACTTTTTAAAAGAAGAGAGGCATTAAATATAATTTAACCAAATCTTAAAAGAAATTAGTGTAATTTATTCTAAATTATACTTAGAACTCTAGTTTTTACAACTTTGTCAGTCCAGCTGATCATTAAATATAAATACCTTTTTTTTGTTCTTGTTAAAATATAGCATTAATTTGTCCTTTTTCTTTATTTATTTAGACTATACAATGTATCCCACATTAATTGTATCTCAAGCTGTACAACCTTTTCTCTACCATGAATATAAGTAATACAAGCCTCTCTTAATATCTATTCTTTTTTCAAAGCATCCTCTTTCTTTTATTTATCAGAGTCTGGGGGGTGAAAAGAGTAAGCCTTTAGGGTTTTTCCTTTAGGTCAAAGCTCCTTTGGCCTCCCATCTCTAGACAATGTCTAGCTATCGTCTTTGGCAGTCTTTTACCCCTTCTTACAATGACCCTCTAGCTAGCTTCTCCGGTGGCCCTCCGGCCGTCCTCTGGCCACTTTCTTTAGCCACATTTTCTTTGAAAGCACTGCAACAATTTTTTTTTGAGGTAATTCTTCGATTATGCATCAATCCAACTTCTCTTTTTGTTATGCTTTATTTTGGCAGATCTTTTCTTCGGTTGTGTGTGATTCCAACTACTCTTCCCACTGTGCTTTAATATGGCGGCTCTTATCTTTGGTTGCATGTCATTCTGGCCTCACTTTCAAATTTGCTTTATTTTGGTGTAGTTTGTCTCTAGTTACGTGTCACTCTTAACTATTTTATGCTATGCGTTCTACCAATGTGTTTGCTTTGTTTTAGTAGAAGTGTAGTTTTTTGACCTCCTTGGTCATGTTCCATAGTGGCACATGGTGACTTTTTGAGTGTTCCAACCATTTTCAAATCTGAGTTCCTTATTCCAGGCCTCTTGGCTGCCTTTCGCTCGAAGAGTCAACATGATGCTCATAAAAGTTCGTCGTCAAAGAGTTTCATTAGTTGGCTTTTATTATCGAGTTATTCTTTATTTGAGCTTCTTGTTTTCCTCATTAATTAGGTTTTATTAAAATTCTTTCAATCTCAAGAACTACATCGTAATAATCTTGGTACATTTGGTTTATATGCTCTAGCTTGATGGAAGTGTGATAAAATAGCATTGATTTGTTTTTCTTTTCTGTTTAATTAGTCTACAGAAGTCCCACATTGATTGTATCTCAAGCTATACAACCTTTCGTCTGCTATCAATATATTTAATACAATTTTCCCTTACCCTATGTTTGGATGGAACAAAAATGAGAGGGGAGAGAAAATTAGGGGGGAGGGGTCGCGTTTTCCCCCATTTGGATGGGGATAAAATGATCGAGGGAGAAGAAAACAGGGGAGAAAATGGGTGTGGGGCCCGTGTGTTTTTTTTCTCTCCGGATGTGGGGAGATTTTGGGAAGAAAACGGGCATCATCGTTATATGGAATTTTCATTTCCCAAATTAACCCTAAACATAATTTTTTTTCCCAATGTTTCTCTCTGATAAACAGGCAGACAACCCTAATTGTTTATTACCTCGAACTTCAAATAAGCTCCGCCTCTTCGTTTCCTCTTGAGCTACGGCGTTGGATATTTTGACCCCCTTCATCCCATATTTCTCAAAAATTTCACACTGCTGCTCGATCGGTTGATTTTTCCTCCAAGCTTCGCAATATCATAATCGAGTATTTTCACCTTTCATTTTATATTTCACTATTTCCTATTACCATTAAAATCAATTGTTATTGTTTATTATGGTTATTGTTATGATATCTGTATTTCGTAGGTGAGCGTTGAAATTTTTTTCATAATAAACATTTTTATAGCATAAATTGAACATTTTACAACGTGATTCAATTCGTAATGTACCGTAAGATTTGATTGGAAGGATAAACTTATTCATTTTGAGCTTTGTTTCTATAACTATACGGACAAATTCCCCTAGAAAATTTTTTTTATGTATTGTAGGAAATAAATTTTGTGTTGTATGCAATTGTATAGTTAAGTTGCACTGAGAGCTAACAATTTTCTTATACCTCCTTCAAAATATGTTAAGAAATTTGTCAAAACAAACGACGTATGAGTGAGTTGATTGTTAGCATTTTGGAATTTGGGGTTCCTTAGTTGACGACTTGCCAAATACTTATGTTACTTTTTGCATATTAATATACCATAGAGCATGTTTCTGCTTCATCATAGCATTTATTATTTTTTATAATTTTATACAGTGTTTATTTATAAGTTTTTCCTTTGCCGATATACAGTCTTCCTTTACATACTTTATATGATTATCTAGTAGGGCGACAATAATATGGAATTTATAGTTGAAGAAGATATGCATGATATTGACTTTGAAGTTAAGCAATTAATTAATTTTGGAGAAACAAATGCGGGCTCAAATTTGAACCATTTAATCGAAGAGTTGTACAGGCATAAACATACCTGTATGATCCGCTTTATATGTCTGCTTGTGCATGCAATTCATTTATTGGAAGAGATGTTAACTCTAAGGACTGCATCTATTAACGTTAGTAATATCGATCGATATAATATGAGAAGACAGTTGATGATACGGTTAGAAGACGAAAAAAATTGCCGTGATATTTTACGTATGAACCCACAGGCTTTTAGGGAGTTATGTGAGAAAATTCGATGTAGTGGAAAAGTGAAGGATTCATGGTAGGTTACAGTGGAGGAACAAGTTATCAAATTCCTCCACACATTAGCCCATAATGTAAAAAATAGAACACTGTGCTTTTACTTTCATCGATCTGGGGAGACTATTAGTCACTACTTTCATAATGTCTTGCGTGCGGTGGTTTCACTTGAGGCTGAGCTCCTTACACAGCCCTGCGAAGCAGAAGTTGCTATCCAAATATGCAATAATAGTAGATTTTACTCATATTTCAAGGTATGATATTATATTTATATCCATCTAGTTCATGAACAAAGCAAATATTTCATAATATATTGCTGTTAACTAATTGTAAATGATAGGATTGTTTGGGAGTTATTGATGAAACTCACGTTCGAGCAAAAGTGCCTAGAGAAGAGGCTGCTCGATTTAGAGGACGAAAATAGTATCTTGCGCAAAATATTTTTGCTGTGTGTTCATTTGATATGAAATTCACCTATGTTTTGGCTGGTTGGGAAGGCACAGATTCAAATTTTAGAGTTTTTAAAAATGCCTTATCACGAGAAGATAACCTTATAATACCCCAAGGTCTTTATACCACTCATTAATAATTTATAGTATTGGACAAAAATTAATTTTCTTCTTGATTGCTAACCGATCTTTGTATCCATGTAGGCAAGTTTTATCTTGGAGATGCTGGGTTTCCACTCATGTGAGGCCTATTAACACCTTACAGAGGAGTGCGTTATCACTTGAAAGAATACTCAGCTCGATCACCACAGAATGAAAAAGAAATTTTCAATCATCGACATGCTTCTTTACGGAATGTCATTGAGAGAACATTTGGAGTTTTAAAAAAACGATTTCCAATCATCGCTAGCGGCACTAAACCTCATTATTCTTTTCAAATTATGATTGATATTGTTATTGCTTGTTGCATATTACATAACTTTTTGATGGGGGTTGATCCTGATGAGAATTTAATTGTTGAAGTTGATCGTGAATTACAACAGAATCTCCCTGATGTAATGGAGACTTACTCTGGTTATGGTCAAGAGGAGGAATATAGACAAGGATCAATATTAAGAGATAATATTGCTGGACAAATGTGGAATGATTATCGGAATGATTATCAGAGTAGACAATAATTTAGTATATAATCATTTCATGCGATCCATATAATATTATGCTATAATGTATATTTATATTATTTGAACTACTCGAGCATGTTATTAATAAAATTATTTGGCCTTTTTTAAAATAATTATGTGGCTAGTAATATTGATCCCTTGGATTGTGAAATGAAATTTTTTTTACTATTTGGGATTTTACGTTATTCTATTCTATGCAGAAATACACCGATGGCTCCAAAGCAAAATGATTCAGTAAAGGATGATCTCCGATGGTCGCCTGAGATGGATAAAGCTTTTTTTGATGCGTTATTAGAGGAGATGCTAAAAGGCAATCGACCAGATGGTACTTTCACGACCTTTGCATATGATAATGTGTTGCAAGCTTTGCGAAATTCTTTTGGGCCACATATCACCAAGCAATATTTGAAGAATCGAAAAAAACTTTATCACAATGATTTGCAAAACTTTATGACTTATTTAATGGATTAAGTGGCTTTTCTTGGAGTTCAATCACAAAAAAGTTTGAAGCTGAAACTCAAATCTGGCATGAGTTAATTGAGGTAATTTTACTATACCTACAATACATAAATAGTCAATTAATTTGATCTTTTTAATAATTTTGTTGAATTCATTTCTTTTCAGAATATCTTTCATTTATATTACAATGACATACAAATTTATTTTTCTCATTGCAGAAAAAACTTCAAGCTAAAAAGTGGATGACTACACCTGTTTTACATTATGATAAGTTATATGAATTATTTGGTGCAGACCGAGCAACAAGAAAATATGTTGAGAGTGCCAAAGATAAAGTAAAACGATGGCAAACAGAGTGCATCGATCTAAATGACGAGTGTTATGAAGGACCGATGAATGAAATAATAAGTGAAAGTGATTTTAATTGGGATTATTAACCCATGAACTCAGGAGTAAATATGGATTCATTTAGTCTCACGTATGCGAACTCAAATCACTCAACCGGCACTACATCATCCAAAGGTCAAAAGCGCAAGAAAGTGATGGTTGATAATATTGAAGAGAGATACGAAAAAATTTCTCTTGGAATTAAAGAATTAGCTGAGGTAATGCGAGATGTAAATTCGTTGCAAGATAAATCTATATCACTCTCTGAAAGACAAGTTGCAGTGGCTGAAAAGTAAGCCAAAATTGCTAAAAAAGGACTTTCAATCTTGGAGAAAAGTAGACCTCGACATTATAGTGAAGAAGAAGTATGGGCAAAGTTAGAGGAAATTGGTTTACTTGATGAAACAAAGTTAAAATGTTATTTTTTCTTGTGCAATGAGGAAAAAAATAAGCGAAAGTTTTTTGGGGTTCCGAGACATCTGCGGCTACAAACATTAATCCAAATGATGAGTGATGCCGGCAGCTCCCAGTGATACTTACCAATTTTGGTGATATTTAGAATGCAGCTCTCTGTGCGAGGTGATATTTTGAATTCAGTTCTCAGTGAATGTCGCATGCTCTCAGTGATGCTTACTAGGTCTCACTAATGCTTATCAGCTCTAGTGATATTTTGAATGTAACAATTATCATTGTAGGCTGCAATTGTTGGTCATGAGATTGCGCGTAATTAGGTTGCTTCACTCTATGTTATTTGTATCAGACATTTGTAACGGATTGGAACATGCTAAAATGATATTTAGATTTAACTATTTCTTACGACGAGGTAGAATGGTTTTACGTTGAAATTACAAATTGAGTTCGTTTAACAACTAATTTATTCAGTCGTTCTAGTTTTATTATACAAGTAAAGAAAATTAAAACAATTGCTTTGAAATTGAGAAGAAAACAAAGTTGAGAAAATAATTAAAATAAAAATAGTTGAAACGTTATTGCACAAAGTAAAAATTTAAAAGGAAATATGAACTACATTTTTAAACAACATTTTTAAGTAGGTTAATTTTTAATTAGGTTAATATTACCCAAACAATTATAATATTTTCGTAGATAACCAAAAATAGATATATATATATATATATAAAGTTTTTTTAACGTAAGAGATGAGGAAAAAAATTATAATATGGAAAAAATAGAGTACTAATTAAATTTAATTTACATACACTTTTTACTAAGAAATTATAATATTATTGTGTGAAGAAAAAATAAAACAAAAATTTCCTAAAAAGTTTTAGAATATAATAGAGGGAAAACAACTAAAAAGTCTCAAAACACAAAATTGGGGTCATCGAAAAAAAAAGGTCCGACCGAAAATCGGTCGGTCAATCGGACCAAAACGGTCGGACCCTTTTTTTTTTTACCTTTTCGCGCAATTTCTTTCTCCTTTTTTTCAATTTTTTTGGCTTTTTTTTTCTTGTTACCTATTATGAATGAAGTCTTTTTTTTTAACTTCATCTCAAGACTTTTTTTTCTTTTTTTTTTTCTCAATATCTCTATGGTTGTTCTCTTACATTTTTAACATTAAAAAAAATTTTGTCCACTTTTTTCTTTCACATTATTCTTTTCTTTTTTTACAATAATAATAATGTAGTTGTCTAAGCACCTTGAAATAATTTATTCCTCTGTCAATTTTATCATTTTTTAAATAGCGCAGATTAATACCAACTTACAAAAAATATTATTTATTTCCTCCGTTCCTCATATAAACATCTAGACTAACTTACCAGAAATATCATTTATTTCCTCATATAAATATCTGCTTGCATACAGCCATTCAACATTTTTTACATTATATACATACAGATAACAACAACAGCATAACATAATATAAGAAAGTCAACTTTATTTCTTATAACCAACATGAAAAATATAACTTAGTTTATTCATCCTCTTCACTGTCCTCGTCTATGCCATCGGTACCTTCAACTTGTGTCATACTTGAGACTGGTCGAGATGTGTTGCGTCTCCCTTAGTATCGTGCATTAGTACTACGCGTGATCTCTTGTAATTGGGCTTGTAGTTCTTCAATCTGTCGTTGTTGGTCCTCAAAATGACTTTGATATGACTTTGTTGATATATTAATAAATTCATTCCTTATCATATTTTGTATATAATTTGCATGGGGGTATGGTGACACCTGACTTGAGGATACTTCTCGATCATACATGTATCCAGTTTTAGCATCCCCTATAATTTTAAAAGATATGTTGCCAAGACCATAGATGACACTTTTTTTTTTTTCCTCCGGCAACTTTGAGAAATAAATTTATATCCTCGCTTGAACTTGAACTTTCTGTACTCTCTTTTTGTCTCAAGTATTCATCCTAGCAATATAAATGAAAGTAATTAATATAAATATCCATGTGCACGTTAGTAAAATAAACATATATCTATATATGCACATACCCATATGTTTTTTAATTTTTCATCTACCCATGACTTAGTTGATTTTCGTTGATGCGTTTTCTGGTAAAGCTTAAAAAATGAAGGATCTCTTCCCAACTTCCGAGCCTATGGAATGAAATAAGGCAAGATTAGATAAAATAATACTCCAAAATAAGGAAATAAATATAAAAATTATACCAATCTTCGTGCATGTTCCTCCATTGATGTAGAACCTCCTGTGTGTAAAGAAGCAGTAGCACGATTTTTCTTTTTCTGCTCATTCTTGGCACGAAATTTGTTAGAATCCCAACGGTCACATAATTCTTCCCAAATTGGCTGTTGTATCCATAGGGGTCTTTTCCTTGTGTCACGTACATGTGCAATGATATCCTTTAACCATTTTTGTACCTGATTTTTCTAGTTATGCCAGATTTTATGATGATGTATTGGGTCCCAATAATAGCATTTCTTGCAGTGGAACCATAACATCAGTATAAACATATTAGGAGTTATTTAAGATAAAATTAGTTAATCAACATGTTTTGGATATAGTAATCAAAGAAGGCAGATAAACTTTAAACTCATGAAACCATAGTTGTTGACATTCGTGCGGAACCTTACTCCAACAGTTTCATGCACCATTGTATTTATCTTTAAAGATTGTAACAATGGAAGTACAAATATCTTTATTATTTGGTTTGAACCTAGAAGAAGAATAACAGTGGAAGCAAATCAATTATGGGCCCCTACCAATAACCATATAATAATATACGTAGAAAATACAAAATTAGAAACCCAGTCCCATCAGGCGTGATCAATGTAGGAGGAGGTTCATTATGGTCAGTAGAGGGCTCATCATGCATTTCATGCACTTCTGGTCGCATATTATCTGCTTCTGACCGCACGCTAGGCAGGTCTGGTGATCTTTGTGTATCTTCCTGAGCAATAGATGATTCTCCTTGAGAAAAATTTTTCCGTGTCTTTTTTCCTTTTCTTAAAAACATCCTATAAAACAAATAATAAAATATCTTAATAATATTATAACAATATAACCCATCCTCACAAGCCTAAAATGATTATCTTTCTTACTTGCCTTGGCACCTTCGTGAAGTGAATGTGGAGTGGAGAAGAATGTTGAGAGATGGGGAGAAAACGAAGATTAGATAGGAATATATATATATAGGTATATATATTGATATATGTGTGTGTGAGTGCCTACGTATGTATGCATCATTGTTTATAAAGTCATGTGAGAAGGATAAGACATGTGAATCTAGGTTAGATAAGTACAAGAGATAAAAAGACAAACCATATATAATTTTATAGATTTAGTTGTCTGCGGAAGAAGGCAAAATAAGTAAAAAAAGATTCTCTCACATGTGGACAAAGTAAACATACATCAAATAAAATATGAGAGATATCTTTTATGTTGCCGACATTGTAATACAACTTTATAAACTTAAATCAAACAAGTTCACACCATTACACAAAATAATCTAAAATAGTAACGTTAATTCCTCATAACTTCTGCATCAATTCTTGTTAGTAGAATTATTTGAACACGATGGCCTACTCTTCTCATGATACTCGTAAAGTTCACGTTGCATCTCAAATATTGATTTTTCGCTTGCGTCCGCTTGCATCCAAAAATCCTTTAACTTCTGATCAATATTAGGATGGAGGTTGCCACTTGGATATATAGCCTTTATCGCACTTGGATATGAGAAAAGGTTTTTTCCTTTACTATAATTATAGCCATATATGGATCATCTACTACTTCATGCGCAACACTTCCCAAACCATATACAGAGCCTCCACTTTTTTTTCCTCCAGCAGCTACTGTCCATAGAGTAACTTCATTTGGCAGTGTAAAAATTTGTGGATCACCTGTCGCAATTGCTACACTAGTTTTAAGCCTAACATATTCATCCTGAGATGAACAAATAATTGAGAATGTTATATAGTTTTAATTTAAGAATATTTAAAGCAAGTAGAAAAATTAAGAGGATATATACAAAATTTTTTTCAAATTTTTTATCAATCCATTCACCGGATAATGGTTTTTGGTGAGTCCAGACATGAAGCTCTATTGGAGTGATTGCCCTACCAAATTTCTCAGCTAAAGTTGTGATATGATCTGTGAATGGAATATTTCCACCTGTATGGAGGGATGGGCCGTAGACAGAGTTTGAAACTTTATTCTTCTTCGCGCGTTCACTTCTCTCTTTAAATTCTTCTTTGTTTCAACTAACGCATAAATCATTCCATATGTTTTCATTAATCCAGATAGGACGTTTTCCTTTATCTTGGACATAACAAAGTAAATCTTTTAACCGGTTTCTTGCTCGATCCTTAAAGTTTTTGTGAATTTGGAAATGATCCTCCCGTGTCCATACATAGTGTTTCTATTTATTAGGACAAAAAATGTGTAAATAGATATATTTTAACAAGATAGATATCATAAATCTTATATGGTCATAAAATTACCTGAAATTCTGCAAACTATAACTAACGAACGGATTCAGGAACTTCTTTCCATGAGTTATAAGCTCCTAGGTAATTATGTTTTATCACAGATACTATATACTCAACGACATCATTTCTATCGGGGCCAAACCTGACAAGTGTATATACCAACGTATTGGTAAAGGAAAATAATTTATTAAAATGTTTTGAAACAAAATTTATACCCTGTTTCACCGATTGAAAAAATAAGTTCTTTTTTTATATTAACTCCTGCGCGAATTTGAGAATACAATACATCTCCATAAGTTCTTCTAGCCATCTACATCATAAATAACAATAGATGAATATTATAAATAACAATAGATGAATATAAAAAAATATTTTAACATACATTCTTCATCATCATGAACGCTGATACAAACGTATTACCTCCTACCTTTGTAATAATAATAGCACACCTCAAATAAGTATCACTTTAGGTAGAATGCATTATATAATTCTATCTTCAATTTCACCTGAATTATCAGACTGCAGTCCTTTCAGAGTCCTTCCTTCATTGCACCATCCCTTCACTGAATTACTACATAACTAGGTACTCCCCTCCTACATGACTGTATATCTTGTTTGTGAGACACGTAGTAAAGCATCCTATTCATTGCATGCGAAGTCACAAATGAGGACGAAAATATTTGCAGTTGCTTCACATGATTTTCATTTGTCTTGTTTCTTGCCTTGTCTCCCCATCCACTCACCCCCTTTTTCATCTTTTCTTTTCTTTGAATGATTGTTGCTTCACGTGAAATTTTATTTTCCCAGTTTGTCTTGGCATGACATGGTTTCCGTTTTGTCTTGGCATGGTAGGAGATGAGTTGAAGTTTTACGGGAAGCAAGTTTTTCGTCTTTTTCAATTTGTCACATAATGTGGGATAAAATGATAAAAATATAATCAGTATAATTTTAAAGAGTGATAATTATAGTAATTAATAATATACTTTAATTTATTCTATATTAATTAGATACAGATGCGTTGATTAAAACTTATTTAAGTTAATATGAAATCAAATATTTATATTAATTGATATAAAATTAATAAATATATATCTTTAATTTATTATAAATTAATTTTGTGATAATTATAAGTCATATAAATTATTGTTAAATTAATAAATAAATTAATAAATATGTATGAAGTGTATTATCTAAATATATTTATTCTATACTATGTTACAATGCTTATCCAACCTAGACTGCGTCAGAAACAAGGGCAAAATTGTCCTTACCAAATTAACCACTCCCCTTCCCTCCGTATTTTCTCTCGCGGCATCCAAATAGGGGAAGGAAAAATATTTTTCTCCCCACTTTCACCTCTCCCGTTTTCTCCTCACTTTTCTCTCCCCCCTACTGTTCTCCTCCCCCATCCAAACAAAGCGTTAATATAGAGGCTTTTCTAAAGTATTCTCTCCCTTTCTTTTATTCTTTACAATTTTATATTCAGGGTTATCTAATAACCAAAAAAATCTAAATGGAGGAAATAAAGAGAGAAAATTTAAATTGAGGAAAAAGGAAATGTAGTATTTTCAATCTTTTTAGGTACACATTATTTATCATTTTCTTTATGAATTACACTTGTAAGTAAATAAAAATGAATAATAAAGGTATAATATTAATTGGGCTTAATTAATGTGTTTATATAAATTAATCAAAAAAATTCTTTTGTACATAAATATTAGGCAAATTATTCCTTTTTTCCTTGAAAAATTTTCAAATTGCATGACTTCAAAAATTAGAATCCCCTCTCATAGAATCAAAAGACACACTATATTAATATTCTTTATAAACAAAAAAAAAAGTTACAATTGCATCTATTTTCACCAAAATATCATTTTGTTAGTTATTTATATGATATAATAAGTCTAAAAGATATGTTTGACTAATATAAAATAATTATTTTTAAATTTAAAATAAATTAATTTATGACTTTTGACACAACATAATTAATATTAATATAAAAGTTTTAAAAATATGTTTTTTGTTTTGTTATATTTTTAACAAAAGAAATCGATATTATTTTTGAAAGTATTTTGGTTATCTTTTAATTTTAAAAAGAGGTGTGTATGTATTTTTATACTAAAGAGGAGGACAATATAATTTATACATCTCTTAAAAAAATAATTTACTCTAAAATATTTTTTAAGTATTATTTTGAAGCACCAAAAGAAATTATAGTATTTTATGATGTATTGATTAAAAATTAATAATCTCACTAGATATTTAGTTAAAATTTTTTAGAAAAAGAAAAACACAAATTTAATGTGGTTATCTATACTAAAATGTGTTTAGGGTTTTTCTTGTATCTTAGTCAAGATAACACATATAAATATATAAAAAACCGAGGAAAGCAATTATTAATAAAATAGAGTAAAAAAGTTACTAATAAGGTGGACTACTCTCGCCTCCACATTAAAAAATTCGGAAGTGAGAGTTATATTGATAATATGTACCTTTTAAAACTAAAAAAATAAAAATAGAAAAGTAAATTAATATCCTATTAGTATATGTGAAGTCAGTGAGATTATTTGATATATAAAATGTTAAATATGAAAAAAAAAGAATAGAATGAATAAAAAATAATTATCATACTCTTACTTTAAAAGAATTATAAAAGTATAATAGGTATTATAAAAAAGGATTCTTTTGCTTCCCTCACAACAAACGGCCCTTAATATTTTATAATTCACATAAAAGATAATCATTAGGTGATTTGTTAGGCTTAAACCCTAGTCTTCAATATATACACTCCATCTTATTTTTAGAAGCTATCTTAAGAATAGCAGGAAAATGAGAAAGAAGAAGACAAAGGTGGGAAAAAGAACTAGTTGACATTTTAGTGCAAGAACAAGAGAGTGCTAGAAAGTGGTTCAACGAATGATGGAACTTGAACAAACTAGCCAAATCGTCAAGTGAGTCGAAGCAATATGTACGGCTCAATTCACTTACCTAGTTCACTAAGAAAAGGCAAGAAGCAACTTCTTTCGTGAATGTCGATAAATCAATATTACAAAGAGTTTGGTTTTTTTTTTTCAAAAGTTTGAATTATTTTTGTAAGATTAAAAAATTAATTTTTTATTATTATATGTATAAATTTTGACATAATATTTAACAATAAAAATTTTTCGATCTTTGAACAAAATTCATGTTAATATTCTCCATGGGGCTTAATTAGCACTTTTATCTTCCCAACTCTGTTCTTTAGTCTAAGTTCTGTCATTGCTGCAAATTATTTAATCATTTTTGGCTCAGGTGACAAATAAAAGCTTCTCAAGTTTGGTCATGGGGACCCATATTCCACTTGCACTTGCAGAGATCATCTTCCTCTTAGCAACCTCAATGACACTTTGTCAAAAGGGTGCTTGTCAAAATAATTCTTCTGATAGATTCGCCTTATAAAAAAAATTAATAAAGTAAATTCTTTTATAAAGGAATTAGTGTTGTTGAGTAAATGGAATTCTTGTTATCAACCGGAGTTGAATTTCTTTAAAAAATATTATACAAATAAAATTTAAATTCATCGAACGAAGCATAATTTTGAGATCGCTTGAAAATGATATTTAACACAACATAAGCCTTAAAAAGACAACTTGTATGTTTAAGTTGGTTTATTAACCTAATAATTTCTTGCTTGAAAGTGAAACTTATGCAATGTTGATGCTGAAAGCATGCATGTCGGGAATGTGGAAATAGTGAGTGTTGCGAAAGCACTGAGTTATTCTGATAGTGGGTTGCCTTGTTATGATTTGCAGCCATAGATCACTAAGCCGTGGTATCTATTAATCGTAGTTCACGTTCCTCATACATGGGGTGATGATCAGCAACTCTTTATTTTGAGGAATTAAAATCTAGGGTTGTTGATGTTGGATTCCACGTTTCGAAAGATTGTGTTATCAACAAGTTGGTCGAAATCCACCTTTCTCCACTTCCCATATCAATGACGTTAATCAGCAACTTAGCTGATAAGATTAATGTGTATTTATCTTCATGTAAATTTGTAGCCTCAATTTGGTCATAACGACGACTGTGATTTAATTTAAAAAATTTGAATATGTAACAATACTCTTAATCACATATTATATGCTCGGTTTCATTATAAGGTCAATTTTTGACATGAATCCAAGAATTGGCAACATTAGAATTTGAACATGTAATCATATTCTTAATTATATGCTCGCATAAAACATAAGGCCAACCCTTTGCTTGGTTTCAAGTAATTAACAAAATAAGATTTAGACCTATAGTTGTATCTGTACCTATATATATCAAATAGTTGCATCCGAAACTAAACCTTTTACAGACAAATTAATAGCCATATAATCATACAAAGTAGAGATGATCATGACTCAAGTTGGGAAAGGCATTGGTCTAATTTAATATTTATTTTGATTCGGTCTAACAATGATGAGGTTGGTCGAATTGAATTTCAAGTTGATTGAATTATATTTTGAAATAAAAATTATAAAATAATTTTTAAAAATAAAATTTTTATAAAATTATATTTTGTTCTAAAAATTTTTTTATATAAATTTCTATAAAATAATTTTTTAAAAAATATTAATAAGATCATATTAGATTAAATTAAACTAATTAATATGGTCAACCAAATACTCAACCGGTCCAATATATTTAATATTTTTCTTTTATTTTTTTGCGCTTACCTTAAGCTAACTCAATATAATTGACCAAGATTGATGAGTCTAACAAATACCACGATCAGCCCTATGCAAATCATGAACCAACTTTTTCCTTCACCCTCAGAAAAAAAAAAAAAAAAGAACAAGGGAAAGCTATTTTCATCCCTCAGATGGAGCAAAGGTGCCCTCGCACACATCCCAAGGATCTTAACCTTATCCAATGGCAGGAAAGCACGAGTGGCTTTCTAGGGTATAACCCAAAGAAAAATCCCTATTTGCTGGCAAAGTCACTATTTAGTTGTATAGTATTTATTGGTATAAGAGCAATATCAGGCCGAACTATCCTATCGTTGAATCTTTTTAAAATTTTTGTAAAATAACTTTTTATTACTCTATACACATATTTCGAGATAATTTAACAATGAAAAATTTTGACACATTAAAAAGTTGAGCTCTCTGCAATTAAATCTCTGGACTATATCAGCTCAATTTTTGTTGTGATTTGCAGCCATGGATCACTAAGCTGTGGTATCTATTAATCCTAGTTCCCGTTCCTCGTACATGGGTTGATAATCAGCAACTCTTTATTTTGAGGAATAAAAATGTATGATTGCTGATGTTGGATTCCACGTTTCGAAGTTGGATTCCACGTTAAAGATTATGTTTTCAGCAAGTTGGTCGTACTCCACCTTTCTCCACTTCCCATATCAATGACGTTAACAAGCAACTCAGGTGCTAGAATTAATGTGTATATATGTTAAGGTAAATTTATAGTCTGAATTTGGTTATAACGACGACTGTGATATAATTTTAAAATTTTGAATATGTTACAATACTCTTAATCACATATTATATGCTGGGTTTCATTATAAGGTCAATCTTTGACATGAATCTAAGAATGGGCAAAATTAGAATTTGAACATGTAATCGTATTCTTAATTATATGCTCGCATAAAACATTAGGCCAGCCCTTCGCTTGGTTTCAAGTAATTAACGAAATAAGATTTAGACCTATAACTGTATTTGTACTCACATATATCAAATAGTTGCATCCAACACTAAACTTCTTATAGACAAATTAATATCCATATAATCATGTAAATTAGAGGTAATCATGACTTGGTTCGGGATGGACATTACTCTAACCTAATGTCTGTCTTGTTCGGTCTAATATTGAGATAGGTTGACTTGGATTTCAAAATGACTAGGTTATTTTTTGAAAAATAAAAAGATAAAAATAATAAAATAATTTTTAAAACATAAAATTTTTATAAAACTATATTTTATTCTTTAATAAAATTTATAAAATAATTTTTTAAAAAATATCAATAAGATCATATTAAATTAAATTAAACTAATTAATATAGTCAACCTAATACTCACCCGGCCCAAGATGATGAGTCTAGCAAATACCATGATCACCCCTGCAGCAAATCATGACCTAACTTTTTCCGTCACACTCAGAAAAGAAAAAAGGGAAAAGCTATTTTCATCCCTTAGATGGAGCAAAGGTGCCTAGCACACATCCCAAGGATCTCTAACTCTATCCAACGGCCGCAAAGCATGATTGGCTTTCTAGGGTATAACCCGAAGAAAAATCCCTAATTGCTGGCAAAGTCACTATTTAGCTGTATAGTATTTATTCGTATAAGAGCAATATCTGGCCGAACTATCCTATCATTGAATCTTTTTTAAATTTGTGTAAAATAACTTTTTATTACTAAATATACATATTTCGAGATAGTTTAACAACGAAAAATTTTGACATATTAAACAGTTGAGCTCTCTACAATAAAATCTTTGATATAAAATACATTGTTTGACTATATCAGCTCAATTTTTGATGTCGACCATGCAACTAAAAGGTTGAGTGCTTTCCGGCCCTTGGATGGGAATCCAAAGACATTCACAACCCTATATATATATACATATATTCTATCTCATCTTCTTTCTTTTTTTCTCTTACAAGATTCTTATCATTATTAGAGTGAATCTTGTTCCTTGACTCTTTATTATTTCGTCCAGCCCATTAGATTCGTCATTTCAAACAGTTCTAGTATCTCTTCTGCTTACTAAGTTGATTGCATTCGTTTTGTAGCAATTTTGTTGGCTTGATTATGCCTCAAAACATCAGTTGTATATTACGGCACTTTGTCCAAAATCTTACCCACTTTGGACCTTTATTTCTTTCTTTTTTAGACTACATTACCATGAGGCATTCTTGTATAAATCAATAAATATCTGCCATATAGGATTTAGAAAAATTTTACTATATTAAATATAAGATTTTAAGACAAAATTATGTCCTTTTTTGTATTAATTTTTTAATAAAATTATGATTTATTGACTTTTTAAAAAATATTTTATCTATTACGTTTTTAACTTAATAATAAATTAAAAAATATACTTGAATTTTTGTCCAATATTTTATTGTTAGATTCTATTCGTTCATGAATTGTGCTAGCATGAACTTATTGATCTCCTTGTGTAGTACCACAAACTCTAGTATACCCTTGTTTCCCGCTTGTATCAATATGTTTAAAACAATGAGCTTTGCTTTTTTAAAACCTTGTTCACTCGAATGTCATTTCAGATCAGAATCACTAAGAAAAATCACAACTTGCTTTGTTAGTGCTTCCTTCACCCCAATTATATGAACAACTGAAACGGGCATGAATGACCTGTGGGGCTTCTTACTCTCTCATCACAAAGAAAAGAAAAAGGTTCTTTCTATTTGGAGCAATGGGACAACCAATGATTTTGTCCACTTCCTTTAGATTCTTTCACATAAAAAATTAGGGGAAATTACTCTTTCATTTTTTTTTTCGAGGTCAAATTTTATGATTTTTCTCATTATTTTCGAGGTCAAAAAAAAAAAAGATTGTGTGGAGGTACTCCACATGATCGCATGCTTCTTTCCATATAAGAAATATGGGTTGATATTCTCTAAATAGAGAAGGACATAATTAATTTGAGATTCATATGTAAGCAGTAAGTGAGATTCATTAAGTGATGAACCTAACATGTTATTGTTGTTGTTATTTTTTTTTAATTTACAGTATAAATTTCTCTAAGAGGATGTAATGAAAACAGTAGAATTGACATCTAATTCTGCTTGATTCTTCGTTTAAAATCCATAGAAATGAACACAGTTTTATACAAAAGCATATTTAAGTCCCCACAAGTTTCCTTTACAAGGTAGCATATACATAATTGAAACATGAACAGTGAGTCCATATGTGAGTATGTGGCCCCCAATCACGCTCTTTTACATCACCCAGTTGATGTTTCTTTGTATTTTTAATTCACAAGAATTAAGAAGCTCGACATTGATACTCACGGGTGCGTCTAATTATAGGGACTCCTAGCTTGGAAACTGAGTGGGCCTTCCTAGTTTGAGTTTTTGGTTTGGATTTTGGCAAAATCCAAGGTCCTTTTGCCTTGCAACTTGTTTGTTACATAGTGCTTACTGTACTCTCCATGATTATAATTTCTATACCTGCGTGGGTTGTTCTCATCTACAAATTCTGGCAGTGGACCAAGCTCTACTTCATAACTTGGGGCATAGAATGTCACAATGGAGAGTCTATCTTTCTCCTGATGAGCCACAGCTCTATGCTCCACACTCTTGTATTTTCCATTTGTAAGCACCTGCATAATTTCAAATTAGAATCATATCTAGCTGAAAACACTGCAAATATGAACAGGAAAGAGAAATGTTATGGAGAAATGTTATGTAACCTCAAACTCCTATAGATAAACTCTAAAGAATTGGTCTAGTGATAAAGACGAGTATGTGATATATAGTTAGATGTATTGTCCCAAATTTAAATTTTAGTTGTGTCAATTTCTTGAAATTGCACTTTAAGAAATTTCTTTTTGAATGTACTTTTTTTTCTAAGTATACAGTGCTTACCAGGTCATTCATAAACTACGCTCACAAATAAGTAAAAAGTCAACAATAAAATTTACAACTTTAATGTGGGGCTCTCATTCATTGATTTGCTCATGTGAGCACTGTCTATCTAAAAAGTTTTCTTTGTGAATCCCCTACTCCCACTCCCAACGTAGACAACTTGTCTTTGAGGTGCAAGCAAGTTGGCTCGAGCACCCCTTAACCGCAAAAAAAGAAAAATTAAAAATAAAAAGCTCCTATGGTCAGAAAGAAAAAGTATAGAAGCCTTACTTCTATTGTATCTCCTATGTTGATGACAAGAGCATTTGGAATTAGCTGAACAGGCACCCATGTTCTGTCCTTGAGAATCTGGAGTCCCACAGGGCTTCCCTTTGCCTGTTGCAGTACAGTAAGGGCACTTCCGTCTGAATGGGGGCTCAGACCCAAAACAAGGTCAGGTCTTGGACAAGGTGGGTAGTAGTTCATCCTTACGGCTTGCACTGCCACACCAAACATCCTACTAAAGGCATCCTCTTTCAAGCCAAGGCCTAAAGCTATGAATTCTAGTAGTTTCTGGCATAACTCCCTTATTGCTCTTGAGTACTCTTCCACAGTTTCACTGCATGATCATTCATTCAGGATTTTTATGAAACGGTGGTTAAAAAAAAAATAGTGGAACTCAGAAAGTGAATACATGGCATCATTATATTTAAGTTACCTAAATCTTTCTGGCCTCTTTGGCCATAGATTTGGATTCCTCACATAGTGAGGTTCAATTCCAAGAGCAAACATATTGCACCAATCTAACTTTTGATCCTCTGAGAAAACAAAAGCTTGTCCATATCCTTGAACTGTCCCTGGAATCATTGGGTATTTCTGCTTTTCTTCCAAAGGTAGCATGAAAAATTCCTTGCTCATCTCTTCCATGCTCTCCAGCAATTTCAGATCAACTCCATGATTATTTACCTAATAGTAGCATAAAAATTTTAATTTTCCAGCTCCCAAAAAAAGAAAAAAGAAAAAAGAAAAAATGGGATCATAAAAGAAAGCAGTTTTATTATGTACCTGAAAAAATCCCCACTCTTCACAAGCAGCTGCAAGCTTCAAAATTTCAATTTGGGATTCCTCTGTGTTTCCCTTGATAAACTTCGAGAAATCAATGATAGGCATGTCACTAGATGGAGGAGAAAGAGGTGTTGTAGTAGAAAGTTCTGGTCTTTCAGTCACATCTCTCACAAATCTTTCAGGAATGCTTCTTGGCTTAGTTTTTCTGAGTTCCTGGACGTCATCAATGTGCCCGACATTGATAGGAGAAATGGGCACTGGAGCCATGGACACACACACAATATCTGGAGCTGGAGAATTTTAATATGAACTGCTTGTTCTATAGCTCTCCACCCTCCAACCAGCCGTGTATTTATAGTGGAAATGAGGTCCTTATGGCGTTAAAGTTACTTTAAAGCTTGAAAAATGCTAATTTCACAGAATTGTGGTTACAACTATACATGATTGTAACCCATGGCTCTCTTTTAATTTTGAACCGGCTCCATATAGTTTTCTGTTTATAATAAACTTATGTAACTCAATTTAACTAATTGTTTCTAATTGAATATATACATCACTTTTCTAAAAATTCAAATGAACTGTTCACAGGGACCCACATCAAGTGCATTGGACGACTTTCAATTCATAAATGTACGAAACTCTTTGCACACTTGAGACATGCATAATTTTTTTTTTCTCTTGTTTAAAGTTTGGCACTATAACCCTAGACATATTCCTCAGTATTCAACTAACTAGGAGGCATGGATTCGATTTTTTTTTTCCTTATATAAGATTTAAGGTTTAGGGTTTAGCCTATCATATTATTTATGAACTAAACTCACAAATAAATGAGTCAACAAAACAAAATTACAATTTCAATATGATAAAGCTTCTTGAATCATTTGCAATAAATACTAATTAATGAGTCTATATTGACTGAGCTCACACAAAAATACCTTGCCTGAATTTGAGTGATTGAAGTCAAGAAAAGCTAGAGTAAGTTTTGCATCCATTACCCTCATGACTGAGTCTTTAGCAATGGTTTAAACTGTGAAAAGATCCAATAACCTTGTCTAAGCATCTCTAGAAGCAAGGTCCTCTTGTAAATATGAACTCGCAGCTATTGCCTAATGAGCGGTGAATGGATCTTCACACACAGGGAGTCCTATGCTTTATTTGACCAAGAACAAAAGCAGCCAATGAACTGAGCTTACATGGCATTAATTTTAGTTTCTAAAACTAATGCGAGCTATTCCTGCCACTTTCACGTGTCAAGACTTTGTTGTGTTAAAAAAATAAAAAACCAGAGCACAAGGTAAGTGACGTAGCAGAAACCACACCTTTTTTTTGGGTTGGCTCTGCTCCTTCGGTCCAAAGTGCTTCTTTTCTCGTTTTTCTCTTTATGGTCCATTCTTGAATGCATTGCATCATTAAGCACAGCACAAAAAAGAAAAGGGCATGTGAAAATTGAGGACCGTGGAGTAAAGGAATGGAGATCCTCTGCTGCGTTGTGCTACAGGGCAAAGGATTAAATTTACCTTTTTATTTTTGGGGTGTAATCTCAGTTGTTTATTTTCTTTTAATTTTTTAGTTTTAAAGAAGTGAAAAAATAGAATGAAAATAATTTTTTAACTCTTACCAAATAAACAAAAAAAAAAAGAGATTTCAAATTAAAATAATAAAAATCAAAACCCGAATTTTGCCTTGTAAAAATTGAAAATTTAATTTACTTTTTTTAAATAAAAAATGATTGAAATTACACAAAAAATAATGAAAATCTAAAATTAATCTTTTGTTGCGTAGCACCAACGTCAGCACTAACGTACTGCACAGCTTGCACAAGAGAGGATCTCTACGGAGGGTAAGGAGGCTTGGAAAATAGTGAGTTTGGTGGGTACATATGATTGTATCTACAGGAGACATTTGCGAGTGGCATGGTAGTAGTAGCAACTGGCTGGCGGGACCATTCTCGATTTGTCCAAACAAAGTTTTTGGATCTTCACAGAGCAAATCCAGTATTTTTTGTCATCATCCCTTTGTCCCACCCTCTCCAATTTAACACCTTCTTCTCTCTCCTTTTTGAAACGAGACATCCACAACTCCCAAAACTCGAAATCTCACAGTTCTTTTCTTTTTTCCCTCGCTTATTCAGCCATCGTTCATATGACAGCAGGCAAAATCTTCAGTGGACTCTGCCAATAAAAGATGTTCAAGGCATACTACTAAAATGGAAGAGACTGCAATGGAACATGCATATTTCACGGATCCACATGATAGTTTACTCATAAAAAATGTAGGCTTCATTCAATGTTTTTCCTTTCAAATTCCTTCACTTCTTTTTTGTTTGTTACATAACAGGTCCATGAACTGATAAAGACGGTAAAAAAAAAGAAAGGGACAATAGACAATCGAATCCAAGACATTAAGTTAATAGACTAAACTTGATATTTTATATATCATTATTATTAAATTTTTTAATTAAAATAAGTAAATGTATAATTTTTTATTAAAAGTATGATAAATATCTAGTTTAATTAAAAAATGATACTATTATTTACAAAAATTATATATTAATTAAAGAATTATATATTTATTATATTTTGACTGAGAAATTTAACAATAAATATATAAAAAGTTACATATAAGTTATTTTTAAAATTAATTTCAATCTTAAAAGACCGAAGTGAAGGCCAAATGACTTCCTTTCTTTATTTAGAAGCCGAATAAAGGAAAATATATAAAGATTTTCTGCATTATTTTCCTTTCTTTCTTTCCTTTTAAATTCCTATCCAACGAAACAAGGCATCAAATCTCACCCAAAAGAAAAA
Organism: Erythrophleum ivorense; assembly: GCA_026724425.1. Classification (NCBI taxonomy): domain Eukaryota; kingdom Viridiplantae; phylum Streptophyta; class Magnoliopsida; order Fabales; family Fabaceae; genus Erythrophleum; species Erythrophleum ivorense. Next base: position 152,834 of record JAIUCV010000181.1, read on the forward strand.
AAAATTCATTGGAAAACTGCTTAACTTGCTTTTACATAGTTCACATCTAATGAAGCAATAATTAAACAATTTATGAAGATATAGATTTAACCCAAAAATAAAAAAGCAGTTCTACTCTCTGGAGAATAATAATGCAACCTATTAGTGCCTCTTCCTAAAAAGGCTTAAAATTCAAGCATCCTATTGAGGTTGGAAAATAATTTTGACCATATTATTCTAGCCACTATGGAGATTCCCTAAGACTATTCTTGAGAGGCATTTCGAAGAAAAGAAAAAAGTAAGTCATAGCCGAACTTATCAAAAGCCAAGTTATCCAAAATCCCAACCTAATCTATATCAGTATATTCGCTATAACAAAAATATATAATAATCTTCTGAAGTGTCCCATGAAAGATTGTATTTTGGAATATTAGTGTATGCACATTGTATTCACTAAAGGCAACTCGAACACTGACTATACTTTGAATTTGTCAAAAAAATTGACCTTTTAAACAATCACAGTTTTTTTGAAGTCAAAGAGCACGCTATACTTAAAATTCTAAATGTGCCAAATCGATAAGAAGGAGTATGCCTTTAAAATCTTTAAAGTCACTTTAAAAAAGAAATAGATCAAACAAAATTAGAAGATACTATGAATGAAATAAAATCTCCTCAAGATCCGCCACACTGCATTAGTGCACAAGGTGGAGTAAAAGATAGAAACAATCAAGCAGTGCATCCTATCCATATAGAGTCCACAATCCCTATCCTTTTCTCTCCCTTATTACAATTATTGTAAAGGATTCAAGTTGTATGAAACCAGTCTTATATTAACCTTTTTTTTTACAAAAAATAATTGAATAAATTTTTTTACAATATATATCAAAATATCAAAAAAATAGATATAATTTTTAAAACAAAAATATATCATATACAATTTAACCAAACATCAAAATAAATTTATTAATTTACTCAAAATTAAAAAAAACACACACACATCAGACATAATACAAAAACAACTAAAAATAAGACTAGTTCCAGTAAGACATTAATTTGAATTTTCTCAAATAAAAAAAATAACAAAAAAAATTAATAGAATTGATTTCTTTTTTTTTTTTAACTCACTCCTTTTCTTTCGGCCTGGTTCTCTTCACTTTATTATCTACAGGGCCCAGATTCGTAGAACTCACCCTCTCCTCTCCTTTTCTTTCTCTTTCTTATCCTCCTTCAGCAACTCCCTCTCCCCCCAACCTCAACCTCTCCGTTTCTTTTAAAAAGAAAAAGCAAGCCAAGTTTCCAGGTTGGAAAGGAAAATTGTTTAGTACCATCCAAAAATAGTGTAGTGATGCTACGTTATTGAAATTAAGAACAACTTATTCTTGATTCAATGAGCAAGTGGGGGGGGGGGGGGGGGAGGGAAGAAGAATAGAGTGGTTAGCTCATCAAATAAATGAGAGAAGGAAGAAAATGCATGGAAGCTGCGTATACAAAATTGTAGTATAAGGAATATGTAAATTTAGAACTCAAATTGATAACCTAAAATTTTATAAAACATTGAATCAATTTAGGCTGGTGAGAAGCGGACGTTACCGGATGAGTATTAGTGCAGGATCACGTAGCTGTTGCGACTCACTGGAGAACGACTGAACTCGCCAAGCCAAGCGCAGCTCACAGACACTGGATTTGGTTTCTGCTCGCCTTTAAACTCCAAGCATCTCACTTCAGAAACCATTTTAACTCTATCCCCAAATCAATTCGTTCTTCTAGAAATCACCGGTGAGGGTGTCCGTAGATGATCCGATGAGCGTACGGCCGGCCTCGATGATATTCTTCAGCGCCCTCATGTCGTCGTCGCATTTCCGCAACGCACCTAGGAGCCTCTCCCTTTTCGCAGCAACCGATTCAGCCGCCACTATGGCGGGCGGAGGTTGGACGGTATTTCGCCGCCGAATTTCCGCCGGTAGTGCGGGGCTATATTTTGCATCAGACAAAGTAGGGGCGGGAGGGAGGAGAATACGGAAGAGAGTGTTCGCCGGAGATTCTTTTTTTTTTTAATAATTTACACCAACTTAAAAAAAATTGATTAAATTATATTAATATCCCTCTACGTCGTTAAGGTTCTCTAATATTTAATATATTCTATAAAACCTTTTTAAATTTATTTTTTTATAATTAATTACAATATATTTTTTAAATAAAATTATTTGATTATTTTTAATATCATATTCATCTCATAGTCTTATGTAATATTAAAAAATTGATTTCGTTGATAAAAATAAATAAAAGTAAAAATTTGTAATATATATATATCAAATATTAAAGAAATCAATAATATTTTTGAAATAATAAGAATATCAAGTGTATTTAACAAAATTTAATAAGGGACTAATGTAATTTATTTTTTTTAATATGTGATTTTAAATTTATTACTATAAATTATTTGTCCAAATCAATCTTAAAAATTAAATACTTGTTAATAAATAAAAAATATGTTTGCAATAACTATTAAAAAAATAAAATAAGAAAACTAAAATTAAATTATTTAAATAAATAAATTTATATATAATTCCTTATATGTGTAGGTTCTTTAATTAATATAATAAATATATAATTTTTTAATACTAACATGACAAATATATAACTTTTTGCAAACAATTATTTGGGTTTTCCAATTAAATGATATATTTATCATAGTATTATTACAAAATTGTATACTTAACATATTTTTATTAAAAAATCTGATAATAAAGATATGAAAAAAAATTACATTTAAGTGTAGTACTTCTCAAATTTTATACAAAAGTACTTGTTAGCAACAGAAGAGTCCAATAATAGGTAAATTAGGCTTTTAATAAATTATCTCTTTTTTTAAAAATCTTTTGAAAAACTTTTGATTCTTATAAAGCTATTTACAAATAATATTTTTGAAATATAATGTAAATGATGAAATCATAATTTTCCAAAATCCAATTTAAAAACATTTGTAAAAAATTGACTTTCGATTCAATCTTTCAAAACATGAATAATAAAGGTACAAAATAAGTAGAAATTCATTTTTAAGAGAAATGAGTTTCCTAAAAGGCTTTGTGAAAATAATAAAAACTCAAGGAACATTTAATATTAAAATCATATTTTCAAAAACAACTTGGCTAATAAATTCGTAAGTTTTGAAATCACAAATTTAACATTACAAATTTCAATTTGGGTTTTGGCTCTAAAAACTAGTTTGTCAAAATACTAAAAAAGTTTTTAGTAAGCTGTGTGAAAAAATATTTTTTGATGAAACTATGAAATTTTCAAAATATTGAATAAAAAACTCTTTAAAAACTTTTTTCAAATCTTTAGAATATTCATAAATTGAAAACATAAGAGTGTAGAGCAGAAAGAAAATTATACAAAAAGATTTATCCTAATTTAGACTATTATGATCCTACATTTAGTGCCCAAATTACAACCAAACAACTTTTACTAAAAGATCAACTACTTAGTTTTTATATCATAATCATAAAGAGACATTCAGGCCTCATATCTTTGTGTTTTATAATATAAAATCGATATAACCTACCTTCTTTAGGTTATTTTCTCCCGTTTTACTACTTAATCACAAGTCAACCTAAGGATAGGATTAGCCACTATGATTTTACTATGTCATATAAACTATTAGAATGTACATAGGTTCCTAATTACTCAAATGTTACTAAGATTTTTATAGGTTCCAAGCCATTCAGGTGAAGTATAAGGGAGGTGTAGAAATTAAAAAGATTACAAAAGTCCCTTAATATAGCTCACTCAGAACTCACGCATCCCCGTGTTGTTATTTCTCATACAGCATCAATGAACTAAGACAGGCAAAGCCATCAAGTATTCAAATACATGAAGAAAACAACCCAATGAGTATTTCATATTTTGTTCTTTCTCTTCCCTTAAAATAGCTCATATAGAGCACATATCTTCATTCTTGTTAATTTATTCACTGAGAGTGTATCCTTTATTGAAGCACAATAAGTAAGCAATTAAGTTGGTGAAGAGTATAACAATATAAGTGCCTCGTGTTCTTTACTCACTCTTCCACTCTTTCTTTTTCAAAGCTTTTTTCTTTAAATAGCCATTTAATTGTAAAGAGTCATTATTTTTGGAATGATAGACTTGCTTTTGATTCAAACGTCTTCCAATGATTAATGTATCTTCAATTAATGGTCAAACTATTGCAGTTACCTCAACATTCATTTGGAGCATCTCTCTCTTTATAAATATTGAAGTTTTTCTTCAATGACTTTTTTTTTTATTTTCTCATTTTTTGAAATATAGCATTATAAAATAAGGTTGCCGCTGAGTGATTTGAAAGTCACGGGTTCGAACTAAAAATAGCCTCTCTATAAGAAAATAAAGATAAAGTTAAATACATCTACCATCTTCAAACCTCACCTAATGAAAACCTCACTGGCTCGCCCTTTACAAATATAACATTATAGAACAGTGTGACAGACAAACTTTCTTCTGCTCAAACTTTCTGAATCTCTTCCTCTGTAAAGCATTAAATGGTATTTGGTGTGGATTGGACAATGTGTTGCTACTTTTTTGCATATCCTTCTTTTGTGCTAGACACCTGTACTTTCTTTGCCTATTTGAGCTCTGTTATTCTCGTTCAGACTCCTTCCACTTGTGTTTTCCCGTTTTGCTCGTTAGGCAATGTCTACTGGGCAATACTGTGACAAGAAAGATGTTAGGAGGCTTATTTAGTCTTGTGATCTTTGGATATTAAACCAATGCACTTCTGCGCACAAAACAAAATACAGAGTCAATCTAATAAATGGCTCATAGGCCCAAACACTTTAAATCCAAGTCGGTAGATCATGGCCCAACCTAGTGTTGAAAATAATTTGGCCCATTAATACTAAGGCAATCTCTTTTTAAAAACAGTTTTATAAAACTGCTTTGGGTTTATAAAAGCATTGATAGCCCAACACTTTAATAACCAAGTAAATATATAATAGAGCCAATCCAGCATGATTTCTTTAATAAGGACTTGCCTGACATGATTTTTATTAGCACTTTTTTGGCTCTTTCCTTTAAACTTCTTTGGCTCACATGATATTCATCAATAAAGCACATTTGGTTCTTAGGAATGGAAATTTGATTAATAAAATGCTTTTCCCATAAAATATATTTTTTCTAAAAGCATTTTCCAAGAGTAACATTTTCAAGTTCGATTTTTCCAAAAAAAAATTTCTAAAAATATCTTTTAGAAAATATTGTTTGACATAATTAAACTATTTAAAAATTTATTTGAAGAATTTTTCATCAACACTAATATCAAGGAAAACTAAAATCTTAATAAAAATTCTATTAAAAAAACTTACATCAAATATGATATTCTTACTTTTCTAAATATTTTTTGGCCAACGTTTTCTTAGTTTCCTATTTTTTAAATTTAGTATTTTGAGAAATTCAAAGAAATCTCTAGCAATCCAAGTGTTTTTGTTTTTGTTTGTTTTCGTTTGCTGAGGTAGATGGTTAGGTTTATACACGCTTACTAGATTTTTTCTACGTAAAATCCAAGTATGCAAAATCTTCTGGCCCAAAATAAAAAACAGTAAGCAAAATCTGGCAAAAAAATGGATAGAGTTAAGAGGAAAAGGAAGATTTGAAACAAAAGAAAACCATACTATTAGAATCAAAACAATAAATAAGCACCAACACTACCAGGGATAGTGTTATATTTTCAAAAAGAGAAAAGTACACTAAATTTTTTTTTAAAGTTTAGTTGAATTATTTTAATATTTTTTTAAAAAATTATATATGATTCCCTTAATATTTGATATATATTGTAATTTTAAAATTATTTTTTGTTGATCAAATTAATTTTTTGCTCAATAAGTGTTCCTTTAAAAACCATGATTACTTAATTATTTTTATTGTCATATTAAAAATCAGTCTCATGTTCTAGCTATTTTTATTGCGATTATAATAAAATTACATTTTTATATTGTATAAAAAATTAAATTTATTATAAAAAAAAAGTTAGAAGAGAGATTTATGAAATATATATTAAATGTTAAAAGAGTACGATATAATTTTTTATACAAGAGAAATATTATATATATTTTAGTCAACCTTAAAAAAATTAGTGTAGTTTACTCTTTAAAAAATAATGACAACAAGTGGAATAACTTATTTTGTAGATGAGTGTGGTATATTAATTTTTTAATATTATGGGCACAAAAAATAGATGACTCAAAATGCAGGGTGTATATTCCATTTCAGCAATTATAATACCATAGTGATCTTAAAGAGCAGAATACATAATTGTCATAAGAGAAATGAATGAGAGAGAGAGAGAGAGAGAGATATTCAGAGAAGAAGACACAACTAATTCCCTCCTTCCACCTCTCTATTCACATTCTACTAAAATAGTTTCCTATTTCCTCAGCTTCCACGTGACCCTACAATCATGTTTGCTTCGCCTCACACTTTTCATACCATCCGTTGCCACCTCATCTGTCACGTTGCCGTTTTGATTGAAGGACCCTCGTCTCCAGCTCTTCGGATCATAACAGAGTGTCAATAAATTCTCCATGTATCGTTCTTGAATCAAAATATCACAGTTCCTTCCTCACCTGAAGCTAGTCCAAAAGTTTTAAGCCTGACTCAACATGGGCTTTCTCGGGGCTTGGCTTTTAGCCCATCATCACCAGCTAAATGTTGAACAACAAATAAAATACACAAGTATGCACACACATGCGCTGCATATATATATATATATATATAAGTTCTGAATCTTCTTGTCAGCAATAGAGGGTATAAGAAAGCATGCAAGGCAAGTAAATATTTCATTTAATACTTGATTTTTGAATTAGAACTTGAGGTGAGAATTGTATTACTGAATTAATGGAACTATAGAAGAGTAATTTTTATCTTAAGCTAAGTTTATCATCATACTGTAAAATGTTGCATCTGGAATCTGGAACGTGGGAATAATGCAGAACGTGAGAAGCAGATCGTGGCAACAATCCATTATGGTTCAAAAATCATGGGTTTCGTGGGATGAAACAGAACGTGCACGTCTGCACGATGCATCTTTCTCGGCAAAATGATGGAATTGCCGTTGAAAGAGTTTGCCTATAAATACAGGGTCCCTGAGCTCAGTTTTACATTGCTACACATAGCTACACACCATCAAGAAGTAAAACGAGAGCTTAGAAGTCTCTGTTCTTCAGAACGCGCTTCACAAAACAGAGAAGGAGAGCAATGGCTGGAGGTAATATTTCGATCCATTTCTCTTGCATTGGATGTTATAAATATGCTTTTATATATCCATGAAGTATAACAGTTGGTATCAGAGCCGAAAATGCCTCTGCCTTGCTAAGTTTCTTGAGCTCGAAAATGTCAAATTTTTGGTGTATTTGGGTTGCTTTATGGAGTAGTATTTTCATCATTTTGATATCAAAATTGGAATCTACATGAAATTCTGATGAAAATGGACTCCTGGATCACCCAAAACGGAGCTCAGAAACATATAAAACGACCAGGTTTTCATTTGGGTCCGAAACGGGTCGAAACCGAGTCGGGTCAACCCGGCTGGAGGTCAGGGACGAGTTGTACGACACGTCGTTTTAGTCCTCCGTCAAACGACACGTCGTTTTGCATGTTGGTTAAACGACATGTAGTTTAGCGTTTGGAAATAAAATGACTCCTTTTGGTGCATGGAGGATTCAAACCCATGACCCTCACAATGCCAACATGAGTCTTAACCACTAAAGCCATGTCTTATTGTTGTTTTATAAAGGCAACATCTAATATATATATGTGCGTTTTGCTTTGTGGCATTTCCTCCATACATTTTCTTCTCCCATGATTTATATATATATTTATATTTATATATATTATCTTGAGATAATAAAAAAAAAATTTGGCCAATATTAAATTAAAATTTAATAGTAATTTATTTATTAGCCAATTATTTTGTTTAAAATTATTAAGTACATTTTAATTTGTCCAAATTTTGGCAAAAATTATTGTAGACAAAATTTATATTAATTTTGACAATATTTAGTTATTTATTTGTCAAAATAATTGTGAAATTAATTTTATGCCTTTAAAATTTGCCTAAATCTTGAATGTTAATTAATTTTAGGCAATTTTGGCATATATGGAAATAATAATTAATTTATAGTGCCATTTAATTTATAGTTAAATTTGCTTAAATAATTAATTTTTATTTTAGGCAATGTTTATGGCACATTTAGAGTAATTTTAAAGGGAGAATATTAATTAAATTAATTAGTCATATTTTAATTGATTAATTAGTTATTGAAATTCTCATTGTGTATATTTGTTTATACTTTATGTTAAATTATATTCAAGCATATAATTTTATTTAGATGTCAAGTGAATTGTATATTTTTAATTTAATTAAAGTTTAGCCACAGCACCTTTAATTATTTTAAAATTATACACTAAGTGTTATAATCACATAAAGTAAAATGATATCAAATTGTAATTAATCATATTTAATATGATAAATATTATCCTACAGGAATATTATCATATTTCATGTGATTAATTAGGATGGAATAGTAAATTTTTCTTTTCTTGATTTACCCGCAGGAATTAAGAAAAGAATATAATTTACTAGTTTTATCATTAGTATATGAGTCTAATTAAATAAAATTTAGCCCACAGGTAATTTTATTTGTTACTAGGCTCATAATTTGAATCGACATGCATTGCATTGGCATAACATGTCATTTAAGAATATTATTTGTCTCAAATTATTAACATAGCATGTAAATTGTGCAGCTTTTCAACCTTTAAATATTTCTGATTTTCAAGTTCCTGAATTAACTGGAGATAACTATAATGTTTGGAAGGAGAAAATACTTCTCCAATTAGGGTGGATGGACGTTGATGATGCAATCAGAAAAGATGAACCTCCTAAACCCACGAATATTAGTAGTGCATCAGAAGTAAATGTTTATGAACGTTGGGAGCGATCCAATCGTCTTAGTATGATGTATATTAAGACTAAAATATCAGCTAGTATTCGTGGGTCTATTGGAGAGCATCAAAACGTTCGAAGTTTGCTTAAGGCTATTGATGAACAATTCGAATCTTCGGATAAGGCCTTAGCAAGCACCTTAATGACAAAGTTATCATCCATGAAACTTACTGGCATAAGAGGTGTGCGTGAGCACATCATGAAAATGAGGGATATAGCAGCTCAATTGAAAACACTTGAGGTTGAGATGTCAGATTCTTTTCTTGTGCACTACATCCTGAATTCTCTACCACAACAATATGGGCCTTTCAAAATCTCCTACAACACTCATAAAGAGAAGTGGTCAATAAATGAACTTCTGACCATGTGTGTACAAGAAGAAGGAAGGCTCATAGCAGAGATGGGTGAAAGTGTACATACAGTGACACAAGGAAGGAAGAAAAGAAAGGCCAAGACAAAAGGGAAGGGCAAGATTCCCATCCCTGAGAATATTAAGAAAGAGTCCAAGTGTTTCTTTTGTAAAAAGAAAGGACACATAAAGATGGACTGTGTCAAATTCAAGGCTTGGCTTCAAAAGAAAGGTAATTCAATCTCATATTTTTGTTATGAATCTAATATGGTAGACGCTAATAGTAACACATGGTGGATTGATTCTGGCTCAACAATTCACATTTCTAATACCTTGCAGGGCTTTCTAAACCAAAGGAAGCCGGTGGGCAGTGAGCAATACATCTATTCAGGAAATAAGATGGGCTCAACTGTTGAAGCTATAGGAACATGCAGATTAGTTCTTAATTCTGGTTTTATTTTGAATTTGGAAAAGACATTTTATGTACCAAGTTTCTCTAGAAACTTGATTTCAGTTTCCAAACTTGTACCATTGGGATATTGTTTTGAATTTTCAAGTAATGAATTTAAATTATTTTATAAATCTAATTTTATTGGCAATGGTACACTTTGCGATGATCTATTCCAAATTCAATTACAAAATAGTAACCTTTATGACTCAATGCATGTTTCTAGTAGCATAGGTATTAAAAGAAATGTTACTAATGAAGATTCCTCTATGTTATGGCACCGTAGGCTTGGTCATATCTCAATAGAGAGAGTGAAAAGATTAGTAAAAGATGGAGTACTCAATACTCTTGACTTTATTGATTTTAATACTTGTATAGACTGCATTAAGGGAAAGCAGACTAACAAGACTAAGAGAAGTGCTAAGAGGAGTTCTAGCATATTAGAAATCATACATACGGATATATGTAGTCCAGATTTGGACTCAAGTAGTCAGAAATACTTTATCACCTTTATTGATGATTACTCACGATATATGTATCTCTATCTGCTTAATAATAAAAATGAGGCACTAGATGCCTTTAAGATATTTAAGGCAGAAGTAGAGAAATAATGTGGTAAACAAATTAAGATAGTAAGATCTGATAGAGGTGGTGAGTATTATGGTAGATACACTGAAGATGGACAAGCACCAGGTCCATTTGCTAGGTTTCTTCAAGAGTATGGGATTGTTGCCCAATACACTATGCCTGGGTCGCCTGACCAAAATGGTGTAGCTGAAAGAAGAAATCGAACATTGTTGGACATGGTGAGGAGCATGTTGGTTAGCTCCAAACTTCCTAAATCCTTGTGGACTGAAACTCTTAAAACTGCTGTATATATTCTTAACCGAGTTCCAACCAAGGCTGTTGAAAAGACGCCATTTGAGTTATTCAAAGGTTGGAAACCGAGTTTAAGACATATGCGCGTTTGGGGATGCCCATCTGAAGTTAGGGTTTACAATTCACAAGAAAAGAAGTTAGACCCTAGGACTATTAGTGGATACTTTATTGGGTATGCTGAAAAGTCTAAAGGTTATAGATTTTATTGTCCATCTCACAGTATTAGGATTGTGGAATTAAGGAATGCAAAATTTCTTGAGAATGACTTGATCAGTGGGAGTGATCAAATTCAAAACTTAGGTTCTGAAAATGATCAGTCTAATATTCAAACTCCTACATTAAGTGACAGAATGATTGTAATTCATGCCCCTCAAGTCCAAACGGGTATTGAACAACCAATCATTCAGGATCCACAACCTGTTGACATTGACCAAGTTGATCCAATTAATGAACAGCCTTTAAGGACTGTTGAACAAACAGTTGAACAACATACTCCCCAAGAGAATGTTGAGTCAACATTAAGAAGATCAACTAGGATGAGGAAGTCAGCAATTCCTAATGATTATGCTGTGTATCTACAAGAATCTGATTACAATATAGGAGCTGAGAATGACCCTGAAACGTTTTCACAAGCCATCAGCTGTAGAGAATCAAAGCTGTGGCACAATGCCATGAAGGAAGAGATGGATTCTATGGCGTCTAATGGAGTCTGGGATCTTGTCGAGTTGCCTAATGGCTCTAAGGCCATTGGATGCAAATGGGTCTATAAAACAAAAAGAGACTCATTAGGCAATATCGAGAGATACAAAGCAAGACTCGTGGCTAAGGGATTTACTCAAAGGGAAGGAATCGATTACACAGAGACCTTTTCTCCTGTATCTAAGAAAGATTCCCTTCGTATAATAATGGCATTAGTTGCTCATTTTGACTTTGAACTACATCAGATGGATGTGAAGACAGCATTCCTCAATGGGGAACTAGATGAGGAGGTATATATGAAACAACCTGAAGGATTCCCCTCTAGTGCCAATGAACATTTGGTGTGCAAGTTAAAGAAATCCATATATGGATTGAAACAGGCCTCCCGCCAGTGGTACTTAAAATTTCATGATGTTATCTCCTCATATGGATTTGTGGAAAACGTCATGGATCAATGTATATACCAGAAGGTTAGTGGGAGTAAAATCTGTTTCCTTGTATTGTATGTGGATGACATATTACTTGCAACCAATGATAAGGGAATGTTATATGAGGTAAAACAATTTCTCTCTAAAAATTTTGATATGAAGGATATGGGTGAGGCATCTTATGTCATTGGCATTAAGATCCATCGAGATAGAACTCAATGTATTTTGGGTCTGTCACAAGAAACCTATATCAATAAAGTTTTGGAGAGATTTCGGATGAAAGATTGTTCACCAAGTGTAGCACCTATTGTGAAGGGTGACAAGTTCAATTTGAACCAATGCCCGAAGAATGATTTAGAAAAGGAACAAATGCATAGCATTCCATATGCTTCTGCTATTGGAAGCCTTATGTATGCTCAGGTTTGTACAAGACCTGACATAGCATTTGCAGTTGGAATGTTAGGCAGATATCAGAGTAATCCAGGTATAGATCATTGGAGAGCTGCAAAGAAAGTAATGAGGTATCTTAAGGGTACCAAGAACTACATGCTGATGTATAAACGGACTGAAAACCTTGAGATAGTTGGCTACTCAGATTCGGATTTCGCTGGATGCGTTGATTCACGGAAATCAACATCAGGCTATATTTTCATGTTAGCCGGTGGAGTCGTATCTTGGAGAAGCGCAAAGCAGACTTTGACTGCTACTTCTACTATGGAAGCAGAGTTCGTTTCTTGTTTTGAGGCAACTTCACATGGTGTTTGGCTTAAGGGCTTTATATCTGGGCTTAGAATTGTCGACACTATCTCTAGGCCATTAAAGATATATTGTGACAACTCAGCTGCTGTTTTTCTGGCTAAGAACAACAAAAGTGGAAGTCGAAGCAAACATATCGACATTAAGTATTTAGCCATTCGTGAACGTGTCAAGGAAAATAAAGTTGTCATTGAATACATTAGCACTGAGTTGATGATTGCTGATCCTTTAACAAAAGGCATGCCACCAGTAATGTTTAAGGATCATGTATCTAGAATGGGACTTAGTTCCACTTTATATTATTGATGTATATACTATATATATATATATATATCATTTATAATAAAGCCTTTATTTCATTTCAAGTTATTTTCTCATTTATGCGTATACATTAAAGTTTGAGAATAACAACATTAAGAGGACCCAGAATAAGCATATGGCTTATTCATAAAGTTAATATATAGTGGGTAAAGAAACAAAATGCATTGTGATACATGGAAGGTATTACTCACTTATAGAGGACCTACCGCTATGATTCATGCATTTATGTTTCAGTTAAATATTTGAATCTTAAGAAGCCATTATGAATAAAGATTTTTGAACCAAGTGGGAGAATGTAAAATGTTGCATCTGGAATCTGGAACGTGGGAATAATGCAGAACGTGAGAAGCAGATCGTGGCAACAATCCATTATGGTTCAAAAATCATGGGCTTCGTGGGATGAAACAGAACGTGCACTTCTGCACGATGCATCTTTCTCGGCAAAATGATGGAATTGCCGTTGAAAGAGTTTGCCTATAAATACAGGGTCCCTGAGCTCGGTTTTACATTGCTACACATAGCTACACACCATCAAGAAGTAAAACGAGAGCTTAGAAGTCTCTGTTCTTCAGAACGCGCTTCACAAAACAGAGAAGGAGAGCAATGGCTGGAGGTAATATTTCGATCCATTTCTCTTGCATTGGATGTTATAAATATGCTTTTATATATCCATGAAGTATAACACATACTATTATGAAAGAGCAAACTGTTTTTACCCCAAATTAAACTAAAGAATATCATGGAAAGCAATTTCTGTTTCACCCAAACTCAATCAAGCAAGCATAATTAATCTAGTTGAAAGTAAATACATAAAAAGAAAGATAAATAGTTATGTAACAAGTCTAAATCAAACTAATCCACATAATGACAAAGGTCAATACAACCAGTAAGAATAAAAATAATATCAAATATAATTTAAATCAGACATCAAGCAAACTCACTATAGTAACATTCAACCACTACTTATATCATCCAAATCAACACCATAACTAAATTTAAGCTCACAAGGCTCCTCCTCTAGTTTTCTTTTTGCTTCCTAATGCAACTTTACCCAATTCAACTTCATCAATTTGGTTAAAACAATAGTCAACCATTAGTCTCTATCTTATCATCCATTAAAATTTACGTAGTCAAAAACTTGAATTAAAGATTTCACTCACTAATACAAATTTTTACATCTTCATCAATCCATGAGCAAATCCTCAATTGTGTGCTGGAGGCCACTGGTTCTACAAAACAGAACCAGTGTGTTTCGGGCCGCGGCTCCAAGGAGCTCACCTATTGCTGTTCTGTTTTGCAAAATTTTGAACTTCACAAGAGAGCTTAAACCACCTAAATGCAATTCCTTTAAGCTAACAAGGTTTTTCAAGAGGCCAAACTCCACAACTTAGCTATGAATTGAAGTGAAAAAGGACCCAAATGGAGGTTTTCTCTCGAAATCATAATGGTTTCAAAAGAATAGAACCTATCCAAGGGAAAAGCCAAGAAAATCCATCCATGATAGTAGTGGAGGGCTTAGAACACCCTAGTGACATACAAAAATCTCACAACCCATATTTCCATGGAGTGCTCATCTTCTTCCCTTGACCGAAACTCTTTAGTGAAAGGGAGAGGAAATTGATTGTTTGGAAAAGGCTTAAGAACTATTGTAAAGAGCTAGTTAAGTGGAAGCTCAATATTGTAAGTAAAATTTCTCCTTTGTTCTTAAGATTATAACATTTTAAATTGAACCTGGAGATTGAAGAGTAATTAATGTTGGCTAAATCTTGATTTTTTGGGTATAGACACACATCAATCTCACACACTATCTGCCTCAGATGGGGAAGCTAAAGAGGTTGAAGAAGCAATTAAAGTCCTTCTCCTTGTATAAAAGTTAATTTTTGTTGATATAACTTTTTAATTTTTTTTTTCAAAATAAACGGCAAAAATGAACATTTAGAATATGTTTGGTATACTGTATAAGGCTTGATAGTATAAATTAATACAATACATTATGAACTTATTATTTGTTTGATACATGTAATGTATTGTATAAATGTATATATCATGCATCTCTTATACATCAAAATGATATATAACCTAATCATACCTTGGGGGTGAAATTAGGCTTGGTTAGGTTTTAATATATAAAATCTTATTAATACTTTTCGATTTTAACCCTTCACTTATGGAGATATTCATTGGTTAAGCTGGATTGTGTTTAATTAATACTAGTTCGAATCGAATTAGCTGGGTTATTTTTAAATTTTTGGCAAAAATTATAAAATTATAAAATGACCCTAAAAAAATAAAATTTTCATATAAGTCCTTATAAAATAATTTTTGATAAAAATTATAAAATAACCATAAAAATAAAATTTTTATATAAGTCCCTATAAAATTACATTTTATCACTAAATTTTTTTTATATAAGTCCTTATAAAATAATTTAAAAAAATTAACAAGATTCAAATAAATTACGTAAAAACTAATTTATTATTGAACTCAATTTAGTTGGTTTAATATGAGGTTGGGTAGATTGGTTTTTTAAACTAGTATTTGGTAAAAAGTATAAATTGACTCTTAAAAAAATAAAAATTTCATATAAGTCCTTAAAAATTATATTTTGCCCATAAAAAAATAAAATTTTTATTAGGCTAGTTGAAATTGGCTAATATGGCCAACCTAACTCAGTATGCTAAAATCATTTTTTAGATATTTAACTCGATGTAACCAGAAGAAATCAGGTCACCTAGGTCACTAGATAATCATGCACTATGTGAAGCCCTATTCATTCATACTTTTTTTTTTCTAAAAGTTAATATAACATAATAAATTTAAGTAAAGGATATTTTTGTCAAAAGAATTAATTTTTATCCTATCTAGCATTATGTAGTGCATTACCAAATAAATAATACTATTATCTTATATGATACATTGTCTTATATAATATCATACTAAACACTGCATAGTCTTACAATTTTATCAGATTTTATCCTATCAAGCCTTATCCTATCAAGTTTTATACTATTATGCCTTATCTTATACATCATACCAAACAGTCCCTTAAAGATTTGATAGTCAGTTTATATTGATGATATGACTATTAAACTTTAAAATTAACAAATGATTAAAATTAACAAATGATTAAAATTAAAAAGTGATTTCTCCTTAAATTAGTGTATAGTATTATCTTAAAGATTCTATACATATCTGTTTTCATTGGTGATTACTTTATATAAAGGAGATGATTCGTACTTCGCATTCACGGGATGTATTATACCAAAACATTCATTACCCAATTTTAGATAAATTTAATTTATAAAAAAAAAAAGATAAATTAAATTAGTTATGAATAAACATATAAACATAATAAAATAAACATTACTAAAAAAATTTGTTACGATAAATTTATATATTTATGATTAGTTTGATTTATAATTTTTTTTAATAAAAAACAAGTCTATTTAATAACATCTCAAAAGTTATAAATTTGTGTTGTTTATTTGGTAATGGAAATTATTATATGCTGAAAAATGAAAGGCTATGGATTAGATTTATATACAATTTCTTATATTCCTATTATCAATTTTTTAATTAAAATATAATGAATATACAATCCTCTAATAATAATATATTAGATGTATAGTTTAGTTAAAGAATTATTTAGTTGTCTGCAAAAACTATCAATCTATCATGTTATTATGAAAGAATTATATACTTATCATATTTTAATAAAAAATTTAATAATAAAAATATAAAAAATTACGTATAAATTTTTCCTTTAGCTGAACATCACTTCCCCAAAAACAGTTTTATACATAATTGAAATGAGAACAGTGAGTCCATATCTGAGTATGTGACCCAAAATCACTCTTTAAATCATCCGATTGTTTTCCTTTCTTTTGGGTGGAACTGACAAGAACTAGAAGCATGACATTGATACCCTTTTTATGCTTATTTATATTATACAAGGCCTAGTTATAGGTACTCCTTACTTGGGTTCTGAGTGGGCCTTTTCAGTTTGGGTTTTGGGCTTGGATTTTGCAAAAATCCAAGGTCCTTTTGCCTTGCAGCCTACTTGTCAGATAGTGTACAGCATACTCTGCATGATTGTATTTTCTAAACCTGCATGGGTTATTTTCATCCACAAATTCTGGCATTGGTTCAAGCTCTATTTCATAACTAGGGGCATAAAATGTCACAATTGAGAGTCTATCTTTCTCTTGATTAGCCACAGCTCTGTGATGCACGCTCTTGTATTTTCCATTTGTAAGCACCTGCATAATCCCAAATGTGAATCATATCCAGCTTAAAAATCCTGCAAATATGAATAACAAAAGAGAAATGTGATGTAGCCCCAAACTCCTATGGTTGAAATCCAAGGGATTGATTTGGTGACGAAGAAAATTGCATAAAGTGTAGTTAGTTGTACTGTCTTAAATTTAAATCTTGACCATGTTCGTTTTTGGGACCAAGCCCCAAGTATTTTCTTTGTGAAGGGATTTTCTTTAGCAAGTGGTGTCTATCACATCATTCATGAATAATGAGTGAAAGTCAATAATAAAATATACAACTTTAATATGGTGCAGTCCCCTTAACCATTATCAGGATTCATTCAATAGTATGTCTATGTAAGCACTATTTGTCAAAGAAATTCTCTTTGTGAAACTCTTCATCCTGACGCAAATAACTTGCCTTTGACTGAATAAAGAAATTAGTTAGTTAGTATGAGCAAACTAGTCTAAGCTCTACTTGGCCATAATACCCAAAAAAAAAAAAAAAAGAAACTTGTAGACGAAAAGAAAAAGAAAAAGTATGAATGAGGATCGTTTGCAATTGAAGAATCTAACTGCACCATGCAATCAGTGTATAATTTGGAAGTAAAGAAAAGAAGAGGGAAAAAATAATGATGAATGAAGCTCGAAATATGGATAAGAGACTAAGTACATGGTGCAATCGAAGGATCCGAGTGCAAAGGATCCCAATACAAAAAATATAAATGACTTACTTCTAGAGTATCTCCTAAGTTGATGACAAGAGCATTTGGAATTGGCTGAACAGGCACCCATGTGGAGTCCTTGAGAATCTGAAGTCCCACAGGACTATCCTTTGCTTCCTGCAGGACAGTGATGACACTTCCATCTGAATGGGGGCTCAGACCCATGACAAGGTCAGGTCTTGAACAAGGTGGGTAGTAGTTCATCCTTGAGCCTTGCACGGGAACACCAAAGATCTCATCAAAAGCATTCCTTTTCAACCCAAGCCCTAAAGCTATGAATTGAAGTAGTTTCTGGCACAGCTTCCTTAGTTCTTTTGCGTACAGCTCAATGATTTCACTGCATGATTCATTCAGGCTTTTTAGCAAACAGTGGTAGGACAGAAAGTTTAGATATGATGGTATCATTATATTTATGCTACCTGTATCTTTCTGGCTTCTCTGGCCATAGATTTGGAGTCCTCATATGGTGAGGATCGGTTACAATAGCAAACATATTGCACCAATCTAACTTCTGATCATCTGAGAAAACAAAAGCTTGTCCATATCCTTGTACTCTCCCTGGAACCATTGGGTATTTCTTCTTTTCTTCCAAGGGCAGCATGAAAAATTCCATGCTCAATTCCTCTATGCTCTCCAGCAATTTCAGATCAATCTCGTGATTTTTTAGCTAATAATAGCATACAAAACTTTCATTGTTCAACCCCAAAAAGAAAAAAAGGAGGATCATAAAAGAAAGCAATATATTAGAGCATCTATTGTTTCATAATTATCATTTAGCTCTTTTAACATTTAATACACACACACACATATATAAAGCTTCCACTATTTTTTATTTTTTATTAATAAAGTCAATTTTTCACAAAAGATATTTTTCTTCCACAAAAAATTTACTTAGTTGCATTTACTGTTATATTGAGAATAAAATCATAAACTTAGATTAGAACTTAACATCACAGTTTTGCACTATTTTGGATAGACATTTTAATAAACAGGTAGCATATATCACACAAAAATGAACACTAACAATGAGGGAAAAAAAAGTATCCTTATGCATGAACATAATTAATTCGATCGTTGTGGTCGGACTCTATGCTCAGAGTTAATTTCAACGACAAAAAAAATACAATAGAAAATAATTTTTACAATATATATTAAAAACTAAAAGAATTGGATGATATTTTTAAAATAAGAGAAATATTATATATAACTTAATCAGTAATTTACATATTATATACCTGAAAGAGTCCCCACTCTTCACAAGCAGCTGCAATCTTCAAATTTTCAGTTTGGGATTCCTGCGCGTCTCCTTCGGTGAGCTTAGAGAAATCAACGATGGGTATGTCACTAGATAGTGGGGAAAGAGGTAAGAGTTCTGGTCTTTCAGTCACATCTCTCACAAATCTTTCAGGAATACTTCCTGGCCTAGTTTTTGTGATTTCTTGGACATCATCAATGTGTCCAACGTTGTAAGGAGAAGCTAGCACTGAAGCCATGGACACACACAGAATATCTAGAGCAAGAGAATTTAATATATGAACTGATTGTTCTATAGCTCTTCACCCTCAAAACCAAGCTTGTATTTATCGTGGAAATGAGCAGTATAGTTACAACAATACCTGGTTGAAACCTATGAATATATTAACATATTCGAATGGGCTCAAATCTCCAAGGAGTTTTTCTTTTTTAAATAACAAACTCAGACGTAACTGAATTTAAATAATTGTTTCTGGTTGAATACATTATACATCACCTTTATAAAAACTCAAATCACCTATTCACAACTTGGCAAAAATAAATAAATAAATAAAAAGCTGTCCACAATAAGCATACATGAAACACTCATATATATATATATATATATATACACACACACACACACCGTAACCCTATACATGCATGTTTCTCAATAGCTATATAAAATTATAATTTTAATATGATAAAATTTTTTTAATTATGTCGATAGGAATCTTTGTAAGTTATATTCCAAAAACTCTGCAATTTGGTGTCCACACACAATTGAGATAGAGAGGAGAAAAGAGGCTCTATTGATTGAAACGTTTAAGAGAGTTATATTCTAAAAGCTAATTCATGAAGTTTGAGAGCTTGAAGTCCCTATAAACTTCACATCAAAATTCTATATTTTCAATGTGGAGATCAAATCCCATTACTTGCAATAGGTCCTACCACAATATATACTAATTAATGATGAACTTATATAAACTAAAACTATACAAAAATACCTCGCATAGACTTGTTTAACCAAAAACAAAACCAGCCAATAAGTATTAGAAGTCAACTTAATGGTAAAGGTTGAAATCTATTCTTGTCTCTCTCCTGTTTCAAAATTATTAAGTTTTCTTTGTCAAAGGAAAAAAGTAAATTAGGCTAATCTTTCTTATAATTTGACTAAGTTGTATTATTTTTTAAAAAAAAGTACACTCAATTCTTTTAATATTTTAATATATATTGTAAATTTTTTTTCCATTTTTTTTGAAGAAGATTGATCACCAGACAATTTGTAATCAAAAGAAAATCTAAACCTTACAACAGCTTAATTGGAATTACTTCAATCAGTTGGGTTAACATATGCGAGTCCTTCTCTTCTCAATGCCAGGCATTGCTAGAGACAAATGTGCCGGCTATCATATAAATGATTCCAATACTCGAAGTTATTTGTCATTATTTATCCTTTCTGTCCTAAAGCCTTCTTCTCTCCGATGTTTTCAAAACTTTATATTTTTGCAGAGGCAGTACTACTAGCTAGATACATCCAACAATTTCCAAAACTTGAAGCCCCACAATTTTATTTTATACTTTGCCTATAACATGAAAGCAAGTAAATTATTCAATGAAAGCATTGTTCAAGGCATATGCTACTGATGTGGAAGAAAGAGGCAACAATTGCCTTGCCAAAAACAATATAGTGAGAGTGTTATAAGCAACATCAAGATCATTTATTAATTATATATTCATACCGTCTCTTTTTTATCCTAAATGGTATGTCTAAATGAGGCATAATTGAGGAGAAGGAAATGTTTCATTAATTTTTTTTAAGGTTATTAATAAGAAGAGGATGAAAGGTATTAATAGAATTTTGATTAACTTTCTAAAATTTTCCATTTATTCTATTTCTTAAATTCTTTTAATTTAAAAGATTTTAGAATAAAAATTTCTTCAAATAAAAGAATCCAAAAAAAAATCATCATTTAACTATCTTCGTTCTTTTCTTTTTCTCACCTTTATTTTTTTTAATTTATTTCCTAAAATGGTTATATAAGGATTGGAAAAAAAAAACTAAACCTCATAAAAGGGTTAAATTTATATGCAATTTTATTTTTTGACTAATCAAAATAATCGTTCCATTAGGTAATTTTTATTTGGACTAAAATGTGTATGAGTGCGTGTACCCTCCTTCAAATCTAACAATTCAAAAGAATAGATTTGATGATAAAAAATATATAATTCTTACCAAAAAAAAATTTATATGTAGTTAGTTTAATGAGAATAATTTAGTTAAAAATTAAAAATATACTAAAATATATATTTAAAAATAAAAATTATATAATTTCAAAAAAATTTATAAAAATTCTATATGATTTACTCTTAATTTTTTAGTGTTTATGTTGATACCTAGTGGTTTTATGTTTTCATGATATTATAAATGTATTTAGTAAATACGTCATAACTATGATTGTTAATTCTCTTTTTGGTTTTTAGGTAGAATGCTTTTCGCATATGCTTTTCTCTCATCAATGTGATATTTCACCAAGAAACGGTAAGGTCAGCAATTGTCATATTAATCCAATCATTGATATTTTATTAACTTTAATCATATAATATAGATTAGATTTAGAACAAATAAATCACTGTTTAAAATATAACAATTATATCATTAAATTATAATTATTTTATTATGTAAAAGTCGTTGTTGAAAAGACATGGACATATTTTGATCGTAACTACTTTTTCGTCCTTCGCCATCCACAATTTTTTTTTAAAACTAGTTTCTTATTTACATTTTTTTTATACGCTTCTCTCATTGAGTGGATACCTTGACAATGGAATATGAACGCAATCAGGCAAAACACATACCTTTTTTTTTTTTTTTGCATTAAATTCTGAACTCTCTATTTTCTAACAGAATTGTTTTGAGGAAAAAACTCTGAGATGTTAAAATGTTATAATTTTATATTATATCAAATACTATAAATAAATAAATATACATATATATATATATGTATGTATATGTATGCATGTATATACACACACTTGTATGTGTGTAAGTGACCAAAATATATATATATATATATATATAGAGGGTCAATAAATTAACTGAGTTGATTCTTAAAAATTTATATATTTATAATTAATTTGTTGACGCAACCCAACCAACTCTTGGGTCAAAATTATATAAGATTAGTTGAATTAGCATGAGTATAAATCAAGCTTGCGAACCCTAATTTAACATAATTAACATAATTGTGTCATTTTCTGGTCGAAAAGCCTAAATTGTATATACATATGTAGTAAAGTGTTCGCATTTGGATTATCTATCTGATATAAAGTTGAACACAGCGTATTTATCATCATTTAAATCTGATTTAAATAGTTTATATTTAAATTTTTTAATTTTTAATTATTATTTAAGTTAACAATTCAAAAAATTATTTTTAATTTACATTTTATATTATTAAAAAATATTAAAAAAAAAACAAATCTAAACTATCTTAATTAAATTTAAAGATAGACACATCATACGCAACTTTACAGTGAGTAGAGCATCTGAATTGCAAGGTGTCCTGCATATTCCAATTCGACGGGACCTGCTAGATTCCCATCGTTGATCCTTTTTGCGTATAGTGACAATTTTTTGGTTCAAAATGGATTGTGTGGCAAGCATATGAACAAACGGTTATATAGTCTGAATCAGATTGGATAATGAATCAGATCCGGTTCAATTCGTAACAGTGTTATTTGCTTATTAAAACTCAATTTTTGCCTCTTATAAAATTATTTTATTAATTTAATTCCTTACAAATAAAAGTGTTATTAATAATATTCTTTCATTAATTTATTATACATAAAATTAATAAATATAATGAGATATAATATTTTTTTATAAGTTATCACTTTGTCATTATTATATAATATGTAGATTGATAAAAGATACCTATTAATTTCATTAATAATAGATTAATAGAAGAATGTTATAAATAATAGTCTTATTTGTGCGTGATTAAATTGAGAAACATTTATATATAATAAATCAAATTGAAAAGATAATTTTATAAAAAGCTAAATTTAAAAATCTTCCATCAATGAAGAATCAATTTTAAAAAACAATTTTGCAAGAAATTAAGTTAAAATTTTAGTTTTTATTTAATAAAATGTCAATAACATGTTCAAATTTTTAAAGAATTAACCACAAACCCAACTCATAAAATTTATGAATCTTTTATTTTCAAAAGAGACTATTCAAATAACTCTTTTAACTTAGAAAATCTCCTGAAAAATATTCCTACCACCAAAAATTATTATTATTATAAATAGAATCAGCAAGCATGTCAAACATTTGGGGAAAACTCGAGCTGTTGTTGGAAGACTTTATCATTATCTACATACTGGTTTATTATTTATTTTTAGTTAAGTATAAGCAACTTTTTATCTTTAATTCCATATTAAAATATCAATTATAATTTTTAAGAGTGTGGCATAAGTCATATAAAGGCCCCTACTAAAAAAAAAAACCTTAGCTGCAAATATTTTTGGTCTTAAGGGGCTTAATCATAATAGAACCAGTTAGATTAATTTGATTATCCTGTCATTTAACCACAATTTTATAATTATAGTTAAACCACGAGTTTAACTGCAACTCTAGAATTGTAATCAAATTTTGGTTTAATTGTAGTTTTTTTAAGCTAAATCATAATTTTTAGTAGCAGTTTAAATCGTTACTAAATTAATTTCCTTTTAAAAAAATCTAACAACTATCCATGGCAAACCTCATACTAAGAGCAATCTCTACAAAACTCTCCACACTAAGAATTACCTAAAGCCCATAATATTATATCATAAATACTTTATATCAAATGAACAAATGGAACAAAAAGAAACAAGGTTTATCTATCTATAAATAAAGGAAAAGCATGCTACAAACCCAAAAAAAAAAGCTCATTTGTGTTACCATGCTTATTCATACCTTAATGAAGGTTTCAACCATTTGTAGCT
Organism: Erythrophleum ivorense; assembly: GCA_026724425.1. Lineage (NCBI taxonomy): Eukaryota > Viridiplantae > Streptophyta > Magnoliopsida > Fabales > Fabaceae > Erythrophleum > Erythrophleum ivorense. Next base: position 176,900 of record JAIUCV010000181.1, read on the forward strand.
TGGGCTTCACATTCATGGACACAAAATGATGCATGGAGGAAGGATAGCAATCCTAACACAACATGTATCTACTTACTAAAGGGAGAAGAAAGGGTAACTACAAAATAATTTTTGGACTATGTTAATGAAAATTCATATTTGTTGTCAAAAGAAATTCAATGACTTAAAGATTTAATTACTAGTTAAATCATAAGATAGAATATGGTCTTGAAAGTTTAACCTAAAAAAAAGTCATATGTCTACAAATTGTTTAGTTTTGGTTAAACATTAAGAAAAAGAAAAAAAGAGGTTTGGAATTTTGGATTTGAAAAGTAATTCAAATACTAGTAACTTTTTAACAAATATTGATCACATAAACTCCAAGGCAAGTTAAGATTAAATGCATGTTATGCCATAATTATCAAACCTACCATAAAGATACCAAATCCAACTTGTTGAAAGCAGTAACATAATATAGTTATAGTTGAAAAATAACCTCATATAATGAGTACGTGAGTACAAGCAACACTTCTTGGCGAATTCTCTCATGCTTTCCAACTAGTTCAGGGCTTTTTTTATTTTTACTTTTTGGTCTAATGAATAATTAAGGCTATATTAGAAAGAACCGAAATAAAAGAGAGTGACCCCCATACTAGATGCATACAGAGAGAGCACTCCAAAGGTAAGAAAACAAAAGGAGAAAAAATGTTTTATGGAGAAAAGTAGGAAACTAAGAACAATCACAAAAAGATCTAAATAGCAAATTCTTCTCCCATGAAAAGATAAGGCAAAGGCCCATCTAAAAAGATTTCAAAAATAACAGGGCAAAATCAATTGTCAATTCACATATAAAAAAAGAACAGGTGCTCATTATAAAAGAATGTACATAACTTAAGAACCCCATAATATGTTAATCGAAAAATGGATTTAACAAGGGAGAAGCATACCTATGTTTTATTTTTTTTCTCTGATCTAAAGTGATATGGAGATGGGGGGTTTCAAATCTTGAAATAAGGGGGTTTCTACGGTGTGATGGGCAGAAGAAGGTTAGGGCAAATTTTATGAAAGAGAGGGAAGGGAGATGTGAAAGGTGAATGACAGATATGATGGTGAATAATGGATGGCAGATGCTCCCTCAATGGACAATGGATGATGTTGGGTTGAGATTTTTTTTTTAAAAGGTTGTTTTGTCTATCATAGGGAGAAGGAAGCATTTGGATCGTTGGTGTATCTCTAAGATATGCATGCCATGCTCTCTAAGATATGCATGCCATGCACATCTTTAAACTAAATTGTTTTCACTATTTACTCTCAATCGTCCATAGAATCATTAACTCTAGTGCATACCATATCTTACACAAAGTTGAGTGTTTTTCTTCACCCTCTAGTTTTATTCATCAAGCATGGGAAGAGCATGAGTAGATTGAGCAAATAAATTGTAGTGAGAAGAGGAATGATTTCCTTTAATCTTCCCCAACCAAATCCCACAATATCCACCCTTTTATCACTATGGCTCATAGCTTTTCAGGGATCAAAAGGGAGAAGATTAAAGAACATAACTAAGAAAGAGAGAGGACAAAGAGAAAGAAAGAGGATGAGAGTAAGTAGCAATATTTTATAGTTTTCAACACAATTTGATCTTGATTTTCATTTTGGGTCTTAGTTATTTAAAAACATGCCACTACTACCCTATGTTGATAGTATGGATTAACTTGTTTTGAATTTGGATTAGAACCAAATTTTGTTCACAATGGTTGTCTATTGGTGCCTTTAAACAAGATTTAACATTGATCTTTATCTTTGTTTGAATCTTGAATTTATTTTATACTTGTTGTTGTCGCTCTATCTTAGCATGATCTAATATTGGCTTCTTACTTCATCTATAGTTGATATTTTAGGTTAACTTAATGTTTAATGTCCCATTGGTGTTTGTAACTTTATTTTAACAAGGCTTTAGCTTAAAAGGTGAAGGCAATTTCTATTTAAGGAAGCACACTGTCTTACTAATTTTTTAGCATGATTTTAGCTTGTTTCTTAGCTAGGAAATGAATATAAATTCTATTAAAAAATGTTTGCTATCCCAAAGATTGATGAACTTGATGTTAGTTTGGTTCCTAACTTGAAGTTGGGTTTAAATCTTCTTTAATAGTGCCTGTTGCCCTTGATCAAATTGAGCTATGGTTTTAGCTATGCTTTAATGTTAAATTCTGCACTTAAAGTGCTGAACATGTTTGGTCTGGTATTACTTCTAGAACTACTAATTTGAAAAGCTAAGTTATATTTGTTTTTACTCGTATAACTAGTGAAATAATGAAAGATGCTTATTGTGACTTTTGTTGCCAACTACACCATAGAAAGTTGTAATAACATATGTGTAAACCTTTTGCAACTTGGACACTACTAGGAAGTTATTTAGTTTCGACATGGTTTATTCTCATCTTGTCCTTGACTCAACCATCAAGGTTCATCAAGTGGGAAAACATAGGTACAAGAAAAAAGGTTTGTCAACTATTAAGCTCATAGCATATCTATCCTTAAACTCAAAATCCAAAGTTGAGTGTATGCTACAATTACTTGTTTTATACCTTTTATAATCATAATTCCTATATGCTACTAATATATATATAAAGAAAGCCATTTCATTGAAATGAATTTTTTCATTATATTCACGCCTTTAGTACATTCATCTCTTTGCTACAACTTAAATTTAAACAATATAGAATTAAACTACTTCCTATACAATAAAGTATAACCAATTACAATAGCCATATATTATATTTCTCCAATAGCCAAATGCTTATTTGATATCATTTAGCTTCAGACTCAGTGCTTGTTTATGTTGCCATATGCTTCATTTGGCTTTACACTCTTAGCTTGATTTGTTTAATCACGTGCTTTATTTAACATGATAGCATCTAAGAGAATCAATCTTTAAATCAAAGGCAACAAGAATCTTTTAAACTTTCCATAAAAGAACTAAAAACAAATTAAGGTATTTGCATTTTTCTTACTAACATGAAAATTGTTACTTGCACAATAAAAATTTCACAATCACAACCCTCAATGGTTAGAAGTAACAATATTTAAGCAAGTTCACTTGATTTTAGATGCAATCACACTTCAGTTGTAAGCCAAAAAAAAAAATTGTACAACGTTAAAAATGACAAGACAAACTAAAAGAATAATTTTAAGCTTATCATGCTTTACATTTTCTTCCCTTGAATAAGTAATGTAAATATGTAATACATAGTTTTTGTGAAGGCATTAAAAAGGGAATATAACTTTCCTAAAAGGTGTTCAATGGATTAAGTCAATTACCTAAAAAGGGGAGGGGGAAGATAGTAGCCTCTATAAGACCTTTTCCATATTCTACATTAAGACTTGTAATTGCATAAAAGGTAGATTCAATTCAACCTCATTGACAATGACTTTTAAAGGTGAAAGACTCACGGAGAATATCACTTCTACAAGTCAAAAAGAGGATCTAACCTATTCCTCCACTTTAACTTCATTAGACTCTCATAATTTTTTATCATTTAAACTTGTCATTTTTATGTTCATTCAACAAAATACTTCTCTGTATAATCCAAGCTAAAGCATTTCAATATTAAATAGACATATTTCAAAATGTGTAATTTTAAAACTAAATAAAGGAAATATATAAGCAATTTCTGCATTATTTTTCTTCCTCTCCTTTAAAATCTCTAGTCATCCAAACAAAGCATAATTCTAGCAAACTATTGAATAATCTTTTACATAATTTACATCTAATAAGCAATAATTATACAATCTATGTATATGTAAATTTCACTCATAAAAAAATATTTTTACTATCTATAGAATAATAACGTGATTCTTTCCAAAAAAAAACAAGGCTTGAAATAAGAGCATCTTAGGAGTTCATTTTGGTACACACTCAACCCTAGTATTTCTATAATATTCATATTTTATTACATAATTCAATTTTTTAATAAAAATTGTATTTTAGTTTTAAATTATAACTTAGTTGAATTTTAAATTTTATCAAATCCATGTGAGGGAAAAATTTTAACTTTAAATGCTATAGATTGGTTAAAATCATATCCAATGAAGTCAACTTGAGTGAGGCACAATTTTTAAGGAGAAAAGTTTGATTTTTGTGATGTAATGAAGAGGTAATGATTAGTGTATGATAAGCCAATGATTAATTATTATTTGTTCATTATGGTGTAATTAATAAACAATAATTATTGTATAATTAATTAATTAGAGTTAGTAATTAATTTGTTTTAAAGTCACCTTCTGTTGATGTGTTATATATAATAAATATTGGTTATATAATAATTAATTAATTAATTTAGTTACATAGTAGATATTAATAATTATTAATGAAGTAGTAACAAAAAAATATTTATTAAGGTATTAAATAAATAAAAATAAACTAAGAGAAAAATGAAGAAAATTGTATGGAAATATAGTTAAAAATACAATTTATTATGTTAAAAATTAACAATAATATAATAGCTTTTTAAGTACGAGATAAACTAAAGTAATATCACCGAGGTTATTTTTAACAATATAAAAAATAATAATTTATTCGATTATATATATCAAAAGTAGTGGCTAACGATGTTACAATGAGCGCTTCACTTTTTACATTATGGTTACTTTGACTTACAAGTTTTTTATGTTCTTGATCCAATAGATTGTTAATAGGAGCAGACAATAAAGAATTTAGATCAAATATGGGAGAATGCACTCAAAGAATCGAATGCTAAGAGGTCATGAATCCATAATGCGACAATCCCCCAATTTCAAAGAATTAACCACCGTACTTAATATTAAAAAGCATTGGATCATCAAATAATGAAATAAATAACCTAAATTGAGAGGAATCGAAAGATCTAAATTGCAATAATAGTGAAAGAGGCATATGATAGGGGACTAACATCTTCAAATTCTGCATATTGGCTAGTTCGCATAAAAGAATATGGATCGACTGTGCCAACGTATTGCTGTGTCACAGCACCTCCATCTAGCGTAGATAATGTCGAAGCATTGATTCCATAACAATTTTATTCATCATGGTTAACAATGGGCAAACAAGCTAACATGTAACTCTCACGTTTCTTGCTTAGCTTGCCTTTTGAGATTTCTAGCCATGGTAAATTAGGCACATGTGGAGCAAGCTAGGGGATCATTATGAAGCACTATTCCCCGATAGCTAGTAAAATATTTATTTGGTCATAACTCACCCTTTCTCAATAGTCATGATAGCTTAGTTATGGAAGGTTATGAATGTTCAACCTGTAGAGATCATCAACAATATTGGCCTGAAAAAAAAGTTACGTTAGTAAAACAATAGTATGTATTAATAAAATGAAAATAGTAAGGGTGACAAGTAAAAAATGTGCAAAACCAGCATCTCCATTGGTAAGGTGGGTCTATTGACGAATACATGTTCAATACCATCACATGTATTCAAAATTGCAATCCATAGATACTATAGTTATGAACAATTGAGATAAAGCATTTTACCATGCATCCCTTATCGTAATAAAGCCTTATCGTAATAAGACCCATATGTTCTTCTTACTAATTCGTTAAGGTTTTTTTCTTGCCATTGTAATGTATGATAAGCCCCCAAATTGACTAGAGAAACGGGGATTGACTTTTACCTTCCAAATTGGTGAAACATATGATTTATGTGGTGTTACTCTATGATATAAAAGAAAATAAGGGGCACTGAAGTTAACTAAATGTCTCGAGACACTAAGTAGTATTATGGGACGAGCTCCTACATATTGTCTAATTTATATGGCTGCCAAATGACCTATGTACAAAACATGAAAATGTCATAATAAATACATCATATATAATAATTTATTTAATAAAGATTAATCTATATAAAGTGAATAAATATTATTGTCTTACATTGTATCCAACAAAATCCAAGTTTGCCATAAGGCCATGACACCGGGACAAGGGAGGTCATCCCACGTTCTTCCATCTATAGTTTCAAGTGATGTCTAAATCAACCTCTCCAAAATAATGTTTGAATTAATTCTCACTATCTTTCTTTTGGCGCACTCAAATGTCACACTGCTTAGAGTATAAAAAATTTATCCATTTAGAAATACATATATATATATATATATATAATCTCACTTCTATTACTCATTATTTTTTCCTATAGCAACATTTGTAAACAAAACAAATATAAGAAAAAAATAAAGTCTAACAAAATAAACATAACCACAAAATACATGTGAACAAAATAAATATATTAAAGACAATAAAAACAAACTAAATAAAGATAAAAATAAAAATAACTACAAAGAAAATTACTATAACACAAAATATAAATGCAAGCATAATAATTATAACAAAGAAATAAATGTAATCAAAATAAATATAAAAACAATGCAAACAATACATATATATATATAATTACAAAATTTAAAGCAATCATAATTAATGTAGGGAAAAAAAGTAAAGAAACTAAATTTAAAACAAAAATAAATGAAAATATAATAAAGATAGGGAAAAAATAAATATAACCAAAATAAGTATTAAAAATGAATATTAAAATAATAAATATAGCAAAAAAAAGTTGCACCAAAATAAATATAAAAAATTAATGCAAGCAAACTAAATAAATATAACAAAAAAAATGTAATGTACAAAAAATAAATATAACAAAAAAGAAGCAAACAAATTAGATATAATAACAAAATAAATGAAAATAGTATAATATAACAGACACAAAAAAATGTAAACATAATAAATATAGCAAAAAATAAATGTAAAGAAAAAAAATACAACACAAAAAATAAATGTAAGGTAAAAAATTATACCCTAAACATAAATGTAACCAAACTAAATATAAAAAAATAAATGGAAATATAATAAATATAGCAAAAATAAATAAATGTCATTGAAATAAATATAAAAAAATTAATTCAATGAAGTTAGATATAAGAAAAATATTTAATGCAAGCAATATAACAAAAACATAAAAGCAAATAAAATAAACATAACAAATAAATAAATGTAAACATAATAAATTTAACAAAAAATAAAATGTAAAAAAATATATATAAGCAAAAATTAAATGCCCACTAAATAAATATAACAAAAATAAATAAATTTAAACAAATTAAATAAAAATGCAAAAGAAATAAATTTAACAAAAAGATAATTAATGCAAACATAATAAATATAACAAAAAATTAAATATAAACAAAATATATAACAAAAATTAAATGCCACTAAATAAATTTAATAAAGAGATAATTAATGCAAACATAATAAATACAACAAAAAATTAAATGTAAACAATATATATATAAAAGAAAAAATTAAATGCCCATTAAATAAATATAATAGAAAAATAAATTTAAACGAAATAAATAAATAAATAATGTAAAATAAATAAATTTAACAAAATAAATAAATATACAAAAAAAATATATGCAAACTAAATAAATATGACCATAAATTAAATGTAACCAAAACAAATATAACATCAATAATTTATGCAAACAAAATAAATATAGCAAAAAAATAGTTGCAACTAAAATAAATATAATAAAAAATTAAATACAAATATATAATTTAACTAATAAATATTTATAAAAACATTAAAAAATATATTAACCTTACTATATTAGAGAAAAAAAATTGAAGGGAAAAGTTGAACACTTTTAGCAATTAAAATTAAAAAATAAAAACTAAAAATTACAAATTTAAAAGTTGCAAATGTTGAATTGAAGAAAAGAAAATAATGCAAAAAATTGAAGAATCTAACTTCAACTAAAAAAGAGAAGAAATATGCATAATGTAGGAGGTTGAAGAAGAAAAGAAGAAAAGTAAATATAATACAGGAGGAGGAATGATTTAAATAGTGAAGGAGAGAGATGTTTTAAATATCGCAAGAGAGGAGACAACTAGGCCTGCAATGTTGCATAAGCTTCGTCTGTCCCACATGCAGGTTAGCCTATAATGCATGCCTGCAACGCATGTAGTCTGCATGCATTGCAGCTAATATATTTTTAAAAAATTAAGTATATTTTTTAAAAAAGTTAATTGGGTGTTTGAATTGTCCATTTTTTCATAAAACATTTTTTTAAAAAAATTAATTTGATATCCATAAGTATTTAATGAAAATCGAAATCAATAATTCTGGCTTTTACTTTGATTCATTAAAAATAAATATGAAGTTAGAACGATCCATTTTAACTTCCACAAATTCTATAAGATCTTGGTGTAATATTATATACAGTGATGAATTTTGCAGTTTTTTTTAAATGATGGGATCCAGCTCAAAATATTGTGAGAATTATTTATTTATCAAAAAATAAATAACAATTATATTATAATTTTAAATATTATAAAAATATAGTAAATATTTTCTTATTGCAGCTAGGGATAAAATTTTCACCTGTAATCAAAAGAAAAAAAATAATTGACCATATTTTTCTGCCCCCAATAGAATATTCCTTAAGATTCTTAAGAGGTAATTCGAAGGAAGGACAAGTTAACAGCAGGTGTAAGTCTTGGTCAAACTAGTCATAGGAAAAAATTTTATATTTAACTTTTTATTTTTTATTATTAAATTTTTTAACTAAAATATGATAAGAATATAATTTTTACAAACAATTAAATGATGTTTTAATTAAATCATACATTTATCATATTTTTATTAAAGAAATATACACTTATCATATTTTAATTAAAAAAATACAAAAAATTACAACTAAGTTTAATCCCTCATCAAAAGCTAAATTATCTCAAATCCTAACCTATATTTGGATATTCGTTATAAAATATTTAACAATCTTTTCAAGTGTTTGATGAATGATTTTCTTCCGGAATGGTACTCTATGTACATTGTATTCACCAAAACCATGAAGTAACTCTAACACGAACTATACTTTGATTTTGCCTAAAATATCCCTTTTATATAATTTATAATAAAAATAATCATAATTATAGATATTAGTTATTTTTATTTTATTATGAATTAAAAATTAATATAATTTAATATGTCAATAATTAAAACTAAATTCTTTTAAATAAAAGTTAAGATAATTATTTTTATTTAAAAGAATAAATTATTTCTTAATAATAACTAAAAAATAATGAATAGATGAGTGGGAAGTTACACTTATTTGTTTAGAATAAATTAATGATTTATTTTTTAAAATTACTTTCCTCTTAATTTGGTCATAAAAAATAAATTTTTTTAATTTAGTTTCTCAAAGATTTTTTTTCTCAATCAAAATGATTTAACTCATAATCATTTAACAGACTTGCTAATATGGCATAAACAGGAGTTCCAGTAGTTGTTAACTCATAATTTAAATTTACCTAGTAAGTTGGTATTCTGTCCTAAAATGGAATTATTTAGACAATTTTTTTCCTAGAATAATATTGCTTTAACAATTATTTAGTTTTGTGAAATTTGTCTAAATAACGCCATTTTAAGGAGAAAATGCCATCTAGACACATTCAGTTCATAACTCTTAAGTTAATGGTCACATATTAGAAAACAAGGTTAAGAGATTTTATTTTTTAAAAATAAAATTAATAAGAGAATAACTTTTTAGGAACTAAATCATTAATTCGCTCTTTATATATAAATATATATATATATATAGTTGTACAAATAATTAAATAACTATCCACTACAAATTTTTTGATTTTTATTATTGGAGGAAGATATCAAAAAATTTCGAACACATTAAATTTTTAGCGTTTATGTTGATATACAGTGATATTATATTTTCATATGATGTTATACATATATTTAGCAAATAAGTCATAACTAAGATCGTCAATTCTCTTTCTATTTTTTTTTAAGCTATAATGCTTTTTCACATATGCTTTTCTCTCTCATCAATTTGTGATATTTCGCCACAAAAGAATAGGGTCAGCAATTGTTATATATAAAGCTAATCCAATCATTGATATTACATTAGATTTATAATAAAATAATCACTCTTAAGAATATAACAATTATATAGATTGTATACATATTGTATTAGTACCCAGGCAATAATGACTTGTTTCACCAACAAAAATGGTAAAAGCATTTCTTTCTTGTCTTAAAGAAGTCATAGACTGGGAAGAACCCAATGGTAAAACCATGGGTTCTTAGAATCCTAGTAGTAGTGGTTATTTCTTTATTACTTCAACTTACAAAGTTACCAAAAGATTAATTGGGGAGAGGAAGATTCTAAATGGAGTATCATTAGGAAATGGTTTGACCCTTAAATAATTTATGTCTTCCTTTAACTTATTAAAAATAGGATTCTCACTAATTTAGAGAGACGTACGTCGCAGGCATATGACTTCTAATGCTATTTGCACTCTTTGCACCAATGGAGAGAAAGATATAAACCACATCCTTAGACAATGCACGTTAACCCATTCTTCTTGGCAACTAATTGTCCCTTAATAGCATAGAGAAAATTTCTTTTAAGGTAACTTTGTTGATTGGATGATATGGAATCTTTAATCTTACAGTAGTAATCAAAGTGGAGTACTCTCTTTGGAATTATGTGCTAAAAGCTCTAGTATAATAAGAATAATTTTGTTTTTAATGACAATTATTGTAACCCCATTGATCTTTTAGGAGCTTTGTTATGCATAATTTAAAAGTTAGAAGTGTCCTCCAGAATGTCGACCGTGGACCCTTATAATTGACCTTGTTTTTTCCTACATTCTTGTATTCTTTGTTTTTTATTGTTTTATGCCCTTCATATTTCACTAAAAAAAAAAAAGAAGTCATTGTTAACTTCATGTCAAATATTTATTTTATATTAATGTTGTCTTATATATTTATCAAAACTTTTAATAACATGTCATTATAAGTGAATTAATAATCATTATAATATACTAAAATCGATCATACATTTTCTTGATAAATATTATATTACTTAATCTCGTAAACTTAATGTTGTTTCTACTTTGTTATGTCTAATCTTTTGTTATTAAACAAACACTCCTCCTTCGAACTGAAAAATGGTAACGTGCATGGGCAATCTAACATGTGAATGACGTACATTTGGCCGAGCAGAACATGCATGTGATTATTGTCGGTCACCTGCCATCACCTCGTTGAGAGTGTCCGGAACAAGCGCCAAGCGCAATCTGCGAGCATGTATTACACATAGATTTGTGATAGAAAGAGTATATAAGTTTATAAATAAATAATTAAAAAAATCAGAACAATCAAAGTGAGAGACCCCGCTTTGGGAAAGGGGGAGGTTCGAACTCACGAACACCAGCAGAAGCAGGAGGGAAAGCGTCGTCATGGCCGACGGCCACAGATAAATATTAGTAATGTATTATAGTACGTGTTTAAAAATTTGGTAACTTCTTTTAAAATTATATTTTTTTAAAATAATAAATTATTATTTTTACACAAATACAATTTATTATTATAATTCCAAACACAATCCTAGTCAGTGGCCGGAATCAAAACTCAAAGCTAACAGAGAACAAGAGAAATATTATAAAAAAAAAATCTTTTATATCTTATCCAAAAATTTTTGTGGTATAATATTTAAATAAAATATTTTCCTTTAATTTTGAATTAGACTAAATAAAATTAATTTACTAATAATACAAATTTAAAAAATCAACTGTATATGAAGAATTATTTTTTATATTAATATGAAGGATTCCACTATCTAAGTTCTCATAAGAATATAATTCTATATTTATTTAATACTTATATAATGTACAATAAGAATGTATTAAAAAAAATACACTATCACTTAATATTATAATAATTTAACAAATAACTTAAAAGAGTATTTTGAATGAAAAAAAAATTACCTAATAAAGCATAAAAAATTATAACTGTGAATTTGCCCCAAAAATATATATATATTTATAAAACACTACAAATATTATTTTATCCAATAACATTTATAAAATTTTTGTAGTATTTTTAAAGACAATTATTTTAAATTCAACTGAAATACAATATATTAAAATTTGAACTTAATTATATTTTAATTTATTATTATTGAAATACTGTTTATAAAATTGTATTAAAGACCTGTATATATAGATTAAGTATAAAGCAATTGAGACAAAGAGAGAAAAGGGAGGAGGCCATTGGAAAAGAGGAAGAAGACTAAGAAAAAAATTGAAAAGAAAGAAAGAAATGAAATGGAATGAAGGAAAATGGAACAATATATATATACATATACATATATATATATATATATATATATATATATAAGTTGAGTGGATTCAAATTAAAATGTCAAATAATAAAAAAATATATATGCAGGTTTAACTAATTTAATTGATCAAATGAGTTCAAAACTTAAAGAAATATAAAGGTATGATATCAAATTCCAATATATACATACATATATATATATATATATATATGTTTTTTTTTTATAAATTTAAAGAGGGCATATGCCTCCCTCATCTATTCCTGGTTCCACCAGTGACTATAGTGCTAGATTGATTCATGAACTAATATATAAAGTACTAATTGTACATTGGTGAGAAAACTTATGCTACTCTCGAGAATCTTTTAGAGTGCCAATGGATAAAGATTGAGTAACAGAATTTTTTTTTCTTTATAAAAATTAAAAACCGTATTTTAACTAATTAATTAATTAATCACTTACTAATTAATTTTTTACGATCTTGAGGCAAAAAATTTATAAAATCATTCTACTATACAAATAAATACTCGAAACTCTTTTAAAAAACACACAAGAAACTATCTCAGGGAGAGACCACTTGCAACTTAACAAATAAAGGCTAAAAAAATAGCTTAAACAAATATAGAGAATATGATCATGATGTATACACTTATATGGGGCATGTGGTGCGTTGGTTGGTACGCAAGTATCGTAATTTTTGAAGGCTTTGGAAATTTATTTATACAAAATTTGAGCTTAATATATATATATATATATATATAGTTATATCATCCCTATATTGTTTAAGACATGCACAAGACATAAAATTTCAATTTCTAATATTTATATCTTACAAATAAAATTTCAAACATTTAAAAAATTAAATTACCCTCGTGCCAAATAGCACCTCAAAAATTCCTTTAGGTCAAGAATTATGTGGAATACACCTCCGAAGGTTTGGCGCAACCATAAGGACAATAACCTACCCTTCATTCCAAATTTCTTTGCTATTGTAATTGATTTATAGCTCATTGCAAGTCTAGAAATCACGTAAGCCAACGAAAAGCTTGATTTTCTATCTAATTTTCAAAACTTTGTTTTTTTTTTCTTTAATTATATCTATTTTGTTTATGATGATTATAATTTTTAAAAATAAACAAAGAACAACAAAAATTGCATATAAATACGTGAAAATGAATTTTTCTAAACAACAAATGTATCATGTTGATATAGACAATACACCTTAAATTTTACTCAAAAAAATCATTTTGGGTTTAGATAAATTTCAATGATATACCTAGTAGTATATATTAAAAAAATGTTTAAATTAGTAAAGGATTGTAAAGTTTGATTTCTTTTACAAGACAATCAAGTAAAAGAGAAAAAGAAACAAAAGATAAGGGTTACATAAATTTGTTTTTGGAAAAAAAAATTATATTTAAATATTCACATTATATAAAATTTATAATAAAAAACTTTAAAAATTAAAATTATTTTCAATAACTATCATTACTATTAAGTTTCAGAGAATTTATTATTGGGTATGCGAAAGTTTAATATTTTTTTACACCCAATAATAAATCTTTTAAAATTAATAATAAATATCTTAAAATGTGATAATAATGATGATTTTTAATAATCATTTTAATTTTTAAAATCTTTTATTATAAATTTTATATTATATGAGTCTTTAAATGTAATTATTTTTTTGACTGAGTCCTACCTAGTATTTCTTTTTTTATTTAATAGATATTCTCTTTCCTAAATAAAAGAGAATCATCGGCTGGCAAGATTGTATTATTACCATGCAGAATGCGCTCTATCTTACATTTACATAATAGAGCCTCTGACCCCAAACACTTGCAATGCTACATGAAGCATCCGCTGAATCAGCGTCTCCTAATAAACCTTTCTCCCTCATCTCTTTCCCGCCAACACGAACGGTCACTTTTTCACACCAAAGCCAGTCTCATTCAAAACCTGCAAAATTCTAAGGATTTCACCTCTGCAATCTCGACACACTCCAACGTTGTCAAATTCGGATTCTTAAATGACACCTTCACCACGAACCATCTCCTTAACTCCTACGTTAGGCTGCTCAGAATTGGCTATGCCCACAAACTGTTCGACGAAATGCCTGAACCAAATGTCGTCTCCTGGACCTCACTTATGGCCGGTTACACCGGCGAGGCTCGACCTGAATTGGCGCTTTGGCTCTTCCGGAGAATGCAAGAAAGCTCTGTTTTGCCCAATGAGTTTACTTTTACCACTGTGATCAATGCTTGTTCAATTTTAGCTAATCTCAAGGTAGGTAGAAGAATTCATGCTCTTATTGTCGTCATGGGTTTTGGGTCCAACCTTGTTGCGTGTTCTTCCCTTATTGATATGTATGGAAAGTGCAATGAAGTTGATCAAGCTAGGATTATTTTTGACTCAATGTATAGTAGGAATATTGTTTCATGGACTTCAATGATCACAGCATATTCTCAGAATGCACTAGGGCACCATGCCCTTCAATTGTTCAGGGAATACAATAATTTGAGGTTGGACAGTCCAAATCATTTCATGTTATCCAGTGTGATCAATGCTTGTGCAAGTTTGGGCAGTCTTGGTGCTGGGAAAGTCACTCATGGGGTTGTGATCCGTCTTGGACACGATACGGATGATGTGATTGCAAGTGCCCTTGTGGACATGTATGCCAAGTGTGGCTGTGTTAACTACTCTGACATAGTCTTCAGGAGAATCCAAAATCCCTCAGTAATTCCCTACACTTCAATGATTGTGGGTGCTGCAAAGTATGGAGTTGGGACATTGTCTCTGCAACTCTTTCAAGAAATGATTGATAGAAGCATCAAGACCAATGATGTGACCTTTGTTGGAGTCTTACATGCTTGTAGCCATTCAGGTCTCATAGATAAAGGGCTTGAACTGCTTAACTCCATGAACAGCAAATATGGAGTGATGCCTGATGCTAGGCATTATACATGTGTTGCAGATATGTTAGGTCGAGTTGGCCGTGTTGAAGAAGCCTACCAGTTGGTGAAATCTGTCGAAGTTGAACACGACGAGGAAGAGGCTATGTTGTGGGGTACCCTTCTTTCAGCTAGTAGGCTTCATGGAAGGGTAGACATTGCCCTTGAAGCCAGCAAAAGGCTAATAGAGTCCAACCAACAAGTAGCAAGGGCTTATGTCACTTTGTCCAATGCATATGTATTAGCTGGGGATTGGGAAAATGCTCATACTCTTAGATCTAAAATGAAACGTACTGGAATTAGAAAGGAACCTGGGTGCAGTTGGATTGAGATAAAGGAATCAACTTACTTGTTTTATGCTGGAGATGTTTCTACTTGTGTTCAAGGGAGTGAGATACTGGGTTTTCTTGGAGTATTGGAAGAGAGAATGAAGGAGAGGGGATATGTGGGAGGGACTAGAGGGTTGGTGTTTGTTGATGTGGAAGAAGAGGCCAAAGAGCAAATTGTGGGTTTGCATAGTGAGAGACTAGCCTTGGCTTTTGGATTAATGAACAGTCCTAAAGGAGCCACAATCAGAATAATGAAGAACTTGAGAATGTGCAGGGATTGTCATGAGGCCTTCAAGCTGATTAGTGATATTGTAGAGAGAGAGTTCGTTGTTAGGGATGTGAACAGATTTCATCACTTCAAAAATGGTTCGTGTACTTGCAGAAATTTTTGGTGAAGATATACGTCATACAATTTCTATATTTCTCTGGAAAAAACACAATAAGAGTAATTTAGCTAAGCGATCATTTCTATTTGGAATATAGGAGGCAAATTTTGAAACCGAAAGAACCCATTTCATATTATGAGTACAAAGTGAAAATCAGATGATGCCATTTAATTATAAGGGTGCGTTTGGAAACACGATAGTTCTCCTCAAAACCACGTTTTACGGGAAGCTTTAATTTAATGCTTTTATACCAATGCATTTTTCTATCGCAATTCTAAATATGCACTAAATCAGTGATAAAAAAATAAAGTTTACCTACATTGACAGAATTTTTTGTTCAGTATTACAGTCGAGGGTATCATTCGACTTTGTTTAAAACCAAATATTTTCATTTAATAATTTAGATTAGTAGAAAGCAATATCATCTTCTATCAACTAAGTTAACCTACAGTAACAGTTTTAAAACAAAATATATATAGTACCTCCACAATCCTTAAGTTGGCATACACTAAGTTAGCTTGTCATGTTAGTTTTGCTTATGATCAAAACCTAGTTGGTAGTCAACAAGCTCATATATTGGTTTGCAGTTTGCACAATTATTGCTGTGCAATTTATTGTACAATCATGTGATATCAAGTACTCTATGGGAGAGAAAATTCCTCACTAATTTATCACAGTCATTGTTTCAAGAGACTCGAGCTAAAACTATCCAAAGGGGCATCATACAAATTCTTCCCACTGTACCATTGATTGTATTCTCATCAAGTGACTGAAAAACATCCAGTCTTACAAAATTCAAGCGGAGAAAAGAAATTGAAATGATTAAAATGAATATTCTTCAATGTTTTTCAATGTAATTTCTATTGTTTTATGCCCATTGCTGGGGTGTAAACTGCTTTGACTTCCATGAATGAAACAAATAATAATAATAATAATAATAATCCGGTGTAGAATGAATTTTTATATAGTGGGGGAAAACAGATAAAATTTCCTCAGTATAATATATCCAGTGGGAGAAAACAAATAAAATTTATGCATATAAATAAGTTAATTGAACATATAACAACAATTTTAAAATGAATGCATGAAAGAGAGGAAGGAAAGGCTATCTAATTATGCTATGGAACTCAGTTTCATCAACACTTGCTGAGGGCAGTCGACACACCCTCAGGATGTACCTAACAAAATGCCGTCAGATTTGAATACATTACACGTCATCCAATAAACTACAAAAATGATGTTCCCCATCAATACACGAGAAGAATTGAGAGCATATCAGCAGAATAAAAGAAAAATTAGGTAGACCTGTTTACAAAAAATTAAAGATCAACTCAGTGATGAGGAGACATGTAAGTATATGAAGTATTCTGTCAAGTGGGACTCACCTGTATATGCAGGGGTCACGATGAAAATATAAAATAAGGTGGTGAGCGACATATTTATGTATCATCACTGACCCTAATAGTAATAAATTGGAAATTTTCAAGTCAATCCCCGTCCTTAATTATCATAGCTCATGAGTAAATGATGTTTAATATGTACTTTAAAACAAAATACTTCTGACATCCTTACTTCTAGAAACCGCAAGGTTGAACTCACAGTGTAATATTAAGTTCCCGTGACAAGCAATTCTCTGAAGTTACCCACCCTTAAGTTTAAAGTTGCTTGGAACGAAACAGAAGAGACTGCAGGGTCTATTGTCTATAGCATGTTTACATAATTAATGCAAATGTGCTCGATACTCCAAATTTTTATTTCTCTGCAAAAAAGTTACAGCAGAGACTGGTTTACTATATATTAGAAGGTAGAGCTATGTAACTTTTGAACTGAGTGGGAAAATGAAAACTACTTAACCAATATTCGAAAACAACAAAAGCACATAATAAATCCTCAATGACACATGTATAAATTATTAATTAGTCTTGTTATGCTAGAGAATGGAACAAGCAGCAATGAGATATCTATAATTCTTTAATATTTAGATAGACAACAGAACCTTTTAATTAACGGGAACTGATTTCAACATTGGATACTACAACGAGTACAGGACAGAATAGATTTACCCATTGAATCACTATGGGCAAAAGCTGCAAGCTAGCCCAAAATCTTCAATGCCTCGTTAAAGCTTTAATGTTCTTTGTGGCCCAAGAGATGAGAGCATTCTCACTGCAATCCGTGCTAGGGGCAACATCAATGAATTTCATATGATATAATCCCTGAAATTATAAAGCGGTAATGTAAAATGAAATTCTCTAAATAATCAAACATACAAATCTTGCAAACCTTGGTCAACTAAATTAACTCATTAGCAGCCAAAACTCCTCACCAGGTGCCCACACAGAACATCAAAGGGCACCTTAAATTGCTGACAGTTCTACTATAAACAATTAACCAGATTCCAATTATCAACATTATGTCCTACACAGATACAGGAACTTACATTATACATATAAATCAAAGACCCAGAAACAAAAGCTTAGTGAAGGTGGCATAAAGAGGTAAAGAAACACTATTTACCTGTATATCCAAACACTTTCTTTCACCCCAAAAGCTGGCATGACCAATATATAGGTTTTGAACAATTCACACACACACACACACACAAAAAGAAAACTTTCCACAAGAACTTCTCTTCATTCAAAATTTTGATTTGATGGCAGAAAAAGAATATTTTCATAAACAATGGACCAATTAAGACTATATCAGTATTCAAAGCCCTCAAAAATGGTTGCTCATTTCCAGATTCTGTATTTTTTTTTCCTTGGGGCTCCAATTTAATGGAGCAAAAAAATATAGCACTGAACTATTACAAAATTTCCATCCCGTGTCACTTAAAAACCAGAATTCCATCCCTCTTTCTAATCCATAACATTTAAGGGTGAAAATATTGTGCTCTTATCCACATTAAGAAGAACCTGAGCAAGATACATTACAAAATTTGCTACACATTCTCAATTTTGTACACATGTACAGAAAGGTAACAGATAGTGGATGTCCTGCCTCTTCACAGGTTTGCAGGTGCCAGCCTGGGTAGATATCCTTTTCCCCCCTTCCATTCCGGAAACCATCTTTGGTAGAGAAGTCAAAAAAATGCATTATATACAGTACCACATTAATCTCTAGCACCATCAAGACCAGCACGACTTATGGCTTTTGTTGCAGCCCAAACCAGACGCACAAGCTCATCTACATCCTGGTAGCTGAAGTCAATAACCCTCCTAATAGAGGCTATACATTCTTTATTCCGTGCCTCTTCCATGAATACACTAGCAGCTGCAAAAGTGCTCTGGCATTTTCTAGAAGCCTCCATTGCAAAATTTACATCCTGAGTCTGCAAAATCGCGTTGGTATGCTAATTTTTACCCATAGTGACTTCATATAAATATGATAATCATACTCTTATTAAATAATAAACTCTTCAGGGTTAGTATGCTGGGTCTACATGTGAAACTCGCTAACTACATAAGCTAGCTGCTTACTATTAAGGAGGAGTAATTAGGAAGAGTACAAAAGGAAAAAAGTAAGCTTGACATTTTACCTCTATCAACAGCTAAAACATTGCATTAAAATGCATTGATGACAGGGACACAATTGCCAGCTAAATTCATGATTTCATTTAACAATTACTCCTACAGCCTTTTTTTAAAAAAAACACTAGAGGTATGAAACACAACAATGCATGACACAGAAGATTGTTTCTAAGGAACAAAGTCTGCACTTCCTATCTTGTATAGCAAGGCACCAATAAGACTGCTGCCATCCATACAGGCTTTTCAACGTACTATCTAGCACAGAACTACATTTCCCAAAAATTATCTTGTATCACTAAACCCCTACATTCCCCATAATAGTTACAATATCTCCATGATAGTTGAGGTTCAAACAACCTCAACAGACCTTCCAAACAAACCATATAAATAAAAATAAAAATAAAACTTACAAACTCAAGAAGCCTGAAAAAAGTTGGGTGATTTTGCACAGATATGACTTGGTTAGCAGCAACATGAGTACCAGTACCCCTGGTAGCCTTATCAACTGCTGCCTGATTGATTAGGTTATCAACATCTGATGCAGAAGATGAAGGAGATTCACCTAAAGAATAGAATAAAAAAGCAGTAATGCATCATTGACTTGCAATCCTCAATGAGACCTGCATCTATCAGACAACTAATAATAAGAAGAAAATGTCAAAACTAGGTCCTGCCTGTCCCACAATTTTTCAATTCATTGAAACCCCAAAAAATATAAAAGAATGGCATCATGTACTCACACCTCATTCAAAAAAGGAAGTAACGGGTAACAACAGCTTTAGAATATAAAGATGCCTATTTCTTTATTAGTTTTCTTCCCCCTTTTTTTGGGTATATAGCACCTCCATTTTTATTAATCCATTGCCAGAGGAAGTATGCAAGTATAAAGGAGACTGCAAAATCATCATAAAGCAATGCCCAACAAGCCCAAAGACATGAATAGTTATATCAAAACTATATTCAGGTACCTTGAGGAAGCACGTTTAAAGTTGATTGCAACTCATGCCACATCCTGTTTGAAGTAGAATGTTTACAGTAAACCACTCTCATGTATGCCACCTCCATGCATTTATACGCCAAAGCAGCTGTAGCCATTTCTTGGCGTCTTTGATATTCATGGGCACAGGATCTGAAATACATTTTAAAACAAAAAAGTAGGCTTAAACGCTGGCTAAGGCAAAATGCTTAAGAAAAAGATATCAGTCCACCAAATGTGTAGGTTGCACTTCATTTAGTGGCACAATTTAAAGTTTAAACTCCAACTTCAACATATGAACTGTAAATCTGTAACAGCACTGTCAAGATTCCAGATTTGATTGAGCAAGGCAGGCAATCCTGATAAGTTGAGAAGTGTTGAACGAATATAGTGGCTGGCCTTTGTATCCCATAAATGACATAGAAGGACCCCACTTGATCCAGAGTCCAGACTCATGTATTAGGGTACGGACAACCACATGTAGCCCAATGACCGAATAGCTTTATATATATTAGACTATAGCCCAACAATGGCTTACTCCCATCATGTAAACACATAGTTTAAAATAAATAAGCATGTATAATAAATTTACACATAGCTTCAGAATTTTACTCACTTGAAAAGTTTAGCTGTAGTAGCATAGATTTGCATTTGACTCATCTCCCCATGCTTGCTAATCTCACTCTGACAATTTTCTAAAAGTGATGCACCATGAAGAAACTTCAAGGCAGCTTCAAAGTAAGTCTCATTACTTTCAAACTCAAATCCAGAGTTCTACAATATAAACAGCATTTAAACCATCTGTTAGAAAACGAAAGACTCAAGATCCAACTAAAAGAAATGAACAAAATTTCTAAAATGATCAAGTAACCTTATAATTATCTGCTGTATCTTTTAGTTTTGTGGCTTCATCCAGGGTCATAGAGGCAGTTTGGCTAGAATTTGCTCTCACAGGACTTGACTTATTGAGTGATCGATCAGGTGCAAAATTTCCTGAATTGCAACCAACCCCAACCTTGCTTCTAGCATCAGCAGAACTTTTTATTAAGTTGGTGGAATCACCATTGCCAGAGGCATGGACTGGACGCCCATTAAACATATCACCCTTTTGAGACCCAGGGCCAGTTCTGGAACTTACAAATACTGTACCCCTTTTTACTTGACCATCTGAAGATGATAGAGCTTTTAATTTCCCATCTATTAATTCTGTGCAGGCACCATCGGCTTTGTTTTCTTCCTCAAAGTCCTGAATCAGGTTCTTCTGGGAGAGAATATTTCTTTTAGTGCTACATGGAGAATCAACTTTCAGAACTGAATTCTTAAAGTCTTTTGGCTTTAGCTCAATTTTCTTTCCAGTTTCACTCAACCAACTTCTTACAGAAGTTTTCTTATTAATATTGTCAATCCCACATTTAGACTTGGGAAAATTGTATTTAGCATCATTTCTTGCCTCATGACCAGATTCAAGATAACTAAGATCAACTGCTGACTCATACCTTCCATCATTTTTCCTATAACCATTCTCTGATGCTGAAGCTTTCATCTTATCCCTATCAACCTCAGAATCAGACCTTCTGTCCTTTTCCTCAACCCGCAATGATGTAATGTTACCAGATTCCTGCCAAGAAAATGCACTTTTCTGATTGTTCTTGTTCACTCTATCCTCATGATGTGTACCATTGGCACAATTGCCATGTTCTATGGTATGAACACCACCACTAAGCAAATGGTTGTTCTGAACTTCAGAAGAAGTTTTAGCTAGGACTTTGGCTTTACCAACATCAACCAGGTACTCACTCGAAGAAATTTTGTGCCATTCAGGGAGTGAGTCATTTAAAACTCTCTTCTTTCTTTTTGTTGATTGCTTTTCCTCCTTGTTATTCAAGCATATCTTAGAACTCATTGAAGAGAGACCACCTTTTGCAGCAGCATCCTTCCCTGAAGTGTCCCCTACTGTAAATATAAGCTTGTCCAAGTTAGAGGTACTTAAAGGTGATGAGGTAATAAATTCTACTGGTGAAACTTTAACATCTTCTAAGTTAGTTCTATCTTTATGGGACCCTAAAATCATAGAAGAGCTTGAAGTTGCTGCCAGTGAAAGTTTTCCGGAGCCTAAATCCCTGCTCAATTGATCGTTACAATCCAAAGCTTGTTGAGGTGCAACCTTTCTTCCATGCTTCCTTTGCCGCTGGGCCTTATCAATACTTCTGACTTCTTCTGTATCAACAGCCATGTGATCCCTACTGCCTGACAAGCAAATTTGGTTCATCCCATCTTTTCTGTCAAATTCAATGTCACCTTCAGTATCTAAATTTGTCTGAGTCTTTAAAACTTTACACTTCTTTTCCTTCCTAAATCGACTTACGCTGCCTTCTTCACCATACTGCACACCATCCTGCAAGGACAATGCAATCTTATGTTTCTTGTTATCCATCCAGTCCTTCAATTTCCTTTTCTTCATTGATACATCCATTTTACTACCATTTGTTGCACCCAAAGACATAACATTTGACGAGACCTGAGCATGATCTCCCACTTTCTTAACAGGAACTGCCAACTTGTCCTTTACATCCTCAGATAAACAATATTCATCATATTTCCACATATCCTTTCCGCTAACCTTTATTGGTGAACATTTTCTTGAATTCAGTCCCACCCTATCAAGATCCAGGTCAGGATTAAGCTGACTATTAGCGTAGTAAACATCTTCAGTCTTACACTTCTTAGGAGTTCCAGATCTATTTTGATCAGCCTCCATCTTATGTTTCAATTTGATATGCTTTCTATCACCTGCACATGTGCAATAACAACATTGAAATGTTAAAAATATATATAATCACCTATTCACTCCATAAAAATAAACCTGAAGCATTGATGTATCAACTCTGAAATAAATGAGGTACCTCTCTTCACTTGTTTTACTTTCTCTTTAGGCATTTGTTTCTCCTCTGTCAAGTTGTTCAACCTGATCAAATGTTGATAACTAAATTTCTTCATTGGGTTTTAGTTAACAGGATGCTGGTTCATGTCAGTTAACCCTCTATTTTTTCCAGATTCCTGAGCATTGGTTTCTGAGGATTTTGAAAACAGAAACACATCACTACTGATTCCTGCCTTTGTCTTTTCCTTAAAATCGTGTTTCTTCTTTCCTCGACCAGACATTACATCAGAACTAGATTTCTGGTGATTTGGTCCAAAGTGCAGAGCATCAGCAGAACTCACTCCAACTGCAGTTCCAGTGGTGTGGCTTTGCAGGTTATTTTGACCCTCAGAGTTTAGCATTTGATAAACCGCTTTTGTTGTCTCCTCCTCATTGATATCACATCTATTCATTCCAGGCCGAGGAACAATTTCCAAGGAACAATGAGGCAATAATACATACAACACAGACAAAGTATGCAAACATGGAAAAAGAAGAAGGTGTACAAAAATTAGTATATCATTCAACATTAGTGCGCAATTCTTGTTTACTACACACATGAAATTAAATGTCTATCAAGCATAATATGCTCATAACATAACCCAAAATGAGAAAGCAACTTACAGCCAATTTAGCATGCTACACAACCATTTTTCAGGAAGATGCTCTGGCTTAATGCCCAAAGGCAGAAGCCGCCATTTCTGACAACTGTCGCAACATACCCAATCGTCTGCAATAACTTGAAGTGCTGCTGCAGGAACCACGTCAGGAGTTAGTTTATTTTCTGTAACAGGACATGCATTTGAAGCATCTTTTAAGCATGGCCCAGCTATCAACTGGTCACCCACTTTATTGTCACTTGGTCTTTCCTTTACTTTAACCCTACATGCACTCTGTTCCTCATCATTATCAAGGTTAACATTGGTTAGAGCCTTATGTCCAAGAGGTTCTACATTTTTTTCTTTCAATGACTCTCTGTTACTATCTCTGACCTTATTATCCTTCAAAGACTTTGTTTTATGCATTTGACTTCTACAAGAAGTAACACCAAAGGCAGCACTCTTGTTATCAGTTATCACTGCATTATTGCCCGCTCTTGAACTGTCTTTTCCTCCAACAGCCGCAGCTTTACTGGAATTGCGGTCCCTCTTTAAGTTATTCTTGCCCTCAGATAATGGTTTCCCCTTCTGATTAATCTCCTGGTTGTAAGAATCTTGATGTACCTTAAATTTTGTTGCATCACACGCAGTTTTCTTGGAAATCATGTTAGCTTTACACTTGCCATTAATCTTAGGGTCAGTGGGATTATCCTTGAGGGAATTAACCAGTTTATGGTCTGAAACTGGTTCCATAAAACTATTTCCTCTATGTTGCTTCTCACTTCTGTCAAAATCCTGACCAGATATTGACTCCAATGACTCCTCCTTCACTGCTGCACTGAAAACCATTCTGCCTTTCACTGTATCATTGACCTCCGTTGAGACTTCAGAAGCATTACCAGTGACTTCAGCAGCTTCACCAGCATCACAAAAACTTGATAGAGGTGTGCATTTCAAGTCATTAGAGAGAAAGTCCTTACGATTTGGAGTTCTATTTTCTAATCTTTTTGTTGTATGCAATGTAGTTTTCTTCTCAAAACCATTACCATTCTTATGCTTCAATTCCAACTGCCTTTTACTTTGTTCCACAATTCTCACCTTCCTCTTCTTCAACAAGTGTCCATCCCCCGCAAAAGAATCTGACTCATCAGTAGAAACAGAACAATGTGCTTGAGAACCATTGAGAGAAGACATTGATCTTCTATCTCCAAGAACTTTTTCCTTTCTCATCAAGTAGAGTAAACTGTCATGTAAAGGTGATAATAGCACACCGCTAGGGATAGGGAAAGAACTCATAACCTGTTCCATTGCAAAATAAATAAATAATAAATAATTGTTTTAGTCCTTCTAAAGACAACCCGGCATGCATAGAAATGGAAAAGGTCCATTACCTGAATAATGCCAGTTGGAGATTCTTCTGCTGTCTCTTGAGATAGAGTAGGCATGCCTTCATTTTCTTCAGGGCTGTTCCCCATTGATGAAGAGGGAGAGTTATCAAGCCCAAGACCACTATAAATCGCAACATTTTTTTGTGCTGATGTATTAGATTTCATTTTGATTTGAAACTTCAGTGTTCTCTGGTCAGTTGAATTTCCTGACCTATTTGTACTATCATCTTTCAAAGGGCACCTCTCAGTTACTGCAGTGGAAGAAATTCCTACATCTTTCTTCATTGAATAATCAAGTGTAGGTGCTTTTGGAGTATAAAATGACTGAATGCTACCAGAAGCAGTTCCAAGACTCATAGATGGGGGTACGTTTGAAGGTGATTTTAAGTTATCAGATACAGCCTGTATTATAACATAACCCATAGTGCTCAAGTAAGTTAGATTTAACATATGTCAGCAACATAATGACATATGCTACCTTCCTATCAAATGGTCATCAAAAAAATCTTTTAAAAAAAAACTAATGACAATTTCCATATACCTCCATGTGGAGACTTTTAGGAGATTTTGGTGAACTATAGTTTCTTTGCGGAGTCTTTGAATGAGATGGAACATAAGGATGTTCATAGGTAGGTAAAAAGGAGCCATAGCCACCAAACTTTGCACCTGAAAAAAATAATTCATATCCACTAGCATTACTTTTGTGGGTGCAAAGGAAGCTTTTTCATTTCTCACCATGAGCTATGACTTCCATTTTGCCACTTACCCAAATTCTCAGCAGAAACACCACCTTCAAAGTCCTTTTGAAAACGGCCCAGGACATGCTGAATTCTCTCATCCTCCAGGAAACAGAAAGCAAACTATTAGTTGTATTGTTTACAGAGAAATCAAATAAGACAAATATAGTAAATATGCCATGAATCAACAATAACCATTAATAATGAAATATAATCATACCAAGCATCATGAAGATCAGCAACAAGAATTTGAGATATTATCTTCATCTTAATTCTTTTTAATGGTAGGAATAGGGACTAGTCTTCTTGGAGGCAGAATGTAAATGCACATTAACATATCAACAATCAAGGAAGCAGCTAAAAGATATTCTTGCACCAAGGCTTTTATGCACAAGTACAAATGGCACCGCAGCACAATTTTATGTATTGGTTATTGATAATGTGTGTGGTGGATATAATAGTGGCTAGGTAATTGGTCAACTGTCCTTTTCACATGTGATGCAGCAAGAAAAAGCATCTACAACATCACTTGGCCAGCAGAATCAATTCACAATCTTTTTAAGTAGTTTTCAAAGGATTGATCCACTATGCTTGCAGGTCACAAGATAATCAAGACATACTATTATTTTTCTGAATCACTTCATTAGTACTGAATTCATTTGCCAGTAATGAACAATAAAAGTATAGAAAGCCGACAGTTATCTTCAGCTTATATTAATTTGATTTAGTAACCGCAAACAGAAGTTTAATAATAAAAAAATTGTACATCTATTTCATTACCTACATTTCCTAAGGAACAAAACAAATTGATCCACTGAAAGTTTTTGCTCAATGATAGTATATTAATCCATATTTTAGTGTTCAACCAAACAGAAAGAACAATTTTTTCCTGTATACCCAGAAGACTACAGATAAATTTTAGGCTAGTAGAAAACTAAACCAAATTCAAATAGAATGTTTGAACCTCGTGAAAAGTAGATTCAAGTAAGGCCTTACAATGTAAGAGAAAGAATCAAGGTCAATGTTGTAGTCATCGTCCTTACTATAGCAAGCCTCTCCTTCCTCAAGCTCAGTATCTTTTTCCATTTTGACCTCCTAACCAAAATCTAGCCCCAGGTCTACCTTCCCTGAAGTCCAGCATCACTTTAATCCAACACAAAATGGGGACAAAAAACAGAACCAAGAAAAAAAAAATCACCGACCCACAAAAACAATCACAATTCCTCTTAAACCCAGAAGGGGAATCCGCGTAAACCGACTGTGATCAAGCCATGTGACAAGCCCATACCAGCATATAAACCGGAATACAAATTGCTAGTTGCACTAAAAATTAACTTTGGCTTCAATCCCACAATCGGGGAAAAAAGATCCGACGGTGGAGATCGGCGAACCGATTAGCGCCCACTCGAATAAGTTTTGACGGCGACTTCAAACGGATTCCAATCCTTCTACTTCTGATATATTTTGATTTTGATTTGCACAGCAGCGAAATAGCTGAGTTTTTAGGCCTTTTTTTTTTTTAATCAATTAGTATTTTAAAAATTAAAAAGAAAAATTCTTCTTACGTTTCAAGTCTTGGTTTTTCATATTATTATCTTTTCACCATGTGCTTATAATAAGTTAAAATTGGGATTGTTTGGTTATGTTGTATTTTTTTTATTTTCAACTTGTGCTGAAAATTTTTATATATATGTTTCTCTTATACTATTATATAATAACGTCAAATCCTTTTTAGATGCAATTTTAGATTAAGTTACAAAATAAGAAATGTCACAAAGCGCCTTTGACATATACAACATCATTCCAAATATATTATTTGCGCCAAATATTTGTTTTGAGATTTAAAAAAAGAACCAAAATCTCTTCACGTTGACAAATTTATAGGGTGAACACTCAATAATTTTTGGGATGATATGTTTTTAATTAAAAAAATTAAAACATGTGCAGAAAAATGTAAATACAGATGTTAAATTAAAAAAATGCTTCCTCAGTCATGAAAAATTATCCAAATATTACACTAAACATTTTTCTTTCAAATTATATTAATCTCTTTTAAATTTTAGTTCAATTAAAATTATCATTCTTCTTATTTTAAAAATTAATCATTCAACTCTCTTAACATTTAATATATATTATAAAAATCTTATACTAAATGGTAATTTGGCAACTTGGTAAGCCTATAAATTAGTCCTCGCCATGAAGTTAGAATCGAAATACTTGCTTAAGAGTTTTTCCATGTGATTCTAAAAGTTCAAAGGCTTCGGCAAATGTTCTAATTCCAAAGTGAGAGTCTAAACTATAAGAGGATTCAAAAAGCATAAATCATACATAAAGGGTCTTTAGACTTGGTATAGGTAATATCAATAGAGGTATAATAGTAATTTTCAAAAGTTGAAAGGGTAACTCAAATGCTATCCGTTGAGTAATTCATTAATTGTTCAATTGTTTTAACTTAGACCATTCAAATTTCATAATTTTTTATTTTATTTTGATAATATTTTTTTAAAGAAAGCGAAATGCATAATGAAAATAATCTTCTAAATGTAAACTTAAAAAAAATGATGATTGAATTTAAAAAAAAAAACTTAAATACTTGCTTAAGAGTTTTTCCATGTGATTCTAATAGTTCAAAGGCTTCAGCAAATGTTCTAATACCAAAGTGAGAGTCTAAACTTTAAGAGGATTCAAAAAGCATAAACCGTACATAAAGGGTCTTTAGACTTGGTATAGGTGAGATCAATAGAAGTATAATAGTAATTTCCAAAAGTTGAAAGGGCAACCCGAATGCTATCCATTGAGTAATTCATTAATTGTTCAATTGTTTTAACTTAGACCATTCAAATTTCATAATTTTTTATTTTATTTTGATAATATTTTTTTAAAGAAAGCAAAATGTATAATGAAAATAATCTTCTAAATGTAAACTTAAAAAAATGACGATTGAATTTAAAAAATTAAAAAAACTTAAAAATTTGGACAATTCAAATTAAGACCATTCAACAGTTACTAATTATTCAATTAATTGGATCTATTTTATGGTGAGACACATGTCAATCCCTCATTGGCTTGAGAGATATGGTATAGAGATAATTAAGTCGTTGCATACAACTCATATCTCATGGTAAAAGATATTCTCAATGTAGACAAGTGTAAAGTGAGCCGATCTAAGGCGAATTGAGTTTAACTCTCCCATCAATTAAGTAGATTGAGATAACTTGTCTGCATAGACAACACTATTGGGTTGGACTAGTTAAAGTAGATTGATTACCTCTTTTAATATTTACTTTCTTTTAATGAAATTAGCTTTTATGTACAAAATGTGTTTTTTTATAAGCATGAAAACACTCTTTTCTATTCTCATTTTCCAAAGTACTATTATTTTTCCCCCATTATTTGCTATGTTTATATCTATATAATGTATGTTACTTGTTTATTAAAATGTCTACGCAAAATGATGCATAGATATAATGTCAAGCTTCAACATGAAAATGTGATCCTATTATTAATATGTGTTGGTGATTTTTTGCAAATATATAGGTCATACAATAGTATAATAATAAGTAGAGTATGGTTTCCATGAGGAAAATTAATCAAATATCAATTTCCTAATTATCTCTATTATATAGAAAAATAGAAAATTAAAATTAAAATAATTACTAACTAAGAAAATAATACAACTCAAAAATAAAGAACTAGATTTCTAATTTATGAAAATTTATGTAGTTTGAATTTCAATGTTTATTTTCTATGAATAAATAAAAATAACTCATGCAATTGATATTTGTCTTGATTAATAGCTTATTTCCTAATGCATATATAATTCCTTCTTGAGGTAGAACATGTATATTTATACTAGTCTTACTTTCGTGGTCATAAACTATAACACAAACTCATTAAATTTTGCAGATATCAATATACGCATGCATGTAGCGTCTTGGCATACACGTAAATTATATTATCACGTAGGTAAAATTTACAAACTATAGAATCTAAACCAAAATCTATTAATCAGATGATTTTATATAGTAATTCACCTTTCAGTCATTCTCACTATAGGTCAAAAAATTATAAAGAGTGGTCAGCAATTTACAAATGATTATAAATTGATTTAATCAAAATAAAAGTAAATTACAATAATATTTTGATTTAAACATTATCTATAAACATCCATATCTGAATTCCAAATCTAAATGACTTAGCTACTCATAATAAAAAACATAAATAAAAAAAAGAAATAAAAAAATAATTCTATAATAAAGAAAAAAAATTATGACGTAATAATCTTTGAGTAAGCTCCAAATCTCAATGCCATGACCATTTTTCAAAACCTTTTCTTAACTATAATGTGCCCATTTGATTCTTGATATATATATATATATATATATACTATATTACTAAGGTTTTCTACTTTTGTCATAGTTCTTAGTGTATAAAAACTTTCATATTATGCTTTCCTTGTAATTTCTAGAAGTTTTTTTTTTTCTTTTCTTACAAACAATTTCTCATTTTGATTTCTTTATCTTTAAACTAGGTTTAGCCATCATAGTAAAGACAAATTGCACTTCTAATTAGGCATATGGTCTTCCTTGTATTTTCCTTTTCTCATAAGTGCTCAACATATTCTTGCTAAAAATATATAAAATTAGCAATAACTCTCACTAATTAATAAATAATTAAGATTAAAGTTCAATTAGTAAATAAAAAATGCACTACATCAATATGACACTAACATCAGTTAAATATTTTCATTTCAAGAAATAACTTATATTGTATTGAAAATTAATTTTATTTACAAAAAGTAAATAGTATGAATGGATTTTGTAATATATATTAAATGTTAAAAAGTCAGGTGATATTTATAAAACAACAAGAATATTAAATATAAATTAATTAAAGATCAAGTGAGATTATTGCAATTTACTAAGTTTTTTTGTTGCACTTATTGTGATATTTTTGTATTCATTTAAAAATATTGTTCTAATGTTTCAAATATATTTAATTAAGACTATTTCTAATTACTAATTAGTATATAAATTTAAACATTCGACCAATACTATTAATGACTAATATTGATGTATTTTTTATAACAATTTAAAAACAAAAATACATTTATATACACTTCACAAAAGAAAAATATCACACCAATTAGATTCTATAATTTAATAAATTTTTCCAAGTAACCCTAAAAGGCCATTACATGGAAGAACCCCTACAAAGACCAACGAAGTAATGTCACCTCAATGCCAAGTTAAAAAAGCAATGCTGACTAAGTAACAAGCTTAAAAATTTAAAAGAAACTTAACAAATTGGAGAATAAATAGAATTATTTTTATCTTAGCCCTACATAGTTTGACTAAATACCTAGGATCCTTTTGTTTTTAAAATTTCAACGCAATCCATATAGATTTTTGGGGCTTGTTTAATTCTATTTTAATTTTAATATTTTTAAAACAGATATTTTTTAGAACAAATTTTAAAAACAAAAAAATTAAAAAGTTTATTTGAATTCTTATTTTTAAAAATCGTTGTCTTTTGTTTTTTTTTTCTAATTCTACAGAATAAAAGTTAACAAAATATCTAAAAAATATTCTAATTTTTTTTGTTTTTAAAAATATAATTATATTTTTATGTTTTACAAAACCCTTTTTAAAAACACATTATCAAACAATTTTTTTTTGTTTTTAAAAACAAAAAACTATTCTAGAAACAAGAAATCAAATAGACCATTTATTTCCTAAAAAAAACCTAATACCTCTAGCTATTTTCACCCGAATAATACTTACACTTTAGCATAACTATTTATTATTACAAAATAATACTTTGTAATATTTATACCTCTACCTCAAATAACTTTTTGAAGTATCCAAACTTTCATTATATTCTTATGCTTGCATCCTTTTCAATCTTATGCCACAACACAATGGCTAGACCATTATCATCATTCTCTACCTCAACCAATACTTCTTACTCCTCCAACAAAGTCTTAATGTTCAAAATTTAATCGTTAAGATGAAAAGCCAACACTATCTTATTATCACTTATCAACAATTACCACATCAATCCAAACCCATAATGATTCACAAAACACCCTACCATTAGATGATCCAAAATCAATGATAATTAAACTTAACCCTTATACATTATCCTATCCCTGTAATGTTTTATTTGAACCCTTATGGTAAAGCCTTATCCATATTTTTATATCCATTTAGGGGTTTTAAGAATATCAAAAATGGAAAGCTTATGAGCTCAAATCTTACGAGGATTTATTGGAACAAGGGCTTTTTTAGATTAATTTGGGACTTGAAGATGCAGAAGATGATAAACCTTAATTCAAAGTTGTTGAGCCAGGTGGCTAAGGCGAGTTCAAGATATCCTTTGGCTTTCTTTAGGTAGGATAGGTTTGGTGAAAAAGATATTTTTCTACTCTCAATCTCTAATGCCAAAGGCCATTGAAGTGCCATTGAACAACCACCACAACTAGCAAAGATGTAACAAAAAAGATTGTCATTGTCTCTTTATTCTCCCATCAACACTTGTTGAATGCTTCACTTATAATGAAGCTAATGAACTCAAAGACGCAATCTTGAACAATTTCTTTAGTTTTTTTTTATAGAGATTTTAGCATTTGTTGGAAGTGCTCTTTCATTATATGGCTAACATTTGCCGTTAAAGGGTTATCAATGAAATAAATAAAGTAAAGAGGTATGGTTTCTAAAGGAATTTAAATGGTTTTTGAGAAAATAAAGAAAGTTAAGAGAGTTATTTAAGATTTTCAAAAATTAAGAACAAAGAATTAATAAACATAATATAAATAATAATTGAAGTTAAAATGTTTAGTAATTCATGATCATTTGTCTTTTTGTAGTTCTATATGTGAGATGAAAGTACTCTAGTTTCAATAGGGACGACAATTTTGTTTTACATATTAAATTAATTGGTGTGCCTCCCATAACTATTTTGAGCATTATTTGCAACACTTATAGAACTTTCAATAATTCTTCTATCCAAAGGCAGGCCTTTTGCTTAATCTAACTAGAGCTTCAAGCTATTGATGATTTCTTTACTCATTACCTCATCCAAGCCATTCATTTGCAAGTTGTTGACTAAGGCAAATCGTCCTTCAATCTTGTATCGGCCACAAACTCCTTAAATCTTTTTGCATGTAAATTGATTTTTATTGTCAAAAATCAATACTTTGGGGATGTCAAACTAGATAAGGATTTAATCATGACAAGAAAGATGGTTTATGTCTTAGTGATACATGCAATAACTTAAGCTTCTATCCAATTGAAGAAGTAATCAACTATTACGATAATGAATTTTCTTCTACTAGTGGCTTTGTTAAATGGCCCCACAATGTTAATTCCCTATTTGACAAAGGGGTAGATACTTAAGATACTATAAACTTCTTATTTTAGAATGTGGAAGTACTTGTCGTAGTGTTGGCATTTGTCATAGGTCTTTACCTAATCCCTTACTTCTATGATTAAGCTTAACTAATAGTAACCCACATAATTTTTTAAATGAGTGCTTTTCCTCCTATATGTGTTACATAGTCTCCTTTGTGCACTTTTTCTAATACCTTTTCCATCTTAGGTGTAGTTAAGCATTTTAGTAGAGGTTCTCTAAAAGATTTTATAATAAAACTTATTATTAACCATGGTGAAGCAAATTACTTACTTGACAATAAGTCTTGTCTACTTTAGATCACTGAGAGGTTGCCTTCTTTTAAGTAGAGTTTGATAGGTGTTTGCTAATTATAGTTGTCTTTTTTCTCAATAACTTGGACCTCTACCACTCTAATGTTAGGCATGGTTCATTGTTCTACATATATAACCTAATCATTAACAAGGGTTTTATGGTCGCCATCTTAGACAAGGCATTTACGTGCATGTTTTCACTATGAGAAATGTGAGTAATTTCAACTTGCTTAAACTCTTTCATGAGCTTTTTTGCCTTCTTCATGTATTTTATCATCCAATCTTCATTTGGTTTCATATGTCCCATTAAGTTGTTTCTTCATTAAGAGGGAGTCAATGTGCATACGTACGTTCTTAATTCTTGCCTTTTTACCTAATTTGAGACTAATTATAAGTGCTTTGTACTTTATATCACTGTTAGATGCTAAAAATTTTAATTTAAAAAAATATTTATGACTTTTATTGAACAAGTCAATGAAAGTTAAACTTGCTTTACTACATTTGCTATTAAAAGAGCAATTAATATACATGATCTATGTGAATCTCTCCTTAGAGCTAGTTTTCCTTTCTATAATAGAAATTTCAAATATAAAGTCTGTTAAGACTTGGCCTTTGATTGTTATGTATGACTAATAAGAAATGTTGAATTTGGACAACTCCACTACCGATTTGACTAGTCTCCTAACAACTTTGGTTTGTGGAAGGTTTGTCTCCATGGTTGGTTTATGAGTACAATGATGGAGTAGGCTTAGAAGTATAAGTACAATGTTTTGGCTGTTATGATCAAACAAAATGCTAGCTTCTTTAACTCTATGCAGCTATTTTCAATTGTTTGCAAAATCTGACTTACGCAACATACAAAGTATTAGTTACTTTATTTTTTTGGACTAATGCTGAAATTATACATTCCCTTCAAACCAAAAGGTAGGCAAATATGGGCTTGTCTTGTAAAAGAGATATCAATAGCAATGGTGAGCTTAAGTACTCATTCATGACATAGAATGCTTGGATGCACTCCTTAAGTCCATTTAGGACTTTGAAGGTGGACAAGCATCTAGTAGTCATTTTGGATATAAATTTATTGAGAGCTATAATTTTCCTTGTTACAACTTGCACATCCTTGACACGTTGTGGTAAATGTAGTTTTAAGATTACTCGAATTTTTTGTGGGTTAACTTTTATTTCCCCGTAGGTTATCATAAACCTCACAATTTTTTTTACCCTAAATTCACATGTGGTTAGATTTAGCTTCATATTGTTAGCTCGTAGTGCATCAAAAGGTTCCTTTAGATCTTTTATATGATTAGCCTCATTTTTGCTTTTAACCAGCATATCATTCAATATATACCTTAATGTTCCTTCCTATCTACCTTTGAAACACTTTATTGACTAGCCTTTCATAAATGGCTCTTACACTTTTAAGGTCAAAAGGCATGACCTTATAAGTCTCTACTTGGATTACAAAGATAGCCTTCTATATATTTTTTTCTACTATCCTAATATGGTTATACTTTAAGTAGGCATCCATAAAGCTTAGGAGTTAGTAGCTTGATGATCAGTCCACCAATCTGTCAATGCAGGGAAGAGGGTAATTATCCTTTGGGTAAGCTTTCCTAAGATTAATGAAGTCAACATACTTATGCTACTTACCATTAGCTTTCTAGACCATCATAGGATTAGCTTACCATTTGAGGTACTAGACTTCTCTAATAAAGCTAGCCTTTAAGAGTTTTGCCTTTACTTGCTTAATGGCAATTTCTTTTGGGTTAGCTAAAGATTTTTTGTTTCTTTTACTTGATAGGCTTCTTAACGAGGTTTACTATCAGCTTATGCACTATTGTCTTAAGGTTTATCCTTAGCTTGTTTGATGCCAACCATGCAAAGATAACAATATTCACAAGTAGAGATATTTTCAACTTTGCAGGAAATTATAATATTAATTCTTTATTGAGATGTAAGTATCTTTTTGGATCTAGGTCGACTTGAAATCTTTTGATATCATGCACTTCTTGTCCTAGCTCTCTTTATTTACTTTAGATATCTAAGTTCTCCATGGTTAATATTTCTTCCTTCTTACTCTTTTTCACAAGCTTCCTAATGGTTGTTTCCCTATAAAAATGGTTAGTAGTTTTTAAAAATCTAAATTCAAGTAAACTAACCTATCAACTTTCCTTGAGTATTTATTGATGTCCACGACATAAAGGCATTTTTTCTATCCCATGTTTCTACAATCATGCTTCTCTTTCCTTTTAATTCTAATGGTGTTCACCATATATCATTGAACTATTTTCTAGTTTCCCCAAACAATGCTTGCCTACTAGGCATGTTGAATTTTATAAAAAGGCTATAAGGGCAAACCATCACCCTTAACTTACTCATTCTAGTTTACCCTAGAATGGCATAGTAAGTAGACTACATTCTTGTGTGGTAAAAATTATCACTTTGCAGTTTCCTTCTTTTAAGGTTATAGGGAGAGTTATTATTCCCTTGACTCAAAATTGATGTCTCTCAAACTTATACATGGACTTGTCTATTAGGTGGAGGTCAAACTCGAAGAGGCTGCATTGAGATATAAAACATCGATTGCTACTATTCTTTTTACTAAGATGTATTTTGTCATTTAATGGCCTACCATAGTCGTTATCATTATTGGGTCATCTTTATTGTTAATCATAATGTCTGAATCTTCCTTATAAAACATGATGACTTTGGATTGCTTTAGGACAAGACCTTGGCATTGTCGTCGATAGTCATTACTTTTGTTGAAATAATGCTCAATGTTTCTTTGCATACTACAAGGTTGAATTGATATGACGTTAATAACACCCATAGATATTGCTGATGTAAAGGCTCATGTTCAATTTTGATGTAATATCTGTATCCCTTTTTTATTTTCCTATTTTCTCTTGCCTTTTATTATTATTTTATCTCAATGTGTTGTTATACTTTCTATTATTTTCCCTGACTGCATAGTTTTGCATATAGCCTTTTTGAATGAAGTCCTTAATGATGTTTTTTAGAATTATGCACTATTCAGTGTTGTAGCCAATATCATAATGATAATGATAAAACTTACTTTAGTTATGCTCTTCCTTTTAGGTTTTCAATAGCAGGGGTTGTTTTTAGAGCTTTTCTTTTTTCACATTCACTATAATTTAAATTAGAGACATAATTAGTAGGATATAAATTTCATACCCTGATCATTATAGGTTTGGATTTTTTAGGCTAATTTTTCCTCTTAGCCTATTTTTCAAAGGCCTTTTATGGTTATTTGGTTTTCTTCTACTCTTTGGATCTTCATCCTTCTTTGTTTTATTTCTTCTTTAGCCTTTGTGCAATTTTCTACTTATATGCAATATACAACTTTTTGCATAAGCTTAGCTACCATTTTTGGGCACTTCCTGTTCAAGGAAAACTTTAGCTTCCAAGACTGCAGAGTCACAATCATGGCTATGTTAACTACGCTTTGAACTAGGTTTATAATGGTATATAACTTCTTGTTAAAGTGTTTCACAAACTCCTCTAGGGTCTCATCCATTTTTCTAGTAAATCCCTAAGAGTGTAGACACATCTAAGGTTTGGATTCTACTTATTGTTGTATCCTTTACATACTCTCTGACCTCATTTGCATTTGGTGAGTGCTACTATACTGCAAGTCTCTGATCTTACTTGCCTTTAAATGAGTAGTGGCTCACAAGGAGTTATTGGTTCTCTTATTTCTATAACTTCAATAGGAAGTGTCTTATACACTTTCTTCTTTCTTTAAAGACCCTTATTCTATTTCATTTTTTTCATATGGGATGTAATTTTTTCCTGCAAAGGTGTTTTGTGTTTACCTCATTCCTTTGGTTGCTCGAACTCGATTTGCTTGAGATTATTCTCCCACCATTAGTGCAAATCCTTTATCAACAACCGCTTTGCCTTTTTTAGCTCATGTAGCTCTATCATCACAAAGCCTCTCTTTAGGTTTCACTAGTTGTTATTGCATTTATGTCATATATTGTTACTATAGAGTCTCCTGAGAATCTCAGCATTATTGGCATAAGGCTGCGTTGAGATACTTGCTATGATTGGGTAGAATAGGTTCATGTTAAAAGCATTATCTTTTTATGTTAGAATGACAATGTTACTAGCTAGTCTAACTTCAATAAGGATATATAAATCTAGCAAATTTTGTATGTTTGGATGGCTATAGATGCCGCAACACTTATCTATACCCTCTTAGAGAGAAGATATAACTTGGCAATAGTTCTCGTGTCTAGATCATTTCTAGTTATTAGAGCAATTCTTTCTCATCTAATCCATAGGCCTTAAATGGTTAATGAGTCTAGGTGTTAGGACAAGGAGTCCCTTACCTGGTGCGCTAAATGCTAGGGTCAAGAGTATGGGCAAAAAAGAATGAGAAAGCTTAGTTTGACCTATGAATTTTGCATTGTTTAGTTTTTTAGATAAGATACAATGAACATCCTTTCTTAACTAAGAGGAGTAGTAGAGATTGTTTTTACCTATTAATGTATGTTATGTATGCCTGAGATGAGGTAACTATTTTCTAAGAAAATTTGTCAAGTGTAAGGTCTTATCCCTATATTTTAGGATTTGTGTTTTTATATATCTAGAGATTAGTGTTAGTTATTCATTAGTCTTAGAGTTTTGTGATATCTTATTTGTCTTGTGAGCATCGGTGAAACGGATTGAATAGCTTTGGGCTTGTAAGATTAGTGTGTTTATAAGGCTTTTATAACAATTTTATCTTTACATTATCTTATTAAGAGGTTTGGAAAAAACAAAAAAAAGTATATGAAATAGTTTTAGTTCTTGAAAATTAATATTAATGATAAACTTAAAATAGATAAACTTTTATAGTTATGCTTTTATATAGGTTTGATATCCTCTTATAAATATTTTGTAGATGGAATATAAAGTTATTTATCTAAAACTATGTTTTAAAATTAATAAGAAATAAATTGAAATGTAAATATATTATTATATAAATTATTTTAACCTTTTTTGAGATTTTGTTAAATTATATCCAATATTTTTTTCTTGTTTTAGAAATTATATCTAACCTCATGATATAGATATTGTAAAAATTTTTATTTTTATTTATTTATTGTCAAAAAATTAATTTTTCAAATAATATAAAGTTGTGATTTTACTCTTAATATATGAAAGTAAAGGTAATTAAATTAATGTTAAAGTTTAATATAAAATTATAATTTTATTTTTAATATAACAATAAAAATAGTTAAATAATTTTATTTTTTGAGAGAATATATGTTGTGTAAAACAATTAATTTTATTAATAAAAAATAAACTTAAAAAAAGACAAATATAATTTTTAAATAAAAATATTAGTTATAAGTTAACAAATCTTTGCAAAAGCTTAGAATAATTCACTCTCTTCATCTATATATACATAAATTGTAAAAGTATCCAAAAGAAAATTAGTTTTCAACTTCAATGGATACTTACCCCGGGCCGCTTTATTATTACAGTCATGCTTCTATTTTCTCCCTAGCTATGTCGGGGTGGAGGAATAGCAGCTTTATTCCGAATCTCCCACTATATTCTATTTTTTATATCGGTCCTTTTTTTTCTTCTTTGGGTTCTCGTTCTGAATTCTCGGTGTCTTCACCCATCTCCATTTTTTCAATGGTTCGATAGGGTTTCAATTATTTGTTCCTGAGACTTTCTCCGCTTGGTTTTGGCAGATATTTTCAAATTCGTAGTAGTTCCGGGGTTGATTTGGTAGGTTTTTCAATTCAGGGTTAGGGCTTTTGTGTATACTAATTAATGTGCTGTTTGCATGCGAAGTGGCAGTGTCATTTTGATATCTGGTTACTATGATTTATTTGCAGAGAGCAACGAACACAATTTGTTTTGAAAAATAAAGCATAAAATTTTGGGCTTTTTCAAAGATTTTTTGATTCAGGGGTTTTTTTTTGGCTTCACAATACCTCAAATTAGTGCGACATTCACTATATACGAATTGAACAAGCTGACATGCTGCGATGAAGTCTGGTCTTTGGAGGGTATACTCAGAGCAACATTCTTAATTGGAGGCCGAATGTACAGTTCGAGTATGGATCCTGTGAGGGAGGCAGGTGGTGTTGCGGGAACGGTGCCAATCCCCATGCTGTTTGTGTGGCCGTATGGGGGAAGAAATGTGTATCTCAGTGGTTCTTTCATACGGTGCGTTTATAGTTAATTACTATTAAATTTATTTGCTACCCATTTCCTTCCTCTTCTTTATTCAGTTGGTCAAAATGCTGTAGTTTAGACTACTTTAAAGGTTTTCGTGGGATTCATGTTATTTTGCTCATGTCTTTTTCTTTTCTTCAATTTTCGTTTCAAAGGTGGTCTGAGCTTCTACGTATGTCGCCAGTTGAGGGTTGCCCAACTGTATTCCTAGTTATTCATAGCTTGACCCCTGGTTACCATCAGGTCAGTTCTTAGTACTGGAATTAAATAGAAGCGCGGTTATTCTTTTGACACAATTTAGTCTGCACCCAGTGTAAAACATTCATCAGTGTGAGGGTCCATATGAAGTTGGGGAAAAAGTCTCCCTTGTATTCAATGTATTTGTAAATTATTTGGTTCTGATATAAGATGCTGAATGAGTGAAAGTTTCATATTCTTTGTAATTTATGTGGTTTGATTTTTGGATTTCATAATTTTTATTGGCAATTATTACAAAAGATGCTGCAGAGGCATTTTATCTGTTGTTGATGGAAAGAACTTATTTTTCTTGATTTAGCGTGTCAAAGTACAGCAAATTAAGTAGTTTATATGTCGGCGTGAAGTGCTTTGCCTTTATTTTAGCTGTTTGGTTTGGAAGATTGTCCATCTGATTTTTATCATGTTCCTTTGT
The DNA here is from genome assembly GCA_026724425.1 of Erythrophleum ivorense. Taxonomy (NCBI): domain Eukaryota; kingdom Viridiplantae; phylum Streptophyta; class Magnoliopsida; order Fabales; family Fabaceae; genus Erythrophleum; species Erythrophleum ivorense. The sequence goes on from JAIUCV010000181.1 coordinate 217,448, forward strand.
TTGATGTTCTTTCATTGATTGGCTTTTAGTGAAAGTTGTATCTCTTCTCCAAAAAGAAGAAGGAAAAAAAAAAAAGATGTTTCACTTTCAATGGCAATTTCTTCCTTTGGCACTTGAGGGTAATGCAAGGCCTTAAGAGCTTGGATTCTTGGAAAAAAGGATAAGCAAGGCCTGAGGTCAAGAATAGGGAACTCTGAGCTTTATATTAGTGCTCATTAAGTAACTGGCAATTCATGGCTTATGTTAGAGATTATAATAAAATTATTTATGGGCTTTAACTTGACTGTTTAAACTTTTGAATTGAATTAGTCTTTGACATGGTAATAGAGCCTCTATGACCAAATTGGTCAAGAGTTTGATCCTTGCTACTTAAAAAATTGGTCAAGAGCTTCTTACTTAAAAAATTTTCAGTACAAGACGTAATGGGTGTGTGTTTTGTCCAGCTCTAAAGGCTACTTGTGTGAAGGGGTGTGTTAGAGATTATAATAAAACTATTTGTGGGTCTTCACCTAACAATTTAAGCTTTTGAGTTGAATTAGTTCTTGACATCTTAATTAAAGTCTAGATAACAAAAATAAGTTTATAATGTTGATTGATGTTATTATCAGGGATTTATAATACAAGATCTGTTACTTAATCTTAGCTTTTTTAAGTTTTTTTGAAACTTTTTCAATGATTGTTGTTTGAGCAGCAATACGGCTACTCAATGTTTGAGATTGGAAGTATCTGAATATAAATATGCAATAGTGAAATTAAAAAAAGATATCCTGAGAAAATGTTTGACCCTTTATTTTTGGTGCCTGATACTTCTAATTATTTGAATGCAGTACAAGTTTTATGTTGATGGAGAATGGCAGCATGATGAGCATCAACCTTACGTAGCTGGAGAATATGGGATGGTTAACACTGTATATTTGGCTACTAATCCTAACCAAATGCCTACTTTAACTACAGAAGTAGCATCTGGTTCTAGCATGGATGTGGATAATGAGGCTATTTGGCGCATGGTCAGAGTAGGTCATACTTTCAAAGTCCTGATTTTTGTAATTAAAAAGACTGCTGTGTGTATGGCTCTATGCTGGCTTTTGGCTATGTTGTAATTTTTACCTAAATGACAACAAAAAATGTTAATGCTATGATATGTCTGGAATTTATTTTGAAACTCATTTGACCACATTTGTAAAGCCTATGAAGTCAGTATATTTGGTCTTTATAGGTCTATTCAGTTTTTTATTTAGATTTGCATTTAAATATTCAATCTTCCTGGATCGTCTTATTGTCTTAACCCTGGCAACATATAATATGCTATTGTGAATTTGTGTTATGTTTCTGTTTTTTTGGGCAACATGCTATATTGCATTTTAGAACTCCATTTTCTGGTTATGAGTCATGCCTAGAATTGTATTCCTGTTTATTTATATCTGAATATCATTGTTCAGTTATTAAATAGAATATGTTGCTGACCTATAACACAGGTTTGGTTGATGGATGGTACATTAACTGAGGTATTACCAAGAATCTCAGATGCTTCCCACCAGTGTATTTCTTCTTTCTTGTCTATGCACTCAGCTTATGAATTACTTCCTGAGTCAGGCAAGGTTTGGATGTTTTATTGTTGACCCTTTATATTGAGCTTTACATTTTTTCTATTGTCAAACTTTACACTACAAATTACATTAGTAACTATTTTAGTGACATCTGGTCACAGGTTATTGCTTTGGATGTTGATCTGCCAGTGAAACATGCATTTCATATATTGCACGAGCAGGTATTTCTATGTTTTTCTGAGACTGGCATCCTTGGAGGGATTTCATAGTTTGGATTACTTATGCTAAAACCTTACTAGATTATTCTCATGTCAATTAACATGTCTTTATTGTGATAAGAATTGAGAAACAATTAATATGATTTTTGAATCTTCTGGAACGAAACTTCTCATTTTTTAAGCTTCTGGCTGTGGTAATGGTCAAGTCTCTGCCTTCTTGCCTCATATGCCTAGTCTTGTAATTTCTAGCATCCTTGTGTGTTTATCTGTTGCTGATTAGAAGCTTATATACGTGTCTTTTCTAAATTGGGCCATTTGCAGGGAATACCCGTGGCTCCTCTTTGGGACTTCTGCAAGGGGCAGTTTGTCGGCATTCTTAGTGCTTTGGATTTTATTTTAATTTTAAGAGAGGTTTGTGAATTTTAAGATCATTGGCTCTTTGTAGGCAAGTTTTCTGAAATTTTAATGCATCTCTTATCCATTTGAAGGAAGAAGCTTTTGACTCCTAATGTTGTGCTATGGAAGCTGGGACCTGAAACAAGGATGTGATAACTAGATAAGTAGATAATCCTGAGGGCAGGGCCAACTATGTCAGAAAAAGAGAGGATAGGGTCATTTTATTATTTTTTTTTTAAATTTGTTTCTGTATATTAAGAAGAATGAAAAGTGTGTTGGTTAGTTTTAAAGTGTTGATGTGGAGAATTAGTGGAAACCACGTCTTTGACCGCTTTACATGCTGCCAGTAATTACTCAACAGTCTCTTATTACAAAGTTGCTTGTAAAGTTGAGTCAATTGTCTGTCCAACCACATGCATGACAATGCATTTTATATTTTCTAATGCTTGTTGAACCATGCTATGCCTATTCACAGCTTAAGAATCATGGATCCAATCTAACAGAAGAAGAGCTTGAAACACATACTATATCTGCTTGGAAAGAGGGAAAATTATATCTAAACAGGCAACACAATGGACATGGAACAGCATTTTCTAGACATTTTATACATGTAAGTGTTATAGGTGGCTCTATACAGCCGTGAACATGTCATACTGCTCGTATATTTGATGACTTTTAGGTTTTGGTTAGATGTGGAGTTAATAACCTGTAGGTGATGCTTTACTAAAGTATGCGTATACTTTTGCTTGTGTATGTATAAATACTGTTGAAACCAGTGAGTATTGGGAATTATTACTGTATGGTGTACTATTGGGAATTCTTAATTATAATTCTGGGAATGTTTTGTTGACTTCCATGTTGCAGTGAGCCACTTAGGGATAAATTGTTATTTTTTTCAATCAAAATACTTTTAAAAAATAAGATACACTTTTGAACACTACCTCATAAATTATGAAACTATACATTTTTTTAATATCGAAATGTGGATTGAAATTAGGTAATATTGTTTTTATTTTTTTGGGTCAATGTAATATTGTTTCTGAAAAAAGAATAAAATATTCAGGCTGGGCCAGGGCTAGGCTTGTTTTTACTTCAAGGCCTGAGCATGGTCTGAATAGAATTTGACCTGCCATGAAATTGTGAATTAAATTTGTGAAAATTTTTTCGGGCTTGGGTGGCAGCACAGCCCATTATCAGTTCTACCTTAAACCAGGTTGACTAGACCCCATGGTACGTGCCTAGCCACTCATTCACCCCAGTTTGCTCTTTTCATGGTGTTTTTTATTTTTTATTTTGGGGGAGGGGGGGTGGGCGGATGACTGCACATCATTTCAGCACTGTGCAGGCTGACTTTTGCCCCTATTCAACCTCCTTGGCGGTGTTTCATTTAGATCTTGTCTATTCATGCTTTTTTAGGTATCCGCAAGACGTTTAACCAGCAGAACTTTCCAGTTTTTGGTTCTCCAGCCACTCTTTTGGCAATGCCCCTCAGATTGACCCATGAGGAAGCGTGATATGCCTAAAGACTGTGTGTTCTATCTATTTCCAAACTGTATCCTTTGTCCCAGGTCATCTTGGCACTTCTTAGGGTTGCCTTTTATCAAAAACTCATGGGAAGCAAATTGAGGAATTCTGAAAGCTGTTTGTCTGAGAATGTTGTTGGTGGGATTGCTAGTTATGTTTCTAAGCTGTGGTTGAGTTATTTTGTTTGAGTTGGTTATTGCTCTTTTTTTTCTTGTTAAACTTCAATTTGGTTTTAATTGTATGAAGCTGCAAGTTTTGTAAGCTTCATATTGAGGGGGAGTGGTAAGAAGTGTTTAGAATCTAGGACAGTCTTGTAGATTAAAGAAATAGAAATGGTTACTTGTAGGTTAAGGAAGTCCTTGTGTGTTAGTCTTTGGATTTGGAGAGTTGCTCATGCGGTCTTCTCTTTAGCATTGAAACATCTAGTACCCTTCTAACTGGGACCTTCCTTCCCACCCCCAACACCCCCCCTAAGGCGGCCGCGGGGGGGCGGTGCTGAGGCGCGGGGCTTGGGGGGATCAACTATCCAGCTAACCCATTTATTTCAATGTTGGAATTGATGAAGCTGCTCCTTGGGTTATCTATGAGACAACCTGTAAATTCTGTTTTGTATGTTATACCTGCTGTGCCTTTGTTCAGGGAAATGATTCCTATGGCATAATAGACGTGTATTGATTATTGTTATTTGTTATGCAGGCAGGGCCATTTGATAATTTAAAAGATATTGCCACGAAGATCCTGCAAAATGAGGTTTCAACAGTTCCTATTGTCCATTCAACATCTGAAGATGGTTCATTTCCACAGCTTTTTCATCTTGCTTCGCTTTCTGGAATACTTAATTGTAAGCTTTGAAGATAGATTTCTTTATACTCTTATCAAACAGAATCTTACTAAATTAATTTTCAGGCATTTGCAGGTATTTTAGGCATTGTCCAAGTGCATTGCCTATACTCCAATTACCAATTTGTGCAGTTCCTGTGGGAACATGGGTGCCCAAAATTAGAGAGTCAAATCAGCGACCTTTGGCTATGTTGAGACCTAGTGCTTCTCTTACGTCAGCCCTAAATTTATTAGTTCAAGGTGTGATTACTTCTGCCGACCTTGAAAATAATATGTAAAAAAGAAAAGCTATTGAGAGAAAGAATAAAGAAATTGGTACCATATCAACCTTCTGATGTATTATGGTAATGGCAGAATACACTTTGTCCTACTTTGAGAAGGGTGACATCTCTGTGATTACTTATCAAAAAGAGAAGATGAGTGGTTAGGTTAAGTGGGAGCGAGGGTGATTCTGTATTTTAACCACCCAAAAAGAAAAGAAACATTTCCTTTTATGATGAAATAGCTATTCTTACATTCACATCTTGTCCTCTGCTTTTGCAGCCCGAGTAAGTTCTATACCAATAGTCGATGATAATGATTCATTACTAGATATGTATTGTCGGAGGTTAGTTGTGTTTTATACCGTTATTATCATACTTCTTGATGCATTGGTTGAACCTTCAAAGTGCTTTAGAGTCAATCTATGGTTCGAGCATGCATTGTCCTGGCAGTTCATTCTTTTCAGTGGCCTGTAATGTTTCTCACATTTCCCCTCCCCCTTATATTGATAGTGACATAACAGCTTTGGCAAAGGGCAGAGTTTATACACACATCAATTTTGATGAAATGACTGTTCATCAGGTATGTTTTGTTTGTTATTTTCCCTGAACATGCTTTGCATACCAATAAACTTATACTGACAATAATGTTATGAAATAAACAAATAAATAAAAAAGAGAAAAGTATTACTACTGTTTTTTCGTTTAATCCTTTTCTTGTTAATCTTGGCTGCTCTTCTGTGGCTATGACACTTGGTGGCCTTAAGAATTAATAGAATTAGTCAGCATTATGAAGAATAGGATCATTTAAATCAGAGACGCTTAGAATTAGCATGTTAGTTCTTTATTTAAATACATAATTTTCTATATTCTTTAAATATTTGAGTCTTTTACCTTGAAAAGAAAAATCATATTTTGCTATTTCATCATGACTGTTGGAGAGACCTGGTTGGCCGACATTGATAAATTAATGGAAATCTAAGGATATTTATGTCTTAGGTCATTTCTTAAATAACCAAATTAGATTAAGGGTCATATGGAATTTGATGTTTTCTTTCTCTATCATTATTAACATTATTCATGCAGAGATGAAGCTTTTTAATTTCATTGAAAGTTAATGCTCATCTCTGACTTACTATCTACATTTTAAAAGTAGACATGCACTTCTGCCAATGAATTGTTAACTTCCCCATGTTCCTGTATATTCCAAGAATGAAACGTGTTTCAACCTTAGTCAAGTCAAGTCATCTTATGAGTTTTAGAGTGAAAGTAGCCCCTTGTTGATACCTTTGGTGAGTCCTAGCTGCTATAAAAAGTCAGATGGACGAATTGGAGATGTAGGCAAAGTTTCTCTTCTCTTCAATAAATTCTTTTGTCTATTTAAAAAGAAAAAAGAAAAAAAGAGATACAGGAAAAGCCAGATCAATTATGGTAGCTTGATTGCAGCCTCTTCTTATTGAGTACCAGCAGAGACAGATGCAAAATGAGTTTCAGGAGATGGGAGATAAATTAGAAAGGTAAAAAGAGACATACTGCTTGATCACTGACAAAAATGAGATGAAAGATTGAGGAAGTATGACAAGTAGTCCACTAATGCTTGATGAGATAGTACCTGGTTGTGGATGGATAAATTCATCTTGAGAATATCTGTTCTACTTAGACTGGCCCTGCCTTGCATTATGAAATGCAAGTATCAGTATAAATATGAGGTGCATGAGATATTCTGGTAATGGCAACATGGAAACGTGCATGTGAAGAAGTTACAACTGGCCATTCATAGTTTCATGCTTTTGAAGCAAGGCAAATATGTGAGAAGCTAAAATTGGTGGAATATCTCTGGCGGAAGCTAAAACTGGTTGTTGTACAGCTGTACAAAATGGACAACACTATCCATAATGGCTGATTTGGACATTCTGAATGGAAATAACAAATTGAGATGTTTACCTACTGCGAGATGGAACAGAAGTACATGATGTATTTTTTATATGTGGGGAGAAGTTTAGAGTAATCAAAGATGATGCTCTGGTTGGAGGGAAGCTGCAAAATTTTGTGGTGATGCCTATGAATGAAGATGTTATTTCTTTCCCTGTATTTTTATCCCGTTATATGTTGTCACATTCTGACATTGTGGTGAAGTTTTCTTGCTGTTGATAGATTTTAAAGTAGCTTTCCTTTTCGTGTTTGCTTTTGAAATATGCAATTTAAATGCACTGGGGTCAGGAACACATTTCTTTTATTCTTTATGGCTACTAATTGAGAATTCTAATGGAAAGATAAAAAAAAAAGGCAAAGAAAATGGCATCTTGAAATGTAATAAATAGTAAGATTTGTGTCAATGTCAGTATGTAGCTTAAGGTTGCAAGCCATATCAATTTCAATCTGAAGGGTACTGTCTTTTTTTAAATTTTGTTTTATGCTGAAATTTGATTGACATTTATTTGGTGATTTTCTTCTTGGTTCTTAGTTTCTCTTGCATATTTCTCTAGGCATTGCAGTTGGATCAGGACTCATATCATTCTTATGATCTGAGAAGTCAACGATGTCAGATGTGTCTGAGATCTGATTCTCTGCATAAAGTGATGGAACGGTTGGCAAATCCAGGTAGGTTTGTTTTCCCACTTTTTGACGAAATGGTATGGGATGGGATGCAATGCAATAGGGTTTTGTTCAAGGTTACTTTTGTTTTTAGGGTCATTGTCTTTCTCTGTCAGCCTTCAGTTCTCTCAAACATTCATTCGCATCTTGCAAGAGGTTTGAAAAATAAAAATTTTTGCACCCCCCAATATTTCAATGAATGTGGATTATTATCCAACTCCTTGTCTCTACAAACTAATAGTTTCATTCCCCTAGATCTTGGCAGATCCTGAATTTACCAAGTAACATATCATCAGGAGTTTGTAGGGACTTATCCACTAGCAGTGGGCGCTGCACCCATGATGAGTAGGCATAAAAATATGAATTAATTTAAACAGAGGTGGACTGGAGAGTCTCTTTTTCATATTTGAAATTGTATAAAAAGCTTTAATATGTAAAAAATAAACTTGAAGTTGTTTAGAAGTAGGAAGTCGGTGTAAGAAGTGGACCACTACATTAAATTGGAATGACAGTTTCAATCTGTTCAATTATAGTAAAAACAAAACATTGGGTATCTGGGAAAGAAAAACTTGAACGCCAATTTGGGGAATCCATCTATAGTGTGTATGTTATGATCCTAAAGAAAGAAAATGTATTGATGATGATGAGTGACTTATTACTTCTTAGTCACAAATGCTATTTTAAACTTGTGGCCAGGCTTCGTTAATTTGTTTAAACATTTGTTTTAGTTTCTCCATATATCCAATTGACTTCATTTTGAGGATGACTGAGCTGAAGATCATCTGCTGTCTTAACTTTGGATTTCAGGTATCAGACGGCTAGTTGTTGTGGAAGCCGGCAGCAAGCGTGTAGAAGGGATTGTTTCACTGAGTGATATATTTAAGTTCTTCCTTGGTTAGCTTAGAACGGCAAATGAAGAATTACAGTGGTTTGTGCAGTGGTTATGGCATTTGGGCATATATTCAAGCAGCACCACCCACGCAGCCATTTTAAAAGGATTCCAATGCCTTTTTTTCACTGGTGATTTGATCTCTTTCATTAAAATACTATTGGATTGGCCTCTTGCTTCATTGCCTTGTTTTAAGATTTTAGGCTAGAGAAAGAGGTCTGTAAATTGAGAGTATTGCCCCATTTTTATTCATGTGCCCCATCCCTTACTATCTTCAGATATGTTGTGCTTCCGGTATAAATACAGTCAAAGTGGGAGCTTAAGATCTGTAATCATTCTACACTGTGAAGGTATGAAGATTGGGGAGGATAATTTATGGGAGGAAGAATATTGAAATTCTTGTGCTATATATAGTTTATTATCAGCTTCTGGTCTTGAAGAGAAGAACTCCTTAGTTGGCATCCTGTATGTAATTTTTTTTTTCCTCATTTGCCTCATTTCAATGTACAATGAGATTATCTTGGGCAAAAATGTAAGCTGAATAATTCTTATTCTTCCTTACTATAGAACTTGACCAGAGCATTTTAAATTTGATCATAGGGTTGGCTTTGTTGTCCTATGGTAAAAGGGAGATTAGTTGTCCATGTTGTGGCATTTTCCCCACTTGATTTTTGAAGAGAACTATTAAGAATTTCTCATGAAAATGAGAAATATTTGTCAAATATTTGCTGGAGTCATTGTACAAATATAATTTCAAAAAATGATTGGAAATCTAATTATGATATAGAAATCACAAGTGCAAAGGATAGATGATTGATACTAGTCCAGTAAAGTTACATTTGTTCACTTATGGCAACATTGGCTGTAGTTAGTTCCATTTGACTTTTATCACACCTACACTTAAATGATGCCATCTATTCATAGTGTGAAAGTTGCGATTCTACATTTATACTACTCATTTTTCTTCTAAGCATTTCAAAGCCATTAATTTTTATTCACTTATGACATAATTTGATAAATAAATATTATTAAATTTTTTTGGCCAAGTATATTAAAGTTTTTATATTGTTTACATAATTTCAATTGTGTCTAGAAAAATTATTTAAATAATTACATTTAAAATAAAAATTAAATTTACGTACATTTATTTATATTCTTGTTATCAAATTTTTTAATTAAAATGTAATTTTTTAAATAATATTATAGTAAATGTATAGTTTAATTAGAGAATTAAATAATTATTTGTAAAAATTATATATTTGTTATGATATTATTAAAAAATTACATATATATATATTATATTCTAATTAAAACATCTTATAATAAAAATACAAAAAATTAAGTTAACGGTTGTAGTAGAGAAAGTGGTTTAGTGACTAATCCCTGAAAACGACGCCGCAGCACAACTTGCTCGGACGATTGAGATTTCCCCGTAATGTGATGAAACCGCACAAAATGGTCTGGTCTGGTCTGGTCTGATTGTTGTAGGCAATAGCAATAGCAATAGCACAAGGAGAGGGAGGGAGAGAGCAAGGGAGAATGGTGAAAGAGATTGAAACTCTAAGCGAAGATGAAAGACGCGCACTTAGAGGCAGTAAATTCGCACCTCTTCCTTCTCTATCTTGCCCTTCCCACTCCCAACCCAGGTTCTTGCTTCTTCGTCTTTTATCTTTTTTCTTTTTCTCCTTAATAATCACACTTACAAATACGCTAATATAAGCTGTTGATCAAATTATTCGTTTTGAATTCCAATTTCCAATTTTTTTACCTCTTTAATTTTAGTGGTTCTGATATTAATCTTTTTGTCGCTGAATACCAATATGCCCAAAAAGGTTGGCTCATCCTGGTGGACCGTTGACCACGAACAAAGCGGCAGCATTGGCGAAGTTTCTTGAGAGAAAACTGAAGGAGCCTGATGGGTTGGCTTCTATTAACCCTGATCTTCTTGAACTCGCTGTCAATAATGCCAAACAGACTGTTTATGCAAGTAAACCTTTAACTTTTGTTTTCGTTCCGTTTCTTTAGGAGACTCATTGTGTATTAATTTTTTTGTATGATTATTTATCCAAGATATGAGCGCTTTAAGATTCATTACTACACCCATTTGCGTCAAATAAGCGTTTTATTTATAAATATTATGGGAAATCTGGGATTTGATGCATATAAATTCCATCATCGACCATATTTAATCCAACAAGTTGTGAATCTGAAAATATTTAATGGAGTAGAATTTACCTCAGTGGAATACACTGGTGCAAACATAGATTACTATTAACGGTATCATATAAAGTTTGGCTATAGCCTATAGTGATTGTAGATATCTCATGAATGATAAATGAGGACTAAGCATACATTATTCTAGATTTTGTTTAGTGTGCCATAAACAGTGCTATGTATCCTTTTTCTCTTTCAAGAGATTCGCTTCGCTGGTTGTGAGGTGGTACATCGCTTTCTGTTTATCTTGGCCTGTTAGACATATCAATTTCTGAAGCATTTAGAAACTTATAAGATGTTTAGGTATAATATATGGAAAAGTCAATATTTTCATGTTTGACATGTCAACCACCTTGATTATCATGAATATTATATATACCTCATATCAAATAATTATAAATAGATTTTCAGATACTTGAGAAATTAGCCATGTGTAAACAGAATTGTTAGAAATGAAAATGGAAATGAAAAGTAAAAAGTAATTTTGTGGATAGGAAATGAATCTAATATCTTTACTTTAAAAAAGTAATAAAAAAGAATAGTTATTGATGAATAATGATTGTAGGAATATAATAGACATTATACAAAACTTTGGAAAATGAATTCTTTTTTCACATGCATGCCAAACAGGTTTTTCCGTTAGATTGTCCACTTACAAAACACGTAGTTTGTGTTTCATGATTGATTTTGCACAATAGTGATCAGGAGTAATATTTTTTGATTCTTAACAGCAGGCAGTACTTCAAATCCAGAAAGAATTGTCCGGCATGTAGACTCTTTTGGTAACACTGACACTGAGGTGAGTTGCTTGGTTATGCATTGTTTTTATGGTAGCTGAATATCTGTTCAGGCATATACTCTTGTCACTTTCTCTAATTTGTTGCTGATCTTGGCAGGTTTCTATTGACAATGAGAAGAATGAACTTTCTCAAGAACTGGAATGTAAGAAGAGGAAGAATAAGAAGAAGAAATACAAAAAGAAAAACAAAAAGCGAAAGGTCATTGATTGTTGATGTGCTTTGTTATTTGCATGGCACTCCTTACCTAGTAAGTAACTAGATTTGTTTTGCTGCAGAAAGTAGAGGATCCTGTACTCATGGTGAAAAAGCGTAAACAGAAGTTGAAATTTTGATTTGTTCTGGGTGACAGCCATGGATGTTTGAATCTACGTCCTCTTATCAGCCCCATAGTTCTCATCACTAACCTCTTTCTAGCGGTTTTCGACATCTGATATTGGTTTCCCCGTTATTTGAGGTTATACCAAAGTTTACTTGTGGATTTCGATTTGAGGATTGAGGTCAGTGGATTTTTTGTCATGAATTCTTTCCTTGTTCTATTATGAGTTACAAGTAATGCATGGAGTCACAGATACAACGGTGTGCAGAAGCTTTCGATGTTATTGACCCTCCAGATATCCTACAAGATAAGATTATGAACTGTTTATTACTTAGATTCTTTCAGGGGTTGGTGGTCTTGGGAATGTTATGGTAACTGCACAAATTATCAACTCAGGATGATCAAGATGCAGAGGAGGATGTCATGTTACATAGATGATCATTTTTACAATTGAAAAAAATATGAGTGTGACTTTGGTTTTAGTATCAAGACATGAGATCAATTGTTACTTGAGATACATGGTTCAAAATCCATTAATTCTAATTGTGACATTTGTTGGTCTAGACTAGTTTGCATTTTGAGACTTCCATGGATATGAAGGTTAACCTGAATCAAAAACATGGTCTGTCACCTGATTAGATTCCTCTTCCATGACTTCTTTTTTTTCCAAAAGGAATTCTCTCTGGCGTCCAAGTCCTGATCCTAAGAGGTAAGCGTGATGTGATACCTTGTGGTTGAAGGATGTTGCCTGAAAATTCTGCAATTTGCAATTTGGTGTCCCCGGCCCTATTATAAGTTACGCTTTAAATCTCTTATTAAGATGCCCGAGTTTATGCTTGTGCCCTTAATACTATGTTTGGTTGGTAAGAATCTGCCACTATGGAGTGGTAATGAGAATGGCAATTTTAAAATATCATGTTTGGTTAGTAGGTTGGGTTAGGGGTGAAGAAGTGGCCTGGCCTGTCGGATCTTGTTCAGTCACATTGAGCCAAATTAGGTGGAGTCAAAAAAAAGAAAGTGTAAGTTGGTCAGATTGGTCATGGTTGATCTGGTCTTATATATATATATATATTGAAAAAGTCATTTTATAAGGATTTATATAAAATTTTTTTGGGCAAAATGTAATTTTACAAAGACTTTACATTCAGATTTTATTTTTTTGAGTCATTTTTAATTTTTATCAAAGATTTTGGGGGAAAAAAAAGTGACAGTTGTTCCAATTCTAAACCAAGTTAGGTCGGCTTTAGAAGCTTAAATAAAGTAGTGGAGAGTTAACTAAATTAAGCATTAAATTATGTCCAAACGTGGCTGATTAACACTCCTAGGTTGGGTTGCCTATTCCATTCCTACATTTTTCTTGTATCAAGGTCTATTCTTATTTTTCTTTGTATAAAAATTATTTTCATATATTGAATAAGACCTAAGATTGTTCCTTAAAGTCTTTTAGAGAAAAAAATTGGTCTAACAAAATTTAATAATAAATAATAATATCCCTTATAAATTTTAAGTACAAAGTATATAAAGAGATCATGAAATGCGACAAAAATTGAAATATAATGAAATACGAATAAGGATCGTGTCTTTTAGATGTGGTGCTACCATTTCAGAACACGAAATTTCTACTGCTTGCCGCTTCTATTATTGTTTATTACGACGTAGGTGACATTCTAATTGAATTGGTCAACCAGTCAACCAATTTGTAACTCAACTTAATTCAAAGTTTGATTGAATTCAAGTCAATACGAAGCTTGATTACATAGTTCAGTCAAGTTCGAAAATTTGAATCAAGCCAAACTTAAGCCTAAATTTTGAAGTTTACAAGGGAGTCAATTCATTTAAAATTTATGTTTTTATTTGTATTAAATTCAAATACTTCTCAATGGCAAGGGTTATTTGCTCCCCAAAATTCTTGACTCGTGGTACCCTTTCTTATGACAGACTTTGTTATAACTAGGTTCGATTTTCATTCTATTTTTTCTCTCTTTTTTAACTCTTAAAGCTTTGTATCACATTTATAATTAAACAAATTATGTATAATATTATGAATTTAGATAGGTGATTATGAAAATAAAAAAAATATAAAACATTTGTTAAAGGATCAAGTTTTAAGAGTAAATTGTACTTTTTCTCCATACGTTTTGTTAAAATTATATGGATTTCTCATCTGTTTTTAAGATATATACTTTTAGTCAAATTTAGAATTTGACTAAAATATTTTCAATTATCCTAAATATATATTAAGTGAATTTTTTTTGGGGGGCAAGAATTAGAAGTCATATTATTTGGTAACTTAAAAACCTCACTTTCATTATTATTATTTATTGAATTATATTAAAATATGTACAAATAAAAATAAGAAAGTAAATTTTGTTTTCATTAAATTTAACAAAATCTTAAACTCATTATCATTTACCAATCAATAATTAGCGTGGTTCATGCCTTCTATATTGAAAGATAATAATTTTGAGGTTATTCTCTTTTATAAATTAACTAGGTTATAGCTAATTGTTACAAATCAGAATTTCCAACGTAGCATAACTTTTTAATATACTTGTTTAGACTTAATTTGTCACTGAATTAGCCCCAAAAAGAATTATCAATGAACTAGTTGTTTAAGGTTAGTTTTAAGTATTATTTTGACTCCAAATTATAAATTTTCTTATCACCGACTTTATTCACTTAAGTTGTTAGATCTAAAAACAAGTATTTTAATTTAAACTTAAACTAAAATATAACATAACTATTAATTTTAGAAAAAAAGAAATATACATATTTTGAAAATAGAAAAAAGATATATGTAAATTCAACAAAATTCAAAAATCAAGAAAGTGAGTATAATTTACTTAATTTTTAAATGAGATATGAACATTTATTTATTTATTTATTTTTTGGGCCAATACAAACACGGAAGAATTTACGTAATACTTTTTTCACAAATCATGTAAAGACGAAATTACTTATTATTTGCGTTTACGAACCTACATATTAATATGAACAAAGCGCTAAGACGACAGAAAAATTTGCGATGAGTTATCACAATTTGGGTGCGTTTAAGAGTCAAGCTTTCCACAGTTGACGAGAGGCATTTATAATGATTTGGCATTACACTTGCAACATGTCAGTTTTCCACTAATGATTTCAACTGTAAAAAAGTTAAAAAAAGAAATCTGAAAGCAGAGAAGAGAACAAGATATTATCTACACATAATAATTTTGTATAGCCTTCCCATTTTCCTGGCCACACTCAAACACTAGTATTCAAAATGTTTTATCAAATACATGGATTCCCCCATGGGGGTAATCAAGTGAGCTGTTATTAGTGTTGATGATTTACAAAACAAAAAAGGAAGGAGTTGAAGCTAAGGTAGATTAGGTAGGTATAAGTGCCAATATCTGATTTCTGATGATACCCATGCATTTCTGTATCTCTCCATATATTGGAAGATTCTTTGAACAAAATGGCTGCAAACTTGTGACTGCAGAATCTAGCACGTGAGCAACATCAGCTGGGGGAAATTGTCGTTCTGTACACTTCTGCAATTTGTTTTACAAAGATAGGTCAGGGTGCAGGTTAAGAATTTCCAATAAGATAATCGATAGTACCCAGTAATCCTTAATACAGTGACACTTTCTCAACATTTAACTAATAACTCTCAGACACAAACCCCCCCGGCGCCCCGTTGGGGGGCCAGAAAAAAGAAAAAGAAAAACACAAGCATGCATTTCAACATCACAACTTGATAAGTGGATACTTTTTTATGACTCAACACTATATGATTGAATCTCTTAAAAAGGTTATTCTACATGTATGCTTTTAATCGAAGAACCTGATAACAAATACCTAAAACACTTAAACTAAAATTGACCAAGATATAGAAGGAAAAAAAAATGCTATTCTGATAGACCATTACAACCCATTAAAAAAAGGGTAAACCACATTCTATTTATGATAGCAATTTTCTGTCTTCAGACGGAAAAAAAAATTTAAAAAAAGGCAAATAATATGTTCTATTCTGTTTCTTTAGAACTTAAATGGGAATCATAAATAACAAATGGAGTTGAATCCAAGTCAGCATGCAACAATGAAGCACTAGCTAACCAAAGGTGTCACCTCCTATCCAGACCTACTATGACTGAGCTGCTCTAATAACCTCCATATTCTTCATCCATCTATTGAAATTCACCTTGTTCATTTCAGTGGCTGTTTTACAAGATAAAAAAACAAGGGTATTATAGTTCCTAGTACTGCCTAGGCATCAATTAGAATGATAGCTATGAGCGCCTACTCTTTCGTCACTCATGCAAGCTATCACCCAACACATCATATCTATTTGAAGCACCCAATCTGCTAGCAAGTTACCTCTTGGCTGGCCATGATGACTATGACAAGTAACATTTGCCCAATCTTTAGCCTCAGTTTTTCTATGGGCAAAATAGATAGATGGAACCACAGCGAGAGAGAGAGAGAGAGGAGAGTAATAAATGAAATTGTCTCACCGCGCAACTATTTGGCTTAAAAGATGTTTCATTGCTACCTTAAGGTATGCAAAATTGTAGTTAGTGTCACAATGCCCATTTGTAAAGCTTCTACACACTTTCCAGCATAGGTAAATCGTACTGGAATGGATGTGAAGAGAAATTTATATTTTCTCAATCAAAGAAGTAGCAAGTGAAACCAGGTTAGACATAATTGGATACATACTAAATCCTAATAATCCCAAATAATGGTAGGACATTAGCAAAAACAAAGATGCAGGCAGTTAGGTACTGTAGATGAAACACAATTGTCACAATAACCAATCCTGCTATATTTTGTGCTATCTAAGAAAGAATACTTTACTTTTCATGCTATTATCCATCTTTCTGATTCCCAAAACTTGAAATACCAACTTCATTAAAACTAACTAAGGGAGCTTCAATACTTGGCTAATAGCTGCTATCTTATTGAGGATTCTGACCCAGCACACAGTAGTACCCTAAGAGGCCTGAAAAATTATAAAAGAAAATCAAAGATAATGGGGAAAAGCACTCGACATGATTGTCCTTTATAACATGCAATTCTAGTTAGCAGTAACCACTGACCACAGAGCCTGGTCTTCTGGAACCATAAAGTGCAAACAACTAAACAATGACAACTAGCGAGGGGAGATTGACCATACAATGCTTGTAGTAAACAGCAAATTCAGTAGCCACATGACTTACCTGAATCATGAGCAATGTAGCTAGACATTGAGAAATAAGTTCTGAGGGAATTTTCACTTCATTTTGGTCAGATGAACCATTTAGTTCAGGATCTTGTAAATGACTAATTGGCAAAGGATTTAATTTACTGGCAGTCATCTGATCCTGAGAAACTAGAGTGACACGAACAGAATCAGTAGGCATGAATTGCATGGCTGGAGCAGCCTGGTCATCCACTGAAAGCCGATTATTTATAAAATTAATTGCCTCCTCAATTCCCTGAACCTTATTTTCTGTCTTACTAAAAGATGACATCGCCTGCAATAGTTATTATGAGAAACTGTAGTCAGAGCCAGAAAATTGATAGTGATATGACTCCTCAAGGAATACATGAAGAAAATTGAAAGCGAATCATCTACCAGCTACTTATCAGTATGCAAAATGGTGTAAAAATGTTCACTTAAAATTATCAAAGTGCTTCTAGCCAACAAGAAATTGACTTGAGCTCTAATGATCTATTGATCAACTCCTCAACAGCCGGTGAGATAATCATCCAGATGAATCACTTCCAAGAAGAGCATCAGACCTTCATAGATGGTGGTCCAACCATCCAGTGCGGTCAGTGGTGCAGGCAGGTCATGATGGGTATAAAAATGAAAATAACACAAAATTTCCAGCATTTGGAATGAACAAGAAATATTACACTACAAAGGACTGAGCAAAGTTTAGTACTATGCACACTTTAACTATGTAGTACAGACATGTTGACATGCTGTAAATAGCTGCAAAAGAGGCAACCTTTCTATACCTGCATAGCTGCAACAACCATTGTACGGGCTCTTCTTCTAGAACTTTCAACAATTTCAGCTATATGAGAATTAAAATTTTGGTTGTGAGAAGCTGAACAATTTGAAGAGCTAGCTTGACCACCAGGATCATCAGAATTAGCCATGGTCCTTGGCGATAAATTGGAGGAACTCCCTTGATATGCGTTACACTGTCTCATGCAAAACAAGGCAGAAGAGACCTGCAGAAATGAAATACACTCATGAAGTTGCAAATAATTGACAATGGAAGGTGGAAAGAAAGAAAGATGAAATGAAATTAATCATGCAATCATGTTAATTGTTCCATGAATTTCATGCCTGTTCATTCACTTCATTTAACTGCAACAATACTGCAGCATAATGCCTCTTAAATGGCTCTGAATCCTTCAAAGAGTTGTCCCCATATTTCTGGCTTTCTGATGCATCATCATTCATGTGCTTCAGTTCAGACAACACAATTTCCTATAAGTTCACAACCATCAGCTCATTACTTAAATATTAGAATAGGAATATTTGAAAGGCAGATATTTTATTTTTATTACAATAAAAGAAAGGTAAAAATTTAAGGATGGTGAATAATAGGCAGTACCTTTTTGTCAAGAGCACGAGTCAGCTCAGAAGCAGCATGTATGCCAGCTCCTTTGGATGGGACATGTTCATGAAAGAAAGCTTGAGAATTTGCCAATAGTTGGGCATTATCAGCCTCATTGCAGGTGACATTAGCTTGCGATTTGGAGCTTGAAGAAATGCCCTGGAGAAGGAAAAAAAAATGAAGAGCTAAACTACTCAGGGAACTTAGACAACTCAGTAGGATAAAATTAATAAGTTGATTATACAATACAGATGGAAGAAACATCAACAGAAACCAATTAAATCAAATGAGAAATAAAAGAGATTGTTTCTAAGGTTAGATTGATTCCATATTTTGGTTCTCTAAGAAACACAAATGTTAGGATAGGATATTCTGTCCTCTAGAAAGGAAATAGAATTATGGCTCAGCATACGTTGGATCCCTTGAGATGAACTAAAACAATGGATATCATTAAACAAGGAGATCGTTCATGATTGGCAGTGCCAGGCACATCACCAGGAAAATATTAAGAGAATTAAATCCTCTATAAATAAAGAATCAAGCATAGATAATAACCATGGCTTTTTGCACCACAATATGTGTTAGAATATTGTACATATTGCCTAGGTTCATTGTATTTAAAGTTGTACTAAACCAGTACTAT
This sequence comes from Erythrophleum ivorense, assembly GCA_026724425.1. NCBI lineage: Eukaryota > Viridiplantae > Streptophyta > Magnoliopsida > Fabales > Fabaceae > Erythrophleum > Erythrophleum ivorense. Next base: position 236,289 of record JAIUCV010000181.1, read on the forward strand.
ACTTATACTACACTTGTTTTTACTTATAAATAAGACATCGCGTAAGAGGCTAGACAAACCTTACAAATTCATCCATTTTCCTCTCTAATTTTTCATGATATCAAAGCCTTTAACTCCTTCTAATGTCCTCTTCCTTTAGCTGTGTTTCCTTCCAGCCAACTCCTCAAAACACACTTTCTCTCTGTCAAATTTCTTCTTTTGGATCTGTCCACCCTAGATCTCCACTGCCCAGGTCTTATCTCAAGTCACGCTCCCCTTCATCATCTTCAGCAGGTCCCGATCATTGGAACCCAAGAGTCCGATCACCGAATATTGAGCCATGCACCCTCACGCGCAGTCCCCAGCAGCTGTGTCCTTGCTCCATGTGCGAGCAAGTCCGACATCATCTCTCATCATGCTTCATCCAAATATGGTCAACGTGTTCTTCTCTCTTTAATTTGGGTCTTGGCTGTGTCACTTCGTGCTCTTTTGGGTGGTGTTCTTTCAACATAGCTTGTTTTTTCAACTTCTTTAGTGTTGGTCACTTCCCCCAATAATTTCTAGAGTTGTCTTCTATCCAAACAACCATGTCCACTTTTGAAAAACGTAAATCAGGCATTTTCTTTTCTATTATAAGTGGTTCGCCAATCATTCCCTCTGAGAAATTACATGGTGCATCTAATTATAAGTTTTCAATTGCATTTGTCTGCTTATGGTTCAAAGGGTCAAGGGCTCTTAGATCATTTGCAAAAGCGAGAGATTGACATTCCTTCTGCAAATCGACCTAACTGGGTCAAAATTAATGCTCAACTTTGTGCTCTGTTCTGGCACTCGCTTGATTCTCACTTATTATGTTCATATTAGTCATATGAAACATGCTATGAGGTTTGGCATAAGGCTACATCTGTTTATTGTAATGATATTCGTTGATATTATGATGTTTTGTTTACTCTTGTGAATTTTAAATACCAAGATATGGATACCACCACTTATGTATCCAATATTAAGGCCCTTCGACATGAGTTTTGCTCTTTGATGCCCATTACATCTTCCATCACCGATCAAAAGGCTCAATGGGACAAATTTTTCATAGTCATGACTCTCATCAATCTTTGTTCTGAACTTGATCCTATTTGGGATCGTATTCTTAGTGGTTCTGCTATCCCTACTTTGGATGATATTCTCACTCTCCTAGTGCACATCTCTTCTACCAATGTGCCTATATCCAGAACATCAAATGCTCCTTTCTCAAATACTTCTGCCTTGGTCTATCACCCTGGTGATAAAGGGCATCAAGGCAGCAACCGCAATGCTTACCATAAATATTCTCAGTGTGCTCATTGTCACAAGTTAAATCATACAAAAGATCATTGGTCCTTACATGGCCCTTCAGGGTGCACTGCGAACATTGCACAAACATCGATTGAGACATTTATGGACCAAGCTTAGCAAACCATTACTCTAATGGGTGATGACTACGTTGAATACCTATATTACGAGGCATCTAAACAATCTTTCACCATTGTCTCCGTTGCCTAAACTGGTAATTCCATGGCCCGCCTTCCTTATTCATCTCTTAACTCCAGTGCCTCCAATTATATTTTTGGTAACAAAGATCTTTTCTTTTACATCTCTACTTCTACTTTACTTCCTCTTGTTACTCTTGCCACTAACACTCAAATTATTGAGCAATGCATTGTCAGATTACAATTCTTTCTTCTCCCACTTTAGACTCTTTTTTTTATATTCCTGAATGTCCTTTTAACCTTGTTTCAATCAGCAAGTTGACTCTTACTCTTAATTGTTCTATTACCTTTCTTGGCAAAAGTGTTTCTTTACAAGACCGAAATACACGTTAGATGATTGGCGTAGGACATGAGTCACAAGGCCTTTATCATCTTACAACATCACTAATAGCATGCACAAGCCTTTCTCCATATCTCATCCACAATCACCTCAACTATTTTAGTCTTTCCAAACTTTAAAAGATGTTTCCCTTATTTTCTACTTAATGTGAGTCGTGTCAACTAGGTAAACAAGCCCATGCTTCGTTTCCAAAACATGTCAATAACTGAGCTACATCTTCTTCTAAACTTATTCATTATGATATTTAGAGTCCGTATCGTATTTCATCTATTTCTGGATTTCAATATTTTGTAATTTTTATTAATGATTATTCTTGTTACAATTGGTTATATTTAATGAAGAATCATTTTGAAGTATTTTCCATTTTTCAATCTTTTTATGTTGAAATACAAACTCAATTTAATTGTTCTATATTTATTTTATAAAATGATAATGCATGTGAGTATTTCTCTGCTCTATTTCAAACATTTATGTCTACACAGGGCATTTTTCATCAGTCTTCTTGTGCACATACCCCACAGCAAAATGGATTAGTTGAATATAAAAATCATCATCTCATTGAAACCACTCATACTCTGCTTCTCCATTCCAATGTACTTCTTCGTTTTTAGGGTGATACTATTCTTACTACTTACTATTTAATCAACCATATGCCTTCTTTTATGTTACAAAATCAAGTCTCTCACACTATTTTGTTTCCTTCTTATTCTTTTTCTCACCTTTCTTCTCGTATTTTTGGTTGCTTTAGGGAAAGATAAACTTACAACTACATCTATCAAATGTATCTTCTTTGGATATTCTCGACTTCAGAAGGGATATTGGTATTATTGTCCAGATAGTAACAAATATTTCATCTCTGTCAATGTGATCCTTGAATCTACTCCTTTCTTTTTCACTACCACAACTAAGCTTCAATTTGTGTTGGATGTTCTTCCTCTCTCCTACATTAATCCTCTAGCAACTACCCCTTCTCATCCATTTCAAACTTATCATCATCGTCCTCGACCATAACATCCTACAAGCTCTATTGATATAATTGATAACTCACCCTCTTCTTCAACACCAGTCCTTCAATTCGGTCCAACCGTCCTTTGCGGATCTTCCAATTGCTCTTCATAAAGATACTCGTTCAACTCATAATTCTCATCTCCTTTACAATTGTTTTAAGTTATCATTGCCTGTTTACACCCTATATTTTTTGCATTTGTTTTCATTTTTAAAACTGTCAATAAGACACTCTCTTATTCTAAATGGCAACAAGCAATACTTGATAAAATAACTGCCTTGCATTCTAATGGAACTTGGGATTTAGTTCCTTTACCTCCAAGCAAATCCCTTGTTGGCTATCAGTATATACTATTAAAATTGGTTGTGATAGAGAAATTGATCGTCTCAAACCTTGATTGGTTGTTGGCCTTGATTATGGTGACACTTTTTTCCTTGTTGCTAAAATTTCTTCTGTCCAATTACTTCTTTCTATAGCTGATATATGCCACTAGCAACTTCATCAGTTTAATATTAAAAATGCCTTCCTCCATAATAAGCTAGAGGAGAAAGTTTATACGGAGCAACCGCTCGACTTTGTTGCTCAGGAGGAGAATGGCAAGATTTGTTAGTTATATCAATTACTTTATAGATTGAGACAATTCCTTCGAGCTTGTTTTGGCAAGTTCAGTTCAGTTATTCAAAAGTTTGAGATGGCTAGAAATGAAACAAATCATTCCGTGTTTTATTGGCATATTTCATTTACTCAGTCATTTATGCAAATGACATCGTTATTAAAGGTAACAATGAACAAGGTATTGATCAATTTGAACAACATCTATTCAAATCTTTTCAGACTAAGGATTTAGGAAAATTGAATTACTTTCTAGGTATTGAGGTGGCCCAATCTCACACTAGAATTGCTATATTACAAAGAAAAATATACTCCTATGGATCCAAATGTCAAACTCCTGCTAAGATAGGAGAAGCCTCTTGTAGACCCAAGTAGATACTAGAGATTGATTGGAAAGCTTACTACCTTATCACTACTCGTCTCCTTTGAGGTAAGTGTAGTTAGTCAATTCTTACAATCTCCGTGCAATGGTCATTGGAATACTGTGATTCGCATTCTTTGCTATATCAAAGGAGCCCTAGGTCAAAGTCTGTTATATGAAGATAAGGGCAAATTCTCAAGTCATTGGTTATAATGATACAAATTGGGTTGGGTCTCCTATTGACAGACACTCAATTTCAAGATATTGTGTCCTTATTAGAGGCAATCTAATCTCTTGGAAAAGCAAGAAACAAGATGTTGTTGCAAGGTTTAATGCAAACGTTGAGTATCATGCTATGGCTTTAGTGACATGTGAATTTATATGGTTTAAACAACTCCTATTAGAATTAAGATTTAGAAGTATCAAACAAATGGAGTTGATTTGTGATAACCAAACCGCAATGCATATCACTTCCAACCCAGTATTTCATAAGAGAACCAAACATATCAAGAGTGATTGTCACTTCATAAGAGAGAAAATTCAATCTGGGTGTCTTGCTACCAAATTCGTTAATTCAAATGATCAATTGGCAGACATACTCACTAAGTCTCTTAAGGATCCTCAAATTAATTATATATGTAACAAGTTAAGTGCCTATCATTTATATGCTCCATCTTGAGGAGGAGTGTTGAAATATTGTAGTCTAGGTTCATTGTATATAGAGTTGTACTACTCTAATACTATACTTGTATCACACTTGTTTTTACCTATAAATAAGACATAGTGTAAAGGGTTATAAACACCTTAAAATTCATTCATCTATTTTTCTCTCTAATTTTTCACTGTGCTACAACCCATTCTAAATTTCTCAAACAGATTACAGGGGAAACAATTCCCTGTATAAGACACCAAATGCCAATGAGACATTTGGTGCAACTTTTTCTTTTTTTTTGCAATGCTGAATTGTCACTCTAGATGATAATTCAGCAGCACAACACCCACCTCCCACCCAACCCCCTTCTTTTCCGAATGTCCCACCCCTAACCCTTTGTCCTTTTTCTATTTTACCAACTCCACCGCTTTCATTCATTTGTCCTATTTTCACAAAGTAACATTGTTATATTCATTATAATACTTAATATACATTTAATATAACATTATATAAATTTACAATTTATAAACATTAAAGAAATTTTTAAGTAGACTCAAGCTATAAAAAGTTGATTAAATCAATAAAGATTTGTAAGTTTATTTTTTTGTATCATTGTGTGTAAAACAAAATTCAATTAATTATGTAATAAGATGCGGAGTTATGAGAGTTTTCTTGGTCAATATTTTAAAGCATAATGTCTAAAAAATTCTTGAGGATGCCATGTCTACAAAAGATGAGTAGGTCAAATCAATTATAAAGAAATATATAAATATATCAAGCATACTTTTTCTAGTATAATCTACCTATTTTTTATGGTCTAGTCTTTTTAAAAATCTCTTCAATGTCTATATATCATAAATTTATACATTATTACATAATTAGTTAAATTTATATTTTACACACAACTTTACAAAAAATTGAGAGTAAACTAACAAATTAATCCCTAAATTTGTAGTTTGACTTAGCTTTAGTCCCTGGATTTTTTGAAGTGCATGATTTAGTCTCCAAAAATATCTAACTTTAGCAATTTAGTCCTTTCGCCAAAGCTTCCAAGGCCTACCATCCACATTTTGCTGTATTAATTGATCTAGCTCAAATGTCAAGGTCTACATAGCCCGTTAAGGTCTAAGTAAGTGAAAGTCAACATTTTACAAAGGGTATATGAAACTCTAAAATCCTTTTCCCATGCATAAACAAGCAAAAATCAAACAAGGTATATTCATTATTCCCCTCCCCTAATTTGAAGTTATGAGCTGTCCAAGAGAAACCCATTCCCTTGGAAAACAACACAGTCAGCAAAATATGTATAATAGCTATGGGGCACTGGATAGAAGGATTAAATTGTTAGTTTACTCAAAAATTAAACTTAAAATTTTTTACAACTTTGATCTACCTATTTTTTATAGTATGAGTCTACTTGAAATCTCTTTAATGTTTATAAATTGTAAATTTATGCATTACTAAATTATATTAGGTATTATAATGAAAATAACAATGTTGATAAAGTAATATATATATATATATATATGGTTGTGAAAATAGGTAAACGAAAGAAAGAGGCAAGAGTTGGTAAAAAAATAAATTTAAAAAAAAAAAAGGATAAAGGGGGTGGGTGGGGGTGTTGGGCTCTTGCTGAATTCAGCATTGGGAATATAAAAAGAATTGCACCAAATGCCATGTAACATCTGATGTCCTACATGGGGAATTTGTTTCTCTTGTAGTCTGTCTTGAGAAATTAGAATAGGTTGTAATATATCATGGTGTAAAAGCCTGCTACCACAAATTTGCATTTAAAGGGATAGAAGAAGGTTTCACTTCTCAAGAATCGGTATTTCTCTAAAGCACACTACACAGCCATAAAGAATCCAATTGAAAGCTTGGATATACTAACCCTTATTTCAGCTCCAAGCACTCATAAAGCCATAATTACTGTACAAGTATATGTCTACACTCTGAGCAAAGTTAACCACTCTTTTATTCAATAATCCTGATTGGAAATATCCTCACAAGGAGTTAACCGAATTTCTCTTAAAACTAAACTCTAAATAGGTCAGAAAAGTTATTTTGTTTGGAGGATTCATTCAAAGAGAAAACATAAACAGCCTTTCAGTAAGAGCTTTTAGTGATAATTAAGGAACCACTCTTGCTTCAAGTTAGTAAAGACTGATGACTGAACTACAGTATATCTTACACTTCAAAGAATTTAAAACAACCAAATAACATCAACAGAATCTAAATTCCATCTGAATATAAATTTGTACCTGCTTTGATAAACTGTTGATGCCATGAGCAGAGGTAGGGATATAAAGAACTTCAATATAATCTGAGTTCTCATTAGGGGACAAAATCTTGTGCTCTTCAATCTTTCCTTGTTTCAGTTTCCCATTAAGCTTGAGCTCAATAAGGTTCTCATTTAGTTTAGCAGGAATGACATTGTGCCTTATCAGAGATGCAGGCATATTTTCATAAGGATTCAGAGGCATGCAGTCAATATCCTGCATTATGAAAATACTTTGGTGACATTATGCTTTTGTTACAGAAAATTAGAAATAACAGGACAAGGGGGAAAAAGAAAAACTTGAAGAAAAGAAATTTGACGGAGAAAACTCAGTAAAACAGCCTTTACAATGTGTGATTATGCGTTTAATATAAAAAAACAAAAACAAAAAAATTAGAAGCATTCAAAAACATTAGATAAATCATCACTATATAATTTATATCTTTTACATATTCTGACACAGAAAGATTGATTGTATTTCAGAACCATGGAGGATGTTAAAGTAATTTGAGCCTTTGTGATAAAAATATAGGGACATCTTCACCATTTGAAGTATCCAGCTCATACATGACCAATATTCTGATTCTCCACCTTAGTTAACAAGAGCAGATAAGTTCTTTGAGCGTTTATAGTCTGTTCATCATTACTAAATACTACATCCTTTGACCTTTTTCCACAATTTATAAATGCATACAGTCAGGCATCTTGAACTTCAGAGAAGTTGAAATGGGGCAACTCAAGTCAAGGCCAATTTTGAAATTTGTTTACATGCACAAAATGTCATTATTCACCACAAAGTGTCAAGTTAAAAGTGATTTCAGAAGACCTACCGATGAAGAATGGGAAAAGAATATTTGGAGAGATATTAGTAATTATTTGTAAATTAGGGATTAAGGATAAACATAGGAATTAGGAATCATTTAATTGGTTTTATTTTGAATCTAGTTATCCTTTTCTTAGGCTTTAATTATCCTTTTGTTAATTATCATTTTATTTTATCTTATTAGGAATTATTTCTTGGGCTTTATATAAAGCCCTCAATAATTAGTGTTAAGGTAGCCTTTTATTGATCATCAAATAAAGTTTCTGATTCTTTGCCTCCTCCCCCTCTTCTTCCTCCTTTCCCTCTATTTCTCCCTACATCTCCCCCCCCCCCCTTTTTCCTTATATCTCCATCCTTCTCCTTCTCTCTCCCCTTTTCTCTATCATTTCTATTTTGTTCTGCATCACCTACAATTCCTACAAAGTTAAAATTAATGTTCAGATATAAGAATGCAATATGTTGCAAAAAGAAGACTTCGGGTTAAGAAACTAATTCAAATGGTGAAAAAAAAATTATGGTTCTATTCAGTCTTCTTAAGCATGAATTCAGACATCCCAAATGAGTAACATCCCAAAAATTAAAACTCTCAATATTTGTTAGAAAATTTAAAAACTTATGTCCTCATTTAAAAAGATGCTTAATAAAATACAAATAATCCTCTGAGAAAGCATCTCTGTTTATCTTTAAAGTAGCTCCCCTCATGGCTGTGATGGAACTCTCAACAATTCTAGTATTATTTATGTATGAAACCGAGATGATTTCCCAAATAAGATGAAAGTTGGGAATTCAGAGCTTAGATGATACAGAAAACAGTGAAAAAGAAGAAGTAAAACAGAAGAAGGAAAATGCCCTCTAGCTTTCCAGAGGCTATAGACTCTCCACCAAAAGCCAATTTTTCCTTACCCCTCTGTGATCCACAGCCCCCCTCATATATTTCCCACTAACAACCTACACTCTCTCTCTTCCACCTCCTGTCCCATGTGACAGTTAGTTACAGGCACTATTTCCTCTTTCTTCCCCTCTGGCCACCTCATCAACCAATAATGCAGCCTTGGGCCCTCTTGCACTATCTCTCTCTTCCCATAAATCTCTAGCACCCTTGGTGCAGTAGTCACACGTCCATCAGGCTGTCACTATGCAACCTCATTTCTTGAAGATAAAATTGTAACATCAAATAACATTAAATTTGCTTACTCAATTAACAGTTTTGTAGAAGAAATGAATCAACTAGGGTATTCTCTAAGGATATTAAGGGGGCATAGGAGGGACAATAAGATGTGATGCAATACAGCTACTCATTTATAACTTAAGTAATATATATAAGCAAGTGAAAACCAAATTACCATATAAAAGAGTCTCAGAATCTGTAGCAGCAGATAGCAATCTCTAAAACTCTTTTTACATAGTTGCAACATGAGTCATTTCATTATGAGCAATTGATTTTATATCCCAGCTAAATATAAGAACATATTCATTGTGGCTTTTAATAAAAACAGATTTGTGAACAAACTGGCAGAATCATAATTTTGTGGAATTTTCTGCCACCGAGGTTGAAATTTCTCCCAAATTTGGCATTAACTACAAAAAATATTTCAAATTGGAAGGAGAGTTTAGAAAAAGAATATTTCACTCCAATTGAGAAAAGTAACACTGAATTAAACTAAAAACGAGAACAGTGAAGACACATCCTCATTTTGAATTAATAGATTTGTGATATTGAATAAATAATGCAGTGCGAGCAAAGAATACCATGACAAATTCAACCCCTAGTTCAGGCTGGTCAAACTGAACCCGACACCTACAGTTGTCAACAGTTAGTATACTTCCATCATGAATCTCTCTTGTCTTTGGGTGAATAGCAATGATGCGCTGTCCAACAATCAAAGGCCTGGCCAAATCAGTTGGAAGGCCTTCCCCGGTACCAGCAAGAAGTTCTGCATAATGCGTTCTAACAGATTCCCGGTATTGATTTAATTTTGTTTTTTCTTCTATCAAAAATTGCTCAGAAAATCTCCGAGGTCTGCCAAGAGAACTGCACAAGAGTAACATAGATGAAGTACTTTGAGAATTTAACACGAATGCAATGATAGCATAGCATGAACTACACATAGAAGCATTTGGGATAGAATACCTCCTAATGACTCCCCACTCAATACGAGTCAATCTAGGAACATGACCCAATCCAACATGATCCAAGTACTCCATGAACTCCTTTTTTGCAAACCATGGGTAATCTATAGCGCTGTAAAACCACTCAAAAGTGCACCACCGCCGTATTTGATGTGAAGACAGGCAATTAATAAGCTTTTCCTGTGATAATGAAAAAGCACATCTTTCAAACTCAAAGATTGAACAATTCAGTCAATGTCATTTTACATAAATGAGAGATAATCAACCTTGTGATTTAATAAACTGTTCTGGAGAATGGATTTAATCTGTTGACCACTAAAAATATTTTCTGACACCTTTGTATCTTGTTGCACCATTGGTTTTGGTTTTTCCATCTTTCGTCTATGCCTTCCCTTGTTTGCTAGACTGACTTTATCTGCAGATGAATCTTTTATGGGTGATAAAGATGAATCATCCCTTTTCCCTTTGTCATCAGTACCTGAAGACATCTTTCCTGGGGCTTTTACCGTCTTTAGTTGTCTTGATTGTGGTGTAGAAACAGATGAGCGCTTACCTTTAACAACAGACTTCATCACCTCATCAGTAGCCTGCAATGAAGTTAACACTCAGATAATATAAGTAGGCATGAGAGAATATAAGAAACAATGTCAAGTCCAATTAGTATGGAGGATATTTTTTGGCTAAGCAAGGAAGATGATAGATTTATACCAAGTGATGAAAAACTGAAAATAAAACCCCAAAAGCTTATCACCTAAAAAAATGTTTGATATTGCATTAAATGTAATGTATAATGCAAAATGTGAAATATGAATGACAAGAAGTTTTATTGTCTACTCAAGACAAAATAAGGAATAAAGGGACTGAAAAAATGAACCTTAGTCCCCATCAAAATCCAGGTTACAAGTGAGTCTTGAATATCTTTTGTGAGAAAAATAAATAAATTCCACGTAAAGCAGATCTTTTCTTTATTATTATCATAATGAAACACAATTTATCTCAAACTTGAATATCCACCAAACAAAAGCTGAGTAGTGAGCACTTGTTGCACAATAGTGCAACAAGTCACAAATGTATTCAGATAAGTGGTCAATCAACATTAACAGGTACACCAAATGTGTGTGCGTGTGTGTGTATAGTAAATGTTTGGTGGGATTCTCTCCCAGAGGGAGTGAGATGTACCCTCAAGGAAGAGACACAATCAGAATTATTCAGTTAAATGAAAATTACAAACATAAGAACAGAATCTAAAGATCAAACTTCCAAATAGGAACAATGAGAAAAAATGAACAAAATGTTATATACAAGTGAAGAGAAATTGATTTGCTTATTGTTATTCTCTGTCTGCTCCAACCCGAATAAAAAATGGTGGATTGCAAGCAAGATAATTGATAAACTAATTCTCTGTATTTTCTATAGTGAAACAGAAAGCCTTCCCAATATTACATGAAAGGTTGTCACTCATCATCCTCTGTCCAAAATATTACAGCTATCTCCAAGATCAGAATCAATTGAAAAACTAATTGTATTAAAAAATGACTAAAATTTCAAACACTCAAAATATACTTCATATCCTCGCAGTAATAACTACACACCTTGGTCTTCTGTGAACCACTTAAATGAGAACTGGTATGAGTTTCATCATTCTGCAACAAGCAAGATTCTTGCTTACTTGCATATCAAATGTCAAATATCAAACATGAAATGGAGAGGAAGAACAGTATAAATAAGTCTTTATAGAACCTCTGATCCTCCCAACTTTGAAAAAGTTGCATTTTGGTCCCTCTAGATTTAATGTGTATTCGCTGATTTGGAACCTTTTTTGCTGATATGTTGCTATCTTTGTTGATGTAAAGAAGACCAGGCACACATCCGGTCAGCAAAAAGAGTGCCACACCAGCAGCACAGACAGAGGGACTTAATTGCACCAATTTGCCAATTGATGGGGATGCCTTGTTCAAATTGATACTAGGGATACCAAATTACGGTTTTTTTAATACAATAGGGACAAAAACTGTAATTAAGCCTAAAGGGTAAAAGAAAAAAAAAATGCAACTAAAAGCCAGAAATTTTTTGGTTCTCACTTTTAATATTGAAGATTTTTGTCTCCTCTTCGTTACTCTAGCATCAAGCTGGAAAGCTCCCTCTGCTTGAGAAACAGAAACTCCATTATCAGAAGAAACCTTGCCCAATTTACTTAAAGCATTGCTTTCATCCCTCAGAATTGCATGATGTGTTTTCACTTTAGACTCAGCAACAACTCCTTGGTTTTCTTCCATCATCCGAAGAGATGACTCTAACACACAGAGAACAACAAAATAAAGGATCTAGACTCATAAAATATGATGAAAGCAAATAGGTATTTGCAAACAATGCCAACTTGTAAACTGAAAATAGGAATTGTATGGATATCCAAAAGTATACTGCATGAACAAACTATGATAGAGGGCACAAAAAGACATGGTAAAATGGCACAAAAGGCTAAGAAAAAATTGACTGAGAGAAGCAAGAAAAAATAATTTCAATTCACTGTTATACTAAAGAATACTGATAGAGACCCCAATTTAAGAAGCATAATAATCTTCAGCAAAATTACAGGAGAGCTCAGTTGATGGATTATTAGAGAATGTCCTTGCGGGAGGAGATTGGTTAGGGAGAAAAGAAAAGGATTGTGTGTGTTGAGGAGTATATTCCCCACTTAAGGCACTGCTGTTCAAAGCACACCATGTGGAGCACTTACAATTTGTGAAGCACCTTATCCAACCTTGAGACCTTCCAATGGCTTGAAAATTTCACAGTAGCAGACCTTCTCAGGTAATGGTCTCAACACAACACCCGGTAACTGGCCAAGCTGGAAATTTAGAACCTTGAAGGATAATGCTTAGGAAGACCAAGGAATAACATCCAGGTGCAAGACTCTCACCCCTAAATCAACTCAAGGCTCTTTGGCTCTTTCAAAGCCATAACCATGAGTTCTACCATCTTTGCCAAGTTCCTTCTGTTCTAATTCATTCCTAAACAGTGCAAAATTGCTATGGTGGGATGATTCACAACATGGCTAACAAGTGGAGAGAGACAAGTTACAAGAATGAGTTAAAGGTAAATGGAGTCATTGAAAATTCTTCTTTAGTAATAAATGAGACCATCAGATTTTGTAGAAAGCTTTCTAACATTGCTTTAAGAACTTTCCTTAAGGTTTAGATTGGCATCCCGTTTCATGGAAGCAAACCAATTGGCAGGAGACCCTTTGAGAAAAATTAGTCTTCTATGCACATGGTTCTTGTTAGCCGTTTGTGCATGCATTGTTGCATTTTTCATGGCATTATTTGTTAATTCCATCCAAATTGGAATTTATGTGCATGTCATGAGGCCAATAGTAATATACTAATATGTAACAAATATGGCAATGGAGTGCTAATCTTACTCTCTTTAATATGCCAAAATTTTGATAATTTCCTAAAATTTATTTTCAAGAAGCATGTAATTGTTTAATTATTTATGTGCACAGAGACTGTAAGATTCAATAACTATTACACATATGCAGTGTACGAAACTTGCCCAAACATAGAAGTCAAATATTTGTAATATGTCAAGGACCCCTTCAACTCAAAAGCTTCAGCCATTAATTGAAGGCCCATGTATAGTTTTATAATCCTAATATTAGACTTGTTGATGATCTTGCTTTATTGCAGCTCTATTCCATGTTTCTTCATTGCCCAATAGAAGGATTTGGAATTTGGATTCTTCAGATTGTTATACTTGCTCATCTTTCTCAAATTTTTTTACTCCGAGTCCAAATACTAATTCTCTTTCTTTGTCTAAATCTTTCTAGAAAGTCAAGGCCTCTTCTAAGATAAAGGCTTTAGTTTGGACAGCGGTACTTAATAGAATTAGTACAAATGATCTGCTTTAGACTTGAAGACCCAATAAGGCCTTATCACCTGATATTGGTGTGATTTGTTTCAGAGGTTTAGCAATGAATAACCATCTCCTGTTGCATTGTAAAGTGGCTTGGCATACCCAGAATAGGCTGTTTGGTTTTCTTGATGAGAGGTGGGTTTGTCCAATTGATTTTGGAGATTTCCTAGCTATCAAGTTTAAAGGTTTTGGGAGGCAAAAGGAGCATAAAGTACACTGGCATAGTGCAATCTTTGCTGGTTTGTGGTGCCTTCAGCTAGAATGGAATGCTAGAGTTTTCAATGACCAATTCCTTTTGCCTCATATCTTTGGGATAGGATAATTTTTATGGCTTCTTTGTGGGTTTCTGCACATGGCTTTTTTAGGGATTGTCTGTTGTGGATCTTCAAAGGGATTGAAGTGCTCTTTTCAGCTAAGAGCCCGGGTTGTTTTCTTTTGTATTAGCTTTAGTTTGGGGAGGATTCCTTGTCTTCCGTTTTGTACCTTTTCTTATTTTTCTCTCTTCTCATCAATAAATTCTTTCTTCATCTTAAAAAAAGTTCTATAATCTTTTAACACACCTCTTCACACGAAATCCTATTAGCTTGAAGTGTGGATGAAGCACAGATCTACCATACCTTATGCTAAAAATTTTAATTGGCATAATGAAGGGCAGCAAGGATCAAACTCTTGACCACTTAGTCATAGAGATTGATACCATGTTAAGAACTAATTCAACTCAAAAACTTAAGTAGTTAATTGAAGGCCCATGAATAGTATTATTTTAATTTTAACATCATAGACCATGACAAGATCGTCAGCCAAAATAGTGTTTTAATATCATAAGAAAAAGAAGTCCAAAATCCAAAGAGAATGAGTGCTATTGCAAATCACTAGAGTGTCTTAAAGTACAAAGGCAATTAGCATAGGAAATATGGGACCACTAGTTCCACAATTTATATTATTATGCAAGTCTTAAAACTTATAATTTCATAAGCTGCTGCTAATATGATTGTCTTCAATACAAAGTCAATTTGTGAAGGTGGAAGAGAATCAAGAGACCACTATTTGGCTTACCATAAAAATGCTTCTCTCCCAAGAGAGTGAAAAAAAAACCATACTGGTTTATATTCCAAGAATGTATCATAGAACCAGATAGTTAGCCTTCAATAAGTCAACCAATGATCAGACACCTAAGCTTTTATTGACTTAATGAAGGAAAAATAAATAAAAGGATGGGGATTGGTATATTGAACCAAGTATATACTCTTATAACATGTCAATCCTTGCTAGTTTCTTATTTATTTTGAGATCATCCTTGTGGGGGAGAAGCAAAGAATAGTTAGATGAAATGGTATAAAATTATTGGTTAAAACTTAAATGTCTTACCTAAATCAGGGTTTGCGACTGGCATCATCAAAGACACATCAGCCAAAGCTTTTAGAGCATCAAAAGAAGAACCTTCATCTACAAATAGAGGCGTCAAGGCAAAATAATAAATGCATGAATAACAATGATACTTCAAATTGGAATCAAAGCACACACTTGAAGGCCAGGAAAAAGGTAAACCAAAAGACAAATTAGTATTAAGCCAATGATGGAAATTCAAATAAAATGCAATCCTCGTCCAAATAAATTTTAGCTCTAACTATCAAATAATAAATAGATAAAATTTAAAGAGAGAGTAATATGCTAGTGGCTACTTTAGGTTGATCTTTAATCCATTTTGACAATAATATCACCCTCCATTATCAAAAAGCAAAGGGAGGTAGATAAAAAAGATTCTTCTCCAACTTACTTTCCTTCCCTACTCAAACATCATGTTGGAAATAATCTTGGCTCATAGTGGCTCCATCTCTTTGTGATCCCAACAGCTAGTTTCC
Organism: Erythrophleum ivorense; assembly: GCA_026724425.1. NCBI lineage: Eukaryota > Viridiplantae > Streptophyta > Magnoliopsida > Fabales > Fabaceae > Erythrophleum > Erythrophleum ivorense. The sequence goes on from JAIUCV010000181.1 coordinate 251,773, forward strand.
TAAATTAGTGCTGAAGATATTTCCAGATTTGATGCGATTGTTTCCAGATCTGGTGCTATAGATTGTCAACCTTTTAATGCTTTTATTTTAGGATCATTCCTTATTTAGTAAGCATTGATTGTAAATATTTATTTTCCCTCTTTTATGGTGCATAATTTTTGGATCTGAATGGCTGTTCCCACTACCATGACCCTATATATTTGTACTCATTCCATTTCAAATGAGACGAGCTTCAGAATATGAAATAGCTCATTAATTTTCATAGTTACAGAGCCCTACTAGCCTGACCTTTTTCTACATGCCGAAATACAACTTGCAAATAGGCCAGAGCACATCTAAAGCCGTTGTTGATATGGCATCCCAAACAAACCAAGAGATGACTGAGAATACACCAGTATGTATTACTGGACACAAATTGAATGGATATAATTACCCACAATGGAGCAGATCAGTCATGGTTTACATCTGTGGCAGAAGAAAAGAGGGACACTTGACTGGAGAAATTACTCAACTAGGAAAGGATGATCCCAAATACCGAAAACCACCAAGTCATAACATGGTTGATCAACTCAATGGAAACAGAGATTGGAGAGAACTATATGTTTCATGAAACTGCCCATGACATATCGGAGTTAGCATAGGAAGCCTACTCAACCCAAGAAAGTGTAGCAAAGGTGTTTGAGATCGAATGCACCATCCATGAATTGAAACAAGGAGACATGCTAGTGAATTAATACTTCAATAGTCTCTCAAAGTATTGGCAACAGCTGGATCTCCTAGAAAGCTATATCTGGAACTGCACCACTGATGCTAGGAATTTCAGAAAAATTGTGGAGAAAAAATGCATTTACAAATTCTTGATGGGCCTCAACAGCAGTCTTGATGATGTGAGGGTAAAAATTCTTGCTATAAAACCTTTACCTACTCTAAAAGAGGTATTTTCTGAAGTTAGGCATGAAGAGAGTAGGAGAAAGGCAATGCAAGGCTCAAATCACACTCCAAATCAGAATGAAACCGCAGCTGCCCTTGTTGCCAATGGCCCACTGAATCAGAATGGTGACAGTAGGCAAAAGAAACAAGGCAAGATGTGGTGTGACCATTGCCATAAGAGTGGTCACACTAAAGATAAATGCTGGAATCTACATGGAAAGCCTCCAAATTGGAAACCCAAGCAAAGAGGAGAAGCTAGGAGTTACATAGCCAGCACAGAGGAGCCAACCAATGCTGAACCTACTTTATTTTCACGTGAGCAATTAAACCTTCTGCAGAAAATGTTTGGGCAACAAATCATTGGGTTGTAGATTCAGGAGCCTCTGATCATATGACACATTGTGCTGCCTTACTTGACAATTTCAATCCATGCAAGACACCATTAAAGGTTAAAATTGCAATTAGAACTTTAACTCAAGTAACTGGGGTTGGTACAGTCACCTTATCAAAAAATTTAGTCCTTAAAGATGTATTCTTGGTTCCTAAACTTGCACGTAACCTCTTATCAATTAACAAGCTTGTAAAGGACAACAATTGTCAAGTTAATTTCTTTGATGGTGGCTGTGAATTTTTGGACTTGGCATCCAAGAGGATAATTGGCAATGCTAAGGAGGTAGCTAGTCTCTATCTCACAGCTCCTGCAAGTTTAAATAAATAGAGTCTCACAACTAGTGCAGAATTAGACCTGATGCTTTGGCACAATAGATTAGGACATCCCAATTTCTCATACACGAAGAGAATGTATCCAAATTTGTTTCATAAAATTGCGACTATTATTTCTTGTGAAACATGTCAACTAATAAAGCATACGAAAGCCAATTATCCTTTGCACTCTCATAAACCTTCACAACCTTTGCAATTAATCCATAGTGATGTGTGAGGTCCGTCCAAGATGAAGAGCCTCTTGGGTTATAGATGGTTTGTAACATTTGTGGATGACAGCACTAAGGTTACTTGGGTATATTTGATAAGAGAAAAATCTGAAATACCAACTATCTTCAAAAACTTCCATCAACTTATCAAAACCCAATTCCAAACCCCTATCAAGGCCTTGAGAAGCGATAATGGGAGAGAATATATGAATTCCACCTTAAGTACCTATCTCATTGAATAAGGCATTCATCACCGAACCTCTTGCACCCATACCCCAGAACAAAATGGTATAGCAGAACAGAAAAATAGGCACATCCTGGAAGTGGCTAGATCATTGTTATTCACCATGAATATGCCAAAAAAATTTTGGAGTGAAACTGTTACAACATTAGTCTATCTTATTAATAAGATGCCTTCTAAGGTACTTAACTTTCACACTCCTTGCAATACCCTTCTTCAAAATTACCCCAACACCCAACTAGTGTCTCACTTACCCATTAGAGTCTTTGGGTGCACAGCCTTTGTTCACAACCGCCAAAGTAATAAACTTGACTCAAAGGCTACAAAGTGTATTTTTCTTGGATATTCAACATCTCAAAAAGGCTATATTTGCTATTCTCCCACTCTCAAAAAATATGTAGTCTCCATGGATGTTACTTTTTTTGAAAACAAACCTTATTACCTAAAAATTTTCTTTTAGGGGGAGAGTACTCATCAAGATGAATAGAATTTTAGTACTGAAAATCAGGGGCAAAATAGTGCTGTCATTCCAAGAAATAACCAGTTTTTTGCAGCTGGTTTTGAACTTGAATTCAATGCTGATCCAAATAGCAAAACAAATGCTAAAGAACAGCAACAAATTGATCCATAATCTGATTTTGTAGCTGCAGAAAATCACCGGCAATAGCAAAAGGAGCTACTAGTGTATACTAGAAGGAAAAAGAACCATGAGATAGAAGCTGGTCCAGCTAAATTACCTCCTGAGCAAGGCCAAGAAACCTCATGCCCAAGTTCAGGTATGGAAGAAAATCTATGTTTGGATGTTCCTATTGCCCTAAGGAAAGGAACTAGATCTTGCACTCAACATTCTATTGGAAATTTTATATCTTATGAAAAATTGTCTATTGCCCACAAAACATTCATAACTAGTGTTTTCAATAAAAAGATCCCACAGGACATCCATGAACCCTTGTGGTAAGAAGAATGAAAGAAAGCTATTAAGGAAGAAATGAATGCCCTCAAAAAGAATAACACATGGGAATTCGTCGATCTTCCTCAAGGGAAACACCCTGTTGATTGCAAGTGGATTTTCAACATAGTACAACTCTGATGGCAGCATTAACAAATATAAAGCGAGACTGGTGGCTAAGAAGTTCACTCAAACTCAAGGAATAGATTATCAAGAGACATTTGCCCCAGTAGCTAAGCTTAACTCCATTAAAGTCCTTTTGTCTCTTGCAGCCAACCTTAATTGGCCTCTTCATCAACTCGACATTAAGAATGCCTTCCTAAATGAAGACTTTGAAGAAGAGGTGTATATGTCTATTCCACTAGGCTTTGAAGGCACAAGTGGAGGAAAGGTCTGCAAACTTCATAAGTCCCTCTGTGAACTCAAACAATCTCCAAGAGCATGGTTTGAAAGGTTCACAAAAGTTGTGAAAAGACAAGGGTATTTGCAAGGCCAAGCAAATTACCTAGTGTTTACAAAATTCTCCTCTAAAGGAGAGATTATTGTCCTAATTGTCTATATGGACAACATAATTATTACTGAAAATTTCACAGAGGAAATTCTCAATCTCAAGAAAGTTTTGGCTAGGAAATTTGAAAATAAAGACCTTGGTCATTTAAGATACTTCTTGAGAATTAAAGTGGCCAAATCTAGTAAAGGAATTATGATATCCCAATGTAAATACACCCTTTGATTTACTCACTGAAATTGGCATGCTAGGATGCATGCCAGTTGACACAACCATGGAGACAGACTAAACTGAAGTTTGGTCAAGAATGTCCACTAGTTGACATTGAGAGGTTTCAAAGGTTGATAGGTAAATTGATTTATCTATCACATACAAGGCCTGACATCAATTTTCCTATTAATATTCTTAGTCAATTTATGAATAAATTATGTGAGGTTCATCTCGATGCAGCCTATAGAATACTAAGGTACCTCAAAATGGCCCCAGAAAAAGATATTTTCTTCCAAAAAAGTACTTGCCGCACAATGGAAGTTTATTGTGATGTAGATTGGACAGGTTCCATCATAGACCGAAGATCCACAATTGGATATTATACTTATATTTGGGGAAATTTAGTAACTTGAAGAAGCAAAAAATAATCAGTAGTAGCTAGGAGTAGCACTGAAGCAGAATATCGAGCTCTAGCACAAGGAATTTGTGAAGGTCAATGGCTTCTGCGCTTACTCACTGAACTTAAAATTGAATACCAAGGTCCTATGAAGGTGTTAAGTGACAACATGGCTGCCATTAGCATTGCTAAAAATCCAATCCAACATGACAGAACCAAACATGTGGAAATAGATCGCCATTTCATCAAAGAAAAGGCTAACTCTGGAATTCTTGAATTATCCTACACCACCACAAAGACTCAAGTTGTTAATGTACTTACAAAGGCACTATCTAGAGTGAGAGTTGAAGAACTTAGGTGCAAGTTGGGAATGATTAACATTTATTCCCCAACTTGAGGGGGAGTGTTGGAAATAATCTTGGCTCATAATGGCTCCATCCCTTTGTGATCCCAATAGCTAGTTTCCTAAATTAGTGTTGAAGATAACTCTAGATTTGGTGCGATTGTTTCCAGATCTGGTGCTATAGATTGTCAACCTTTTAATGCTTTTATTTTAGGATCATTCCTTATTTAGTTAGATTGTAAATATTTATTTTTCCTCTTTTATGGTGTGTAGTTTTTGGATCTAAATAGTTGTTCCCACTACCATGATCCTATATATTTGTACTCATTCCATTTCAAATGAGACAAGAGCTTCAGAATATGAAATAGCTCATTAATTTTCACATCACCAAGTACAAAAGCTAAGACACACTAAAATTATTAATCTCTAAGACAACAGCCAAAAAAGCAAAAGTAATACAAATTCAGTTCTTGCAAAAATCTTAAATACATACTCCAAATTTTTATCTGGCAAATGAACTAACTACTATGCCAATAAAAGGCTAACTGTGCTTGTATTATCTCAGGCAAAAGACCAAACTTAGCCCTCATTCCAAACAATTATTTAGAAAAAAAATAATAGTAATGTTATAAAACAAAACAGAAGATGAGAAAAACTTTTAACAGAAAATTTATTTTTAAAAAAATGATGTAACAAAATATCATCTATTTCTCATGATTTTCCTATTTCTTAAATAAATAAATAAACATTCTTCCAAAAGACAAAAGCAATAAAAGAGGTATATATTAATAAGAAAATCATGCTTAAATGGCACTTAAATATTAATCTACTGATTACGAAGAAAGGCAACATAGTCTGGGGAGTGTGAGATCCTTCATTCAATAAAATATACAGCATCCTCTGTTTAATTATGACACAAACACCTGATACCAAGTTGGTCATTTTCTTTACTTTAGTGGAAGAACAGTTTTCAGCCATTGTTTATGGGACAAAAAACACAGAATATAAGTTAGAAATAACAAGCCTACTTAACAGCTACAAAAGGGAAACAACTTAATGAAGGAAATTATAGGGAATCACTAAAATACCTTTTTCAAACAATACTTTTTTACTTTTGTTCCTGAAACCCTTGAAAGAGGACCTGGCATTTTTTGCACCTGCAAAATTAGGGTCAATTTTTGAATTGACAAAACCCACTCTTTTACCCTCATCTGTCCCACTGGAGGCTTCCTTTATGTCATCCAAATGCTTATTTGCATTTTCTTCAAGTTCTAACTTTTTTCTGTAGTATTTTGTTTCTTTTTCTTCATTCTTTCCTCTTCTAGCACTTTCTCTACTGCTCCATTGACTCAATTTTCCAGAATAATCTCCATTATCACATTCTTTGCTTCCTAAACTCAATTCAGAGCTACCCTCATTCATGTCAGAATGGCAAAACTTGACTCCTGTTACTTTTGATTTAGCATGCTGAAAAACCATAATTACCAAGAGTTAGTAGTTCATCTTTAAGCAATATCAGACAGTAAAACTGAACTAGCTACAAGAAGTAGCTTGTTACCTTCCTCCCATTACTCTGACCAGGTGATGACATAATGCCCCTAGATTTATTCTTTGGTGCGTCAGAAACTTTGGAAGAACCACCTCTTTGTGAAGCCTCTGTCAATGCTAATGCAATCTTATGAGCAACATCATTACCGTCATCCATTTGCCTGCAACCTTGCCTAGCAGGTGAAAAATACTTTTCCCCAATATCTTTACCAATGGAATATGAAACAGGGACACGAGGAGTTCTTTTACGAACAGCATGAGGCCTTATTCCTAAAACAAAATCCCAGATAACCAAAAAAAAAAAAAAGAGCCTTGATGAATTTCCCTTCCAAATATAAAAAGTAGACATTAAACACTCCTCACAATTAGGAAAGAGGCAGTCTTTCTAGAAATTAAGGGGCTAACCAAGTAATGATAACAGAAGATGTGTTTTTGTGTGTGTGTGTGCACGCGCGTGGGCATGTTTGCACGTGCCTGACATGTTTCCAATAGGAGGAAATATTATCCAAACTTCCTCAATCTCAATGTAAGAATTAATGTTTAAAAAACAAACACATGCTGAGGTAAGAGAGTTGAGAATGGAAGCAAAGTAATGTCCATATGTATTTGAAATATCAACCCACCAGAATGTCTCTTCTTCAACAATGACAGGCACCCATCACCTGATGCAACAGAATGGGACTGAGAATGATCTGAAAAATGCCCATCTAATGCTTTATAGTTGTCATCCAAACACTTTCCCTGCAAACGTTTTTGAGGCTTTCTAAATGTTTCTGTATCTCCATTGCTTTCTTGTCCACTATCACTTCCTTTCTGCCAATTAAAGCACTCATTATATTCGCATTTGAATCTTATCAAAATTTGCCTGTGTTACCCATTGCAAATTGCACAATTATAGTGTACACAATCCTTTCTAAAAGTAACAACACCAGTAATACAGTTTATCACCATTGATGCTTTAAGAAAATTAATCTTATGGGTGAGATTTTCTGTTTAGTGGGGAATGGGAGGGCCTACAGATCAATAAGCTAATTGAGTACTTGCCCTACACAATTTTCAATAAATAAAAGGCAATCCTAGTACATTCAAAATACTAGAGGAAAAAATGTTCAGTTTTCTATACTGCCAGAGTTCACCTCTGTCATAATTGATAATAAGCCATAAACATCTTGTAGATCATATAAAGAAATAGGAAAACTTCCTTTCCTCACAAAGAACTTATAAAAAGAACTGAAACACAGGGTGAGAGAATCTTTTATATCACAGCTGGAAGGGAAAACAATTAGGAAACTGGACTACTCAGACCAGCCACAGGAATGTTATAGACAAAGTAATGCCCAAGTAAATATTCACTGAAGCTTTCTAAAAGTCGAAATTCAATCTTACCAGTACACTATAGTGATCTGTCATCATTGCTATGAGTCCAACCACAGAAGCAGTGCCCTCTGGAAGAGACAAGTATGCCTGAAAATAAACCCAGAACAATCTTGCTTTCAAAACAATATACCACACTAAGCAAAATCCATTCTATTGAGATGTAATATTATACATCACCAAATAACCCAATTAGTGAAACTTCATTAAAAAATGAAACAATTTTTCTATACAAAAAGTAGAATCTTTGACTAGGAAGTAAGTACATCTAAGTGGAGGATAAGAAATCCTCCTAAAATGGAAACATAAAAATAATTCGGAAAAAAAAGCCAAAGTGACTCGAATAAAATGAAGCTATCTAGCCTCTTGCATATCATAAAAGAGATTCCATTGAAACAACCATGTACAAAGCTCCATGGAGAGGATTCCTTTATCATAATAAGGGTTCACTCAAAGCAATATCTCCTTCTTGTACATCATCAACTACTTCATTTGCTACTATAGTTGCATTTAAAAGCTGCTTGCCAGTAATTAGATGTAGTTATAGGCACCCAAATACGGTGGGGAACCCTCCATAAAAGTTAGCTATTGAGATAGGAGAATCATCTTATGTAAGTATCTTACTGAGCATCACACACTATTTAATGTGGGACTTTGGCATCCCATACTACATTGGTTTCTATCAATTGGCTACCTTTGGAAAGCCCACGTCCCAGCGGCTATACTCTATGACACTTCACTTAGCAACACTTCACTTGACTTTTTACCAGTCAAAACCCTCCATAGGTAGCCCTTTTCTAGAGCCGCCGACCACCAACTCTAATACCAATTGATGGACACCCAAGTAAGGTGGGAAACCCTTCCCAAAAAGCTAGCTATTAAGGTAAAAGAACTACTTTACTTAATCACCCTATTGAGCATCCCATACTACCTTAATCTCCATTAAGTAGTTTTTTTGTATCAACCTATAAACACTAAAATAAGAGAGGGGAAGAAAAAATAACAAGCTAGGAGCATTATATATGCAATAAAACAATTGATAACAATTAGAAAATATGACTAGTAACTACTAATAAATAACAAAAATATTGAAATGAAGAAACCATCATACAATTTTTCTCTTAATAAACAAAGAAATAGAAATATTCAATTGCATCTGCTTATTTATTTTCCATTTCATAGAATTATTTTGAAAACAAAATTTGACATGACTCAAGACACCTTGATCAGCCTCTATACGTGAATGTGTGGAATGTTTTAGAATCTGTGTCTAGGGTAAATGCATTTTAGCAATGTGTACAAATTAATCGGTATGTTTAGGCTACTGCTGCACCTACTCGATTCATAGAGTACAGAGCTTCTACCATTTCCAAAGATCTATTATGCACTGCAGCAGCAACCTGTAAGCAAGAGAAAAAATTTTTAGTACAGCACAAAATGTTCAATAACAGCAGTGTGCTGAAAAAAGGTAGACTCGCATAACTAGGTACAAGCTTCATCCAGCAACTTTCCATGGAATTTTAAGCACCAGCAAGTGCAGGCATACCCCTTTTATAGCAAACAAAAATTTTATGAACACACTTCATTCCAACCTTATTTAATAAGGAGCACCTCATCACTGAAAAGCTAAACTAACCTTCTTCCAGTCTTTCCCATATTTACGGTAAGCTTCATAGAAATGCTGTAGCTCCTCCTTACTCCATTGCGACCCTAACATGTCAGCCAATTTTCTCTTCTGCATAGCATTGAAAACTACTTATGAAATTTGAGAGAAAGCAAATAATGCCTAACCAATTTTACGAAGTTACTTTTGTTTTTTCAATTAACCTAAAGAGAACTCATAATGAGATGTCAGAAAAACTATTATGATGATTTCCTTTCAGTTTGATTAGCACAAGTTCAAAGAGGAAAAGAGATATCAAGAAAAAGGGGGAAAGGACAAAAACAAACATAACTTCATATTCCAAAAGTGAAATTACAGATCCTTTACACGAGCTCTGGCTTTATAACATATGTAATTAGGTAATATACGTGCATAATGAAGCCCTTTTGATGCACACATTGGAAGTAGGAAATGAAATTGCAATATATTGAAAAACTAGAGTATTAAAATACAATTTTTTTGTGCTATTTTATGTTCCACTACCACAATCGAATAACCTTGCAGCAAATCACTTGGTCCCACCAGTGGATTCATGACATTGGTTATACATTGGCTTACAATTCCTTCATCTCTCTCAATGAACTTACTTCATTCTCTTAGGGATACAAAAAAGTAAAAAGAGCCATATTACATTAATGCATATCAACATTGCTGGTACAGAGGGAAACATAACACACTTGTATTCAAATGACTTAAACACATTACACTTGTACATCATCCTGTTTAAACTAACAGAGATACAATTGGGCCTTTCTAACAATATTGACAAACTAATAGATTACTAACCAACTAATTATTAATGCCAACTAATACTAATCTCATGTAACAATTGTCTTGTCTCTAATTCTCAATAACTATGAATGCATTAGAAATGCCAGAAAGGGGTACAAGCCAGTGCCCTTAGAAAGTATGCAGCAAATCATATATCCTGCCGACATCAAATTATTTCGTTATATTTAAAATATCCAGAATTCAAGAAGTGATCCCAGTCCCACAGACTACAGGAAGAAGGAAACAAAATGAATTGGATACCAAGGAAACAAAGAACTGCAAGAAGAAACTGCAAACAAAATCCAGATTATTCTGGTTCCTGAAAAAGCCATTAGTTGATTTCCTACTATAGTCCATAATAAATATTATTATTTTTATAACAAAAGAAATTTCATTAGAGTGAGAAAGATACACGAGGAAGATAAGATATGTTCCTAAAGAAAAAAAGAACAACACAGGCTAAAAACATGTAACAAAGCTGCCTAATCCTACTGCATATTTGACAGAGACACTCCCTTAAATAAACAATAAGAAGAACACCAGAGAGAGGCCATAAGCATAATCCTATTCCATTAGATATCTAGAAGCAAAGAGGCACCCTTGAAATGGAGGCATTTTGCTCCAACCTACACCAAAGCACCTTGAAGACCACAAATTGCCACAAAAATTTTTCAATTTTTACTCCATCAAAAACCTTTGAATAATATCAGAGAAACTGTTCTAAATTCAGAGGGCACGTCCAATTCTCATCAAGGAACCAAGTTAGCTTATTTCATAAGAAAGTAACCAATTGAAGATGTCAAAATAAATAAACTTTTAGAAGCAAGACATGCACATAAAACATAAATTAGGAGGAAGAGTTGAGCATTGGTCTGTGAATCTACAAATTTGACCAGAATTCATCCCACAAAGTACTGTTATCCAAACTATCAAAGAACTAACTCAACCAAAAAGGTTAAACTGCTAGAAGAAGGCACAAGAATAGTTTTAATATATCTTTAACACATCCCCCAATGCAAAAGACCTTTATAAAACACAAACAAAGCACAAGCTCACATACCCTGTGCTACAATTTGATTAGGAGAAGGGGTGGCAAAGAGCAAAATTTTGACCATTTGGTCAACGAACCTCTATTGCCATGTCAATCAAGGACCATTTCATACTAAAAGCTTAAGCTATTAAGATAAGGCCTACAAATGCTTTATTAATATTTCCAAATTGTCCCTTTGAGTGAAATCCCTTTGGGCTTGAAGCATGAACTACAAACAGGTCCACCATATGTTGCATTGAAATTGATTCAACTTTGGACAATGGGGTTGGCAAAGATTAAAATTTTGACTGATTGATCATAAAGACTTCGATACCATGTCTATGGTGAACATGCAAAGAGGGTGGCAAGCCTTCCTCAACTGATTAGCCTTGTTCATTTTGACTTTTGTATTTTGTTTTCTTTTAGCAGGGAATATTAGCTGCTTTTGTACATTGCTCTCTTTATTCATAATAACATTGTCCGATATCAACACACACACAAAAATAAATAAATAAATAATATTGAGCAACATCACAAAGAGTACATCCACATACTTAATGAAATTGCTCTCGGGAATTAGGTGCTCTGGAACTCTTCAACCCCATTATTATTGGAATTTATCTTTTAATTGTTATAATCAGTTCAAATACCCATATTAACATTTCAATAATTAAATGTGACCTAAAGCACAAAATGACCATATTTGCTGGACCTGTGCCTCAAAATTCAACCGTGTAATCTGTCTCAAAATCTGGCCAGCTATACAAATAATGTTAAGAGCATTATTATTTTGAATTCAACTCAATATCTAATCTAGTATCAATTAAAAGTTAGGATCACCAGAATGGCATCCAAGAGTCAAGCTATTTGTCAATTGAAAATATCAATGATGTGGAAATATCAACAATGTATCAAAAAAATCCAACTCTATTGTCTAAATATAATTGAAACTCTGTTTTATCCACCTACTATTTGTGTGTGTGCATGCGCGCAACCAAAACATGATATATCTAGATACAATAACCTAAATAAAAAGCTCAACAAAAAGAGTATCAATTTGCATGTTAGACATCAAAGTTTCAAGTATATCATATTTTTCCTTATTGTAAACAAAGAGATGGATAAGAAAACAAATTCTTTTCCAAAGCATTTTAGCAACAAATATACCTTCTGAATTCCAGGACTCCCCTGCTGCCTAGTTTTGCTAACATTCTCTGTAGTTTTATCTTTATTAGATACAGCTTCACGAATATTTGAAAACCTCTTATTCAAACTTTTGGATTTTCTAGATGGGGCCATGAGTAATTTCCTTGATTTTCTGAAATTACCAGAAAGAGGAGTTAGAAAATCACAATTTTAAAAAGAAATCACATCTAATGAAGTAAATATAGACTTGAACAACAATTAGTCTTAAAAAAAAAACAGTTTAGTTGTACACTGCCACAAAAAACACAGAGAGAAAATTCGGTGTAAAGAAGATTTCATACTTCAGAATCTAATGTTTGTTCTAGATGACCAAGGGATGAAATGGCATCTCCTGTCCCTCTAAAAACAAGGTTGATGAGAAATCACAAGTTTAAAACTAGAAGTTGCTTCCTACAAATCAAGAAAAGACAGCAAGAGTTCCAGCTAATGAAGAATATAGCAAATATAACAAGCAGGCAGTTGCCTTCACACAGCCAAAAAAACACAGTTTGTTATGAATGAACATATAATCAGGAATTTGCAGCTACACTATATAATTTATGATAATCAAAGTTAGATACAACAAGTTTAAACACCCTTGTCCAAGTTATGCTACCAATTTATGTGTCATTCAAGTAGAAAATATTTGTCCGTCTAATAATAGATCAAATGCCAGCAGAATGCATACAAAATCAACACTCGAGACAATATAAATGTACTACTAATAAAAAGATGCTACATAGTTAATAATAGAACTTACTTTGGCCAATAAATAGAGATTAAAAAAAATCTCTGGTCATTGTTGGTGTAAAGACTTGACATTCAGCTAAATCAAGCTCCATTTACAAAAATCTAAATATGAAAGTCATTCTTGATTGACATGGCTAATTGGAATGATAGAAGATCAATTACCAGATATGCTTATCCTTTCCTTTGTTAACTAGAGAAGCTAGATAAGATAAGTATATGGAGGCCCAACTGTTCTCGAATTTTGTGTGAACACATGCACCAAGAGAACCTAAGTTGGACAATAGGCACCTCTTTGGCCGAGGTTCCAAGTTTAAATACCCACCTCCCAGATAAAAAGGGAAGACACACAACTCTAACAGAAGAAGTATAACCTTATACCACAGCAGTAGAAAACTCAAATTCCTAGAACAAACTGCAGCTTTAACTCTCTGTCCTTCCTCATTTCAGATCTTTTTCATGATCTAATTTCACTAATTTCTGACAAAGATGACCCAGAAACAAATAAACATGCAGACATGGCTACAAAATGTGCTACCATGCCAGTCAAATGATATGAACCTTGGGAAGAGCCATACCCCTAAGCTCATTAGGTTGGAGAGCCCCAGGTTCACATAAGGCCCACATTTAGAACTCAAGTTTCATACATTGTAATCGGGTTGTAACATTCCACCTCGCACTGCAGCCCGTGCCTCCAATACTGCACAGGAGAGGGAAAACAGAAGAGGAAAGGAGGGTAGTAGAAGGCTCTCATTCCATAGATATGAACCTTTAGGAGAGCTATCCCCCAAGGCTAAAGTTGGAGAACCCAAGGTTCATATGAGCTCCGCATTAGAATCCCATATTTTCAATGTTGAACTCAAGTCTTATAACTTGCAGTAAGATCAGCACATCAAACACTAAGACCATGAGTCATAGAGAAGGATTGCAGCACAGAAAAGCATTGAAAGCTGATAAAAGATCACGTAAAATTATTTATCTAATTTTAAAATTTTCACAATATAGAATCCAAGAATCAAACCCATATATTGTCATTTCCGTCATGCCATGCAGAATCTACAACTTGAGAATCAATTATATTTTCTTACCCGTTCCACAGTTTGCCCGCCAATTAATAGAAAACCTATATTGAAGTTTCAATGTCAAGTCTAAGCTGAGGGGGAAAAAAAAAAGAGGGGCAAGGATTGCCGCTCCACTAAAGTTTGGTAGCCGAAAGCCAAGTAGGAAGAGTAGTGTTGCTGTATGTCGGGGAAAGAAATTCATAAACCGGATCCAAAATTGTATACAGCTTCCAAACAAAATTATCTCTAAGGTCCGAACGCAGCATTTTACCTCAGTATATGTCCATTCAGAAAATCGAAACCAAACAAGAAATTCAAAGATTTTGCCTTTCTCCCCCTCTTGATCTCAGTTTTCTCTGCAAGCACAACAGTCAAGAACAAGCCAGGAAATCTTCAAGAATTGAAGTTTTGACTCTGACAAACAAAAAAGTCCTTCTTCCCAAATCAGTGAAAGGAATTGAACATAAAAGAAAATTGAGCATCAAGAAAATGCAAGCTCACCGATCAGTGAGCCTCAACATGATGAATCGAAGATTCGAAGCAAGATTTTTAGAGCGCGATCTAGTGGCGGGAGAACCCCATGACATTGACACCTAGCGATGATTGTCTGGTAGATAGAGAGAGCGCGACGAGGGTGTCAGAGTTGGAGTAACACTACCAGCAACAAATTTGAGGGCATAAGCGCGAAACTTCAAAAATAATAGTACTCGAATTTTATTTATAAAAATTTATGTTACGTCCGAGAAAGAAATAAATAATTTTGGAGCGTAAAAGACCCTTATCCGTCTGAGCTAGGCAGAACATGTAGCACTCCAGATTTAGCACAACATCTTATATAATGAAGACACTTGGAAATTGACAATTTTACCAAAAATTATATTTAAATAATTTAGCACTCTAATTTATATTTTTCTCAATTAAATTTAACTAATGAATAAATTATATAGTATCTTAATATTTTGAATATAAATTATTTATATTAATAAAAAATAAAAATATATAATAAATTATAATTAATTCACTCTATATGCTATGTAATAAAATTTAGATTAAATTATTTGAATAAATTAATTTGAATTATGTATATTCAAAATGATAATATAATATAAAAATGGTCACGTCAATAAAACTTAATAAAATATTAATAAGAATATAATTATAGGAATTAAATTAAAAATTTTTAAACTTTAAAGACTACTCATAAATATTTAAATTATTACAATTAAATTAAAAATTAAGTGAAACTAAAAAATAAAAAATAAAATTTAACTCAAAAAGATAATTAGATAAAATATGCTATACATGCAAGCATGTGAAGTGTGAAGGTTTAATGAAGGGAGGTTTTGGAAAGTTTGGATTGAGAAAAAAAAAAAAAAGAGAAAGTTTTTTCCATAGAGAGAATGTAATAAAGGCCAATAGGATTTGAATCTTTTTAATGGAGTAAATGTTAAAGTATTTGTAAGTAAAAAATTAATTTAAAACAAACAAACAAGAAAATGAGTAGAAAAATGAGAAAATGAACTGTATATATATTCTTATTTCTTATGTTACTTTCTTTCTATTTATGATATATTTTATTATTTACTCAATTTAAAATATCTAAATTTGTGCTAGATGAGGACACTATAGTAACCTTACGAACAATTTGTCAACCGCCATCCATGACACCTTTTATTGCTTGGGATTTTTTAATTTTTTCTACCATAACGAAATGGAATGAAATTTGGTAAAATCCATATTGGCGTTCATCCATCTATGAAAGCTAGCATCCCTTTCTTCACAATGAGAGGAAGAATGAAACTGAGCATTATTAGCGCAAAAGCTTGCCCGCAAGTGTACACATTTTTCTTCATGATGCTTAATTGTTAGATCAATGTGTCAGAGAGTACAGCAGTGGTAGTGCATACGTTACCCAACTAGCGACAAGTGTGTATTCTTTTAATTTACGCTTATTATACTTTCAATTTTACCTGTCAACTTCGTTGGTTGGTAGATTTGATTGTATCACTTCAATTTTTTAGATAAAAAAAAATCTCTAAACTCCAAATTGTAGAAAAGTTAAAAAAAAAAATTTGAGGTCATTAGATCAAACCCACCTACCAATGAAATTAATGAAGAAAAATGAAAGCATAATCGATATAAACGGGAGAAAACGCACACGAAAATCCCTACCCAGTTTCGCAACACAAACAAGTTAAAGATAAATGGATGCACTAGTACAGTACACTCTCTTACATTGTCTAACAATTAAACATTACCCAGAAAAAAATGCTTACCCGCTAGACATGAGAATTGTTGCTGCACAACAAAAACAAAAAAGACATCTTTGATACCAATACATTCAATGCATGTTTAGATTTTCGTTACAAAATCACGCTTATAAAAAAAAAATTTATCTTTACTTCTTTCAAAATTCCAAGACATGATTTGGAGAGATGTAAACAAAAATCCAAACACACACTCAATTTTGTTATCGCTTTCGTGCTTTCATATCAGCTAACCAAAAAAAATCTGAATAAAAGTATGACATTTTTTATAGATGTAATTGAAGGCTTGTATTGGAAAATTTGGGAGAATTTGCATTGAACTGCAATATGGATTTTGCCAATTTTCCTTTCATGAAATGTTTTCGTTCTGCCAAAAAAAGAAAGTAACAAGGTGAAAGATGTCATGGATGGCTGCTGACAAAGTATTAGTAATACCACTCAGGTGCTCTCATCCGGTCAGCCCCCTGTGACCTCTGCTTCATTCTTTGTATGGAGAACTTCTCTCGTATTTCTTCTTTTTCTTGACATCTCTAGGGTGAATTTATAGCTTTTCAAAAATATTTTTCTTTTCATGTTTTTTGTTTCTCTGGTCACGTGAAGCTGAAGAAGGAAACCTTCACACTTTCCATGCTCAAGGAGGAGAAAAAAATGTGAAAGAAGTTCTTTCTATCCTGAGAGAAATTCTTCACACTTTGCTCGCTCACGGAAGAAGAAAACGTGAGGGAGAAGTTCTTTCTTTCCATACAGAAAGAAGTTCTTCACGCTTTACACGTTCCAGGAAACTTCATTCTCCATTAAGTGTATATTTAGTAATAGTGACGTGATGTTAATTTTTAATTTTTTTTAAATAAAATGTTTCAATAAAAAATTAAATTATGAATGTTTTTAATATTTTAAAATAAATAAAAAGAAGTGTTAAAAAGTTAAATAATTTTCCATCCTCTCTTTTATATTAATAATTGACATATATTTTCCATTTTATTTGTGTTAACGTATAACTTACGAGATAAAAGACACAGATTTTGCTTCTTCTTTTTTTTCAAATTTATTTGTGTACATTGTCACTGGATTGATGGTAAGCATGTAATACAGTACCTACAGTCCAGAACGAGGCTTCAAGTTTTCTTGCGGCACCTAGGGCGTACACAGGGCCTGGTCTAAGCCTTATCACATTAAAACGAGTTCGAACAAGAGCCCAAAAAAAAAAAATTTGAGATTGGATTGTGGTAGCTAAGTCTAGTAACTAATATGACCTATCTTGACTTGATCTTCTTAATAAATAAACAAAAATTTATAAAGGTTTTATAAAATTTTTTATTTTTTTAAAGAATAAAATATAATTTTTAGTGATTATAAAAAACTTATTTATTTTCACTGATTATTCTATAATTTTAATCAACAATTTAAAAAATAAATAAATTAAATTGGCCTGGACATCCTAGGAGACAAGTTTCAAATCTAAAATCCAGCACCTCGAAAGGTTTTGACCAACTTTTTGATTTTTATACTTTAATAAAAAAAATTATCACTCAAACACCAGCAACCAAAACCTTTTTTCTATATGCTTATTCTTTTTTTTTAATGAAATGGGGATGGGGTGGGGCTGTAATTGTTTTATTTATAAATAAATATATGTGTATAATATTTTTTATAATAAATATTACATATATTTTACATTACATAGATTAAATATAATAAATTATATTTATCTCATAAAAATATATTATATATTTATTTAACTTTTAATATAAAATATTAAAAGAAAGTTCATAATAATAAATTTATAAATTTGACTTTATTCATAAGTCTATATTTGTAAATATAATTTATTTTCTTTAACTTATGTGCACATAAAAAAATTAGTTTTGCTAAGAATTTTATAAAAAAATGCTTTCAACTTATTCAAAATAATATATGGATTTACTCTAGTAGCAAAAATTTTATTTTATCAACTAAATAATTTAATAAACATTTCTTATCATTGTTTTATTATTAATTTTTATTTATTTTCTGTGAAAATTTATTTTTTGTTATATAAATTTGAAAGGCTAAATTGCATTATTTGTAAGGACTCATGTATATAATATGCAACTGGTCAATCATATAACATTTAGAATACTAAATTAAAATGATAAATATTATTTGATTTTTTCTATGTTTATATGCTCAATTTTACCCGACGATAAGTTATATCTTTTTTTCTATAATCTTTTGCTAAATAAAGGTTTTTAATTAGTCGATCTGTAATTATAAAAATAAAAATTATGCAATTGATGTAAAAAAATTATTATTTTACTTATTTATTTATGAAAATGTGATTTGTAAAAGTATTATTAATTTGCTCAAAATATTTTTTAGAAATATTGTATCACATATATAGAAATATTATATTCACATATTTGGTTTAGTTACAAGATTCTTATGAATTAAGACAGGTTTTTAGAAACATTTTTTATCATTTTTTATTAACATTTTTTAATTACTAATGACTTAATATTGCGTATTAAAAAATTATTAATGGGGATGGAGAGTGGACTGGTACCAATCCTGTCAATTCCTGAGTGGTCGTATTAGTCTTCTTATAGTCAAATCGTGCATGTAGAGCTTGCACAATAAAGAATGGTCGAAATTGGCTTTTGACTTTTATATTTCAATAAAGAAAAGTATCACACAAGTAACATTGTTCTTCCAAATGTTTATTCATTTTGGAGGGCAGCTTTGGGAAGGAATAATTTGGGGTGGGGGTATTTATTTTATATAAAAATATATTATTTATTATTTAATTTTTAATATAAAATATTAAAATTTAATTAATAATAACAAATTTATAAATTTCATTTTATTCATAAGTTTATATTTTTGAATATAATTTATTTTCTTTAACTTATTTGCATATGTAAAAAAATATTTTTTTATTAAGAATTCTTAAAAAAATCCTTTTAATTTAATCAAAATAATCAATCAGTTTAGTCTAATAACAAGTTTTTATTTTATTTTATCAGCAAAATTATGGCGTTTATCATAGGATCTAGTTTATCTATAAATGCAATTTGGGCTGTTCTAATTTGAATTTTCTTTTTTTTTTTGTTTCAATCATTATTTTTTTAAAGTTGTCAATTTGAAGACTATTTTCATTCAATATACTATATCATTCAATATAAAAAAGATTAAAATATATGAAAAAAAGAAATACAAATTGTCCAAATTTAATCTAGCCAAATTTCCAAGAGATAGTGCACATCTCCAAAATGCAATTTGGATCATCTAGATTTTTATTATTTTTAAATTGATAATTAGAATATTGTTTTCATTTTATATTTTACATTCTTAAAAATAAAAAAAATAAAAATACAAAAAATATATATTAAATCTAAATTATTTAAATTTAATTTAAATAGCCAAGTTTATGGGTAGAGTACCCCCTACACATCACAGGGGATCCAATTGCGAGTATCATACTACCCGAATCGAGACTTAAACCCCTAAAATTCTTACAATAATTTCAATAAGTGAGCACTTGAGATCTAAATTTTTTATGAAGCTTTAAAAGATCATCCAATGGTAGGGGAATTGGGCCAGAGTAGATAGATGGGCCGAACTCGTACGTCGGTGCCACAAGGGGGGACCCAATGGTCAAAACCCACCTGATTATCTCTCCCAGCCCATTTCCATTTAACAGCAAAATCCAGTTTTTTCTCCAAAAAAGAAAACCAGAACCCCCCACTTTTTAGGGGAAAAAAATACAACCTCATATTGATATTTTGAAAATAATTCTAAATTAATTAATTCTTTTAAAATATTTTTGTATCGCTTTAAATATTTAAATATTTTATTTTTATTTCAATCCCTTACATATTTATTCATAAAAAAACATTATATACTATTATTTTAATATTAGTGTAATGATAAAATTATAACAAAGTTGTATTTATAACTATGAAAATTATATGAAAAATCTAAAATTTTAATACTTTTTGTTAAATTAGTTTACGGATATTTATAATTTTACTTAATTTGTATAGTTTAAAATTTTATAATTATTTTGTATAATTTAAAAAATTTTAATTTAATTCTTATTATTAAATTTTTCTTAATATATTATTAATTTTTGTCGATGTGACTAACCTTATGTCATCAACATTCTAAACTTGTATAATTCTAGTCAATCCATCAATATTACCGAGGATAAGTTCAATTACGTATCATACACTTAAGCTAATTTCATTTTATTATCTATATTTATAATTTTTTTGTATAAATCATGTACAATAAACATATCAACAATATATAATATCACATTATAAATTAAAAGTTTTTAAATCTGATCCAATATAACATTTTAAATAAAAATTAAGTAATTAAATTAAACGTTTTTAAATCTGATCCAATATAAAATTTTAAATAAAAGTTAAGTGAAATTATAAATTTGTTTTTACAATAATTTAACTTTTTTTTTTTTAAGTTTTTGTATAAATCTGAAAAAGTTAAAAAAAGTCATCATAAGAATTTTTAAAAAAAGAAAAAGTGGGGTGGAAAAAAGATGTCGCCGACATTTGAGATACGATGGCTTTGATAGAAGCGTCCAAAAAACACAGTAATTGCAGCAAATCTTAAGGAGTGCAACTTGTGGCCAAAGCTTGTCCAAGTCAAGCAACAACAACAACTTTCCACCTGTTCACCGCCTTACCCGGTTCCCAATCCCTCTTCTCCACCGGCTACACCCGGTCACCTACTGACACCCGCAATTATGATGTGCGGACTTGCCTCACCTACTCCTAGTCGCCAAGTCACACCTCCTCCCCTGCGCCATACCAGATCTCCACCGTTGCATTCACCGAATAAGATCCCAGCCGTTGGTTTCTCCAATAAGGAATGAAAAAGGGGTTCGCATTGTTAAAACACTAAAAAGAGGTCAAAGATAAGAAAAATGATCGTGCCTGCCTAAGGTCAATGTGTATCTATCGAATATTTGGTGGTCCAAGTGTTCTTGTGGACACAAATTTCCCACCTCGTAATATGATCATTGTAAAATTATTGGCAATTTTAAATATTAAGAAAATAAAACATGTAATTTTTAAATATTTGTTTTCATATTCTATATATATAATATTCAAAGAAAATAATATTATAACAATATTGTTCTTAAACTATCTAAATTAGATTTCATTTTGAGCTATGTGTGCCGTATCTTTTTTTAATTATAATTAAATATTTTAAATTAAAGATATTTATATTTAAAAACATTAAAATTTGAAATTATCCTAAAAAATTCAAGCACAAAAAATTTAAATTATAAAGAAATACAATTCAAAACCTCAAGTTAAACTTTTTGATTTTTAAGTCATTTAAAATTTAAAAATTTTTAATACAAATATCTTTAATTTGAAATTTTCAGTTATAATTTTTTTTTCCTTAAATCCCATGCAAATTTGTATGAGTCCCGCTTAAACTATGACAACTAAATCACTTAAAAAACAATCATATTTTCCCTCTTATTTTAAATTTTGTGCAATACATGAATAGCATTTTAGTTTTTAAATATTTTCAATAAAAATATAATACATATATATTTATTTATACGTTGATATCATATGATTATTAAAAAAAACAACCATCGTATGTTTTTATTAAGATTTTTAATAGCAAATATTGAAAGAACATTACGTAGATTTTGGTTATATATATATATATTTATTTATTTATTTAGCTATTATTCAATGAAAATCTAGTGTTGAGAGTTGACAAGCAATATTGAGATATGAAACAAAGTCAAGAAGAGTACAAATGACTTCCTTCATTAGTAATGCTAATATATTATTAATAATAACTCAACTCTAATTAACTACATGGTGACTTGGTAGCTAAATCCTGGCAAGATGATGAATTAATTAATCCATGTATATTTGTAGAAGGTTTCGTAGCATATTGCTTCATTGCTTTTTTTTTTTGTATATAAAATTTAGGTCCTTCTTTTTTTATTGCCATTAACTGCCAAAATATGTGACTTAATCGTAAATTATTTATTACAAGAAATGATATTCACACACATAATCCTTAAAAACTTCATGCATGCATAAACAATGTTTTTTGTCGTACTTTTGGTCATGTGGATGTTTTTATTTTCCTTTTATAGAATGGTACAAAAGTACAAATAATTGAACTTTTGGCAAATCATTTTAATTATTTATTGCTTAATATTATTTTAATACATGTAGGGTACAACAAGAAAATGGGTTTTATTTAATTATATCACTTTCCGGCTCTTTTTCTTTTTTTTTTTGAGTTAGCCTATTCATAGAGTCTTTCTCTCATCTAACCAATATATAACAAATATAATTAGCCTATTCATAGAGTTTTCCTCTCATCTAACCAATATATAACAAATATAATTAACTCAACTCAATTTCTCTTTTTTTTTTTTGGAAAATTGAAGTTTATTCTTTGAACATTTGACCTTTGAAAATCCCACGTGTCCAATCTTCTGTATTCTTTCACTTAAGGACATATAACTTTTCATTTCACCTGATAACTTTATGTCACAAAGTGGAAGCATTTCAAATTCCAATTTTTCTCTCCCAAATTAATGTATAAATTATGTTTTAAAAAAATACATATACCATGCACCCAGAAAGAGGGAAATTAAAGTGATAAAAAGAAAGCCACAATCTCCACTGCTTTAGATCATTTGGTGACATAAAGAAAGGTGTCACATCTAGTTTAAGTCAAAAGGGCCAAATAAAAAATAAAATAAAATAAAATATGAAAGCTTTTGTCAGCAAAGGGATTTCATGCAAAATGTAGGGTTTTCATGGGTCATAACTATCGAAGCTATGTTCTTCTAAGTCAAACATTACTAACATATAGGTCTTTAATATTGGACATTGCGAATAAGAAATATGAACAAATTAACACATAGGTAAAAATGTCTAATGTTGTATATGATAATTAGGTATTTAGCTCACAGACAAAGAATGCATTGAAATAGTTATGCTGTCTCTAGCTGTAATCTATTCAACTTGCTAATTAATTACCCATCATTAACCCAATATTATGATAAAAATTTAAGGAAAATTATAGTTGATCATTCCAAATTAAAAACATTTATATTGACAGATTTTAAAAAATAAATTATTTTTAAAGATCTAAGTACAAAAAAATTAAACAACATAAAAAAATTACAGTTTATGATTTTAAGTTAAAATTTTTAATTTTCAAATCATTTAGAATGATTTTGAAATTTAAAATCATTTAGTATAAAAATATTTAATATAAAGTTCCTAACTATATATATTAACTTGCTAAAGCGCATAATGGGATTGTATAAAATACTTATTGATAAGCTGTTGACAAAACTAATAAATTAATTTATTGAATATATACGAACTACTAGATACTAAAAACAACCTTTCTCCTCCCTCTTCATCTCTCCTAAATAAAAGTATGCATATTTGAAGAGTACATGTTTATTTAACATCGACATATTGTAAAACATACTGAGAAGCTTCTTAGGAATATATTTATTCCATATTTTCTAAGAGATCCACTAAATATATATATAGAGAGAGAGAGAGAGAGAGAGAGAGAGAGAGAGGGCAAAAAGTAATTTTCACGGATTGTTTATAATACTATGATATATATTTTTTAGATAAAGCTTTTGGAGTGGAAAATATCCGTCCATCCAATTTATTAAAGGAGGTCACAAACTGCAAAAAGTACTTTTTGCTAACACCTTTGGCAAAAAGTGCATTTTCACGACTCAAAATCAAACTGAATCTAAATCACAGAATGACATTATATACAATAACCCACAAATATATAAAAGTTCTCCGATCTTTTTATCATTTAAAGTTAAGAAGAGCTGATCTTCCTTTTTTGTAATGTGTAATGATATATCAATTGTCACTTGTACAATTTACTTTAAAACAATATATCACTAACTTTAATGTATTATATTTGAATTTTATATATAAAAATTGTACACAAAGCCAGAATAATTAACATTATTCAAGTGAATTGTTTTGTTTTTAATTAAACATTTTTTTGGGGTGAGATACGTAAAGAAGGAACATTACTTTTATTGTACTTCTAAACATTAATAAATTATATAATCAACTTGATCAAAGTGACTAGCTTGAATCTCAATTTATAAGGAGAAAATAAATCATTTTAAATAAATATTAACTGTTCAAATCATCTGAAAAAAATTTATTTTTATTTTAAATATAGTTTATTCATTTCTCAAATAATGGTCATAATTTGCTTAAAATAACCCTTTTTCTTTTTGCTACAAATTGAGACAATTTAGACTTATATAGCTTAAGCAAGAAAATACTAATTATACTTTAATTTCACAGTATATTAAAAATTTATTATTTTTATTGTACATTTTAATAATAAATATTATTCAATAAAGTTTAAAATATAATCGACATTAATTATAACTTTATAATTAATTATATAAAAAACAGTCCGAGTAGTACTTATTGGTGGTTGCTAGAATAGTACTAAAAAATGACCTCATTGAGTTGAGACTTATAACCGAAATGAAAGTTAGTGTAAGGGAAAGGATCCCAAAATTCAAGCAACATAGTAAAATCCTGTGACCTTTTTACCACTTTTAAGGAAGATCATCCTTTGATGCCACGTGGCGGCTAGAGCATCTATCTTGTGCTCCTTTTTTGCAACCGCACTCAGTCGCGCAGCCCTCAGAAGTTAATTAATTAATTAATCTCATCATTAATGTTTTTAATTTAATTTTCTAATAATACAAAAGAACAACTCTGTCTTGTCCCATAATCTATAGATTCTCCTTATCACATGCTTAATTTCAAGGGCATTATAGTCTTTTCAAAACCTTTCCCTTTAAGCTAAATCTCACTAAACTTGTTGGTTACCACCTTACCTGTTCAGCTCTTCTAAACTTGAGCATCTGCTTAAGCTATGAATATGAATTTCATTATCATTTTTTATTAGAATTTGTTTCTTTTATTTAAAATGTGAATTATTAATAATTATAATAAAACAAAATTTGAGAGAGATTATTATTTTTGGTAATTTCTGCAGTGTTTGGCGGGTATTTAAATAAACCAACAATCTCGTAAGACCAACAAAAGAGGCTTCTGACCTTACGCAAAAAGGAGGCTTCTCTCAAAGTGAATCATAGAAGGAGGAAAGATCAAAATCAAAAAAATTAAAAGGCTTCGAAACTGAGAGAGAGTGAGTGAGGGAAACTAGAGCGAGAAGTGACCAAACTAGAAACAGAGACGCAGTCTGTGTGTGTGTGTGTGTGTGTATGTGTGTTCGAAAGGGTGTGTGTGCGTGAGAGAGAGAGTCGAAACCCCAGATAATCTAACCCATTTTTCTCTCTCTACTTTCTCTATCTGGAACACGCCAATCTGATCGGAGCCTTTCATTCTCAGTTCAACGTTCCAAAACTCTCAGGTTACGGTGTAATCAGCTCCCTTTCCGGTTGGTCCTGTCGGTTTGGTCCGTACAATGGAGCGGTACGGCCGGACCAGTGAAGGGTCTCAGTCTGATCCGTCACCGGAATGGACCGGAACGGGAGCCGAAACAGGGCTCGAAGGTGAGTGTATCTGTCGCTGCATTCTAAATTTGGTCCCTTATTTGATAAATTTTTGGGTATTGCTTTTGCGATTTGTGGTTTTAGCGGAATGTGAAGTGTCATGAACTGGTTTGATCTTTATTTTGCAAATGCAGAGGCAGTGTGGCAATTGGAATTGGGTGGTGGTGAATCGTATCCGCAACGGCCCGATGAGGCTGATTGTATCTACTATTTGAAGACCGGTGTTTGTGGGTACGGCCCGCGATGTCGGTTCAATCATCCCCGTGACCGTGGCGCGGTAAATTTGTTGTAGTTAATTATTTGCGGGCTTTGTTTGGTTCCTGATGGCTGATATGACCATTCGCTTCTTTGAGTTCAATTTGGTTTGATCTTGTCTATGGGCACTGGGTTGTGTATTAGGTTTGAGCTTACATTTGGGGGGTTGCCTTCAAGTATCGTCAGGATATTGATTATTAATTGAATTCACTTATTTGACATTAAGATGTTTGCATTTGATATTCTGATCGAGTGTTTCTTAATTTGGAGATATATATGAGTTGATTTAGGTTATTGGAGCTGCGAGGACTGGAGGGGAATATCCGGAACGAGTAGGCCAGCCTGTATGCCAGGTGCTTTATCCAATTCTGCTAAGAACTTCGGGAGTATATAAAAATTATTGCCTTTGACATTCTAATTCCTTGTTGGTAATTTGTTCAACGGTCATTCATATATGTGAAGAATGGATTGAAGTTCAGTTAAAATTTTGTTTTGATTATCTTGAAAGTTGATGACTTTCCTTTTCTATTGATTATGTCTCTCTTACATAAACTGCAGTATTACATGAGAACAGGATCTTGCAAATTTGGTCCGTCCTGTAAGTACCACCATCCTAGGCAGGGAGGAGGCGCTGTTACCCCTTTGTCACTAAATTTTTGTGGATATCCATTGCGACCGGTCTGTATTGCTTTATATTTACTGCATAAAATTATGTCTTTTGTTGAATGTTGGGATCACATTTTCTAATCATGGAGAGAGTTTGTTCCAAACTTGAATTTTTATAAATAACAGGGTGAGAAAGAGTGTTCTTATTATATGAAAACGGGACAATGCAAGTTTGGCAGAACTTGTAAATTCCATCATCCACAGCCTGCTGGCATCCAAATTCCAGCGCAAACACCTGTTCCTCCGGTTTCACCTCTACCTGTACCAGTGCCTTCACCATTATATCCAACTGTACAGCCTCCATCTGGTCCTTCATCACCGCAATATGGTGTAATGGTTGCAACTGCAAGGCCACCTCTGCTACATGGTTCATTAGTCCATAGTCCCTATGGGCATGTGGTTTTGTCACCTGCTGTGGTCCCTTTTCCAGGTTGGAGTCCTTATCAGGTAGGTCAAACTTATTATTTGATTGCTTATTCAAGTTATCCAAGCATTCATTAAAGCTGTTGAGCACTTGGTCCAGCCGCCTGCAAGCCCTTTAGTTCCTTCAAGTACTCCGTCTAATGTTGGTTCAACACAGCTTTATGGAATAAGCCAGCTACCTTCATCAGCATCTACCTATGCTGGACAATATCAACCTTCAGGTTCCTCAGTTGGTCCTTCAGGCAGTAGTCAGAAGGAACACTCATTTCCAGAAAGACCTGGTCAACCAGAATGTCAGTATTATTTGAAAACGGGGGAGTGCAAATTTGGTCCATCATGTAAATATCATCATCCGCCTGAATTAATTGCACCAAAAACTAATGTGGTCCTTAGTCCTGCGGGCCTTCCTTTGCGCCCGGTAAATTTTTGTCTCTCAACTCCTTTGTACTGTGATGCCTTGAATTGGATACTGAATTTTTCATTTGTCTGGCTAAAAATTTAGTATTAGCCAGTCATTGGAATTTAATGCTAATTGTGAGGTATGAAAAAATTTTAGTTCTCAACCTCGATGCATGCATTTTATATGGTTGTTTTATTTAGGATTTGAAGCTTGCTTTTCTGTGTTTCCATTTTAATTGTGATATCATCAATGAAAACAAATTTTATGAGAGTGATATTTCCATTCTCTTGTATTTTTGTACTAACCATAAATATAGGTATGCTCTTGGTCCTTTTTTTTTTAATTGTATTCACTGTGACTATATGCATGGGAAAGTACTGCAAGCAAACACTTTTTAGTTTTATTATTATTTTTTTTTAACCAAATCTTTCAGTGTGGATATGTTCTTTGCTGGGGCATGGATCATTGTGAAGTATGAACCATTGAAACTTCTTGTGACTCTTTTTAAGTTTTTAAGATAATACTGAAACATAGTCCAGACTCCAGAATTGTGGTAGAAGTGATGTTCTGTTGTATATTGATACAATGCTTCTCTGACTAGTTTCTTTTGCACTGGGGAATATCTGAGAGGAGATCCTCTCCATTTCCCTTTATTCCCCTTCCCTCATTTTCCTGCAATTTTTTTTTTGAGGGGGGGTTGAGAGAGAGGAGATTGGATCCTCTAGATTTCCTTCTAGTAAATTTTCAGTAAAGTTGGAGAGAGAAAGAGAGGGGAGGAGAGAGAGGAAAAAGTTTATGAGTGTTTCCCACCTACTCTCTCTTCCTCTCTTTCTCTCTCTCTACCTTTACAAGAAATTTACAAGAAAAAAATTTATAGGATCCAATCTCAAGAGAGAAAGAGAGGAGAGTGTATGGGGCCCACTTAGTAGCCCCATCCACTCTCTCTCTCTCCAAATTTACAAGAAATTGAGAGAGGGGGAAATGGAGAGGATCTCCTTTCCGGTATATATACGTTAATGTTTTAAAATTGTCAAGGGATATTATTTAGTGTTTAGTAAGGTCTTTTTTATTTTTTGGGAAAAAAATCCTGCATAATCTAGCAGGACTTGCCACCAATCACGAGTTTTTTTTTTCATGTTTTATTGTAATATGCTTAATATATGCATTTTCCCCATATTTATGGAAAATTTATTCAGAAGCTTTTAAGATCTTTACATTGTCCCCTTATTCTGCATATGAAATATATTTCCTCTTTCAGTAGCTTGCCTGTAGATTAAAATTTATTAACCCTTGTATGTGCACACACTATCGATAACCAATCACAAGTCTATAATTTTACCTTTTATGCCTTGTGCAAAGAGTTATCAAGATTTACTTTGGATGTATCTGTCTTTATGGAGTAATGTAGTATTTTATTGATACAGGATCTGATGAGTTGCCTTTTTGGAGGGAAACTACACTAGCCTATTGTTTTACACTAGGAACCTTCAGAATTAAAGTATCTAAAATGTCATATGCAGCTTCAGGGCTTGCATACTTGTAGTCAGAAAGACACACAAACCCACAATGTCATAATCCTTGAGCATATTAGCTGGCTGGTAACATGTCCATGCACTTGAGTAAATGTTGTCCACTGTGAGAAATGAGTATCACCAACTTGAGCATATGACTGATTTGATATATGCTTGATATGTTATTGTTCTGTGAACATGATTTGTCCTCATAAACGACCTCATCTTTTTCAGCTATTTTACAATGAATGGCAGAACCAAATAATTGCTTCTGTGTTACAGTAATACATAAATCAATATCGTTTTTGTAATATACAGTATTATTATTTACTTTATTTGCTTCCTTTATTTCTTCTTAACATTTTGAAATTGTTGCTGGCCTCATTTAAATGGGATATTGTTTCAAGAAAAATAAGCTTTTGCAATGTCTTTGGCCATTTATAACATGCTATAAAAGGTTTGAGGTTTAGTTTTATGTAAGTGCTTAACTATCGAAGTTTTATCTTTGATCTTGATTGGACATGCCATGCAAGAAATCTGTATAACTCTTGGATGATTGGACTTGGAAGAATTTCAGAAAATAAAGACTTTGAAATTTCTTATTTTGTTCATGGTGGGGGGCGAAATTATATAGGGAAGCAGATGATAACAAATCTGCTATTCAGCCCCTAAAGTAAAGCCACCATTAAGGCGGCAAAATCTTAGGATCAAAAAAAGGGGGAAAAAATTGTTGACAATCTACACTAAGTGACCAAATTGGATAACGAATAAAATACAATAAAATAGGGAAATAAATGCATAATGAAGGACCTAATTAAGGTCTGATTACAATTATATAAAAAGGAAATAAAATGGAAAATAAATGAGTTGATTTTGATGCTAAATCTTATGTGATAAACAAGGCTAATAAGAAAATGAAGAAGCTCATAATTACGAGATTCCAACAGGACTGATAAATAAATGATCCCTTGGTATGGAAATGATCCTAATAATTTTTTTTGTACATGAACGGCTATTGGGTCCAGTAAAATGCCTTAGAGTTACACACACCTTACTTCTTACTGGGTTTGTTATGCCAAGAATTTTTTTAACTAAATACAATATTGTGGATGTTTGGAGTACCTAATGATTTTGGCACTGTTGTTATGAAAATGAGAAAATCTTATTATCATTTTGTGGTTCTCAGAGATCTTCATAAGGAGTAGTACTTCATTTTTGTATGGAAGGGAATTAGCTGAGCATTTCTTTCTTAGATAAGATACCCATATTAACATCATTGTGAGTCTTAAGAATGGTCTTGAAGGATTCTCATGAATGGTAGGGACAACCAGTGAAGTCTGTGGAAGAAATCAGTGATAATTCAACCATTGTCTCATTACATTTTTCCAGACTAGCCAACATGTTGTTAAGAATTATATTTTTTTTGGGGGGGGGGGGTAAAAGTAAAGAATTATCTGTCCATATTCAAATATGTATATCAGTTTGGTCTATCGACATATTGCTTGCTTGGCAGTTGACCTGTTCAATTATTTTTACTTTAGGAAATGTGTGGAAGAACATTATTCTGATAATTTTTCGTCCTCAATTCTTTTGGGTTTTCTGTCAGGAATTGCTGCACTTCTTATTGTGCTTAAAACTTACATTTCTCTAGAATGTCTCAGATATGCTTTAGGTTCCTCATACAAACAAAATTCAGCTAAATAGAATCAAACTATTGTTTAGTCTGTAAATTTAACGGTGTCAATGCTTGAGTCCATACAACAACAACAACAACAACAACAACAACAGGCCTTTTTCTACTAGGTGGAGTTGACCACATGGATCAAACGACGCCATAAAGTTCTATAATAAATTATGTCTTTAGATAAATCATTTAAGTCCAAATCTTTTTTAATAATTTCGCCTATAGTTTTTTGTAGTCGCTCTCTACCTCAAATTATTGAGTTATTCGCCATCTGATCTACCCTTTTTACTGGGTTTCTATAGGTCTTCTTCACATATGTCCAAACTATCTAAGACGCGATTCTACCATTTTTTCCACAATAGGTGCGACCCCAACTTTCTCTCTAATGCATTCATTTCTAATTCTATCTTGTTTGATATGTCCACTCAGCCAACGTAACATTCTCATCTCTGCAATATTAAATTTATTCTTCTGTTGGCTTTTTATTGTCCAACACTTAATCTCGTACAACATTGCCGGTTTTATAGTTGTGCAATAAAATTTACCTTAAATTTGAGCGGTACCCATACAACATTGTCGGTCTTAATGCTTGAGTCCATAGTTTGAGCAATTTAAGCTTATGGATCTTGGAATGTAGAATTTCTTTATTGATGAGTAGAATTATATGAAGATATACTAGTGTGAAGTTAAATCTTGGAGTTGGTTGTTGAGATTCATTTGGGTGAGTAAAGGAAGTTGAAGATGGCTTTAAGAACTATTTTGATCTATACGGAAAAATGACAAATTATGTGAAGCAGAAAACATCTTTGAGCCTGATGAAATGAAGGCAAAGTTTTTTGGTTAAAAGTGTACCTTTTCATCATGGAAGCTAAGATGTGATAGAAGTTTATTGATAAGATCACAAAACAGTCTAGTTTGAGGTATTTCTTTTTGCCTTGCAGACTGTAGGAGTTTAAGCTGATTTTATGTAAAATTGCCCCAGGTGATGTACTTTTTAATTTTTGCTTGGTCTAGTGTTATGGAGTTAACCTTCATATGGTATAATCTCATTGATGTTTTGATTTAAATTTTGATAATTAATGTCAAGACTCAAGAACCAACTATCCAAAAGCTTAAGCTGATATGAGGAGGTTTAGGAGTGGTTTTTACTAATGTCTCTCAAATGCCCCTCACCCGAACGCCCTATTGGGTTGAAGCGTGGAGAAAGCACATACTCACCCAGAAGGTTGTGCAATAAGGAGGCTCTAATACTGTGCTAAGAACCAACTATTAAATTGATAGGAGAAAGCCCAAGAATGGTTGAAGCTACTTTTAACCAAGGAAGTATTATGACAGTTTATAGAATACACTTCACCTTGTTTTCATATTTCCTTCTATTGACATTATTTCAGGCTTATTTCTTTATTTAGTTTCTCTATATCATTCAGTGGTTTTCAGGTCTTTCTTTCCCATTGATTTTCAATTGCACCATAAGTAATTTCATCATTCTTTTTAATCTGAGTTGTAAATTCTTTTATGTGATCTCCAACTTAATTTTCATATTATCTGTGATGCTTGTCGCCTGTAAAATTTGAGATTCTGGTTATTTGAGCATTTCCTTTTCCTTATTTGTATCCCTGTCCCTAGGCTGTGTCCTTTTTTTTTTCCTTTTTTTTGGGGGGGGGGGGGGTGGGGGGTGTTATTGAAACTTCTTTACTATTAAATGCCTTTAAGGTGTTAATAGGAACTAGTGATCCAAGAAATAGATGCACATTCTTTGGGTTTTGTGCAAATATAGTTGCTCCATCAGTTGCATTTGCTGGAAATTTTTAGAGTAATTGCAACACCTTATACTGCATTTGTATCTGTTTAGTGTTTAGAGAATATGTGCACATGTACTCTGTCATCTGTTTTGTCCCTAAACACTGACTATGCTAGTTTGAACTACCTTTGCATTCATTATTGAATACCCCATTTTTTAAATGTTTCCTTCCTGTGATATTGCAATATGGAATAATTTCTAAGATTTATTTGTTTAACTGCCTTTTTATTTGTTAAGCATCTGATGTTGGTGTTTAATAATTAGGGGGCACCACCTTGCACTCATTATGCACAGCATGGAGTATGTAAATTTGGTCCAGCATGCAAATTTGATCATCCTGTGGGAGCACTGAGTTATAGTCCATCTGCTTCTTCTCTAGCTGATATGCCGGTTGCACCCTATCCTGTGGGTTCATCAATTGGCACTCTTGCCCCATCATCTTCATCATCAGAGTTGCGGCCTGAACTTACCTCAGGATCCAGCAAGGAGTCTGCATCATCCAGAATATCTTCATCAATGAGCACATCAACGGCATCAGTTGGCTTGATCTTGTCATCTGGTGGATCCATTTCTCAATCAACTGCTCAACAATCTGCTCAGAGTTCCAGTCCTTCAGCGACTACCAATAGCACCACAAGCAGCACTGTCTCTCACACCTCAAGTTAAGCAATGTGAATGCATACCTCATTATAACTCCTTTTTATCTCAATTCTTCAACTGGACATCATTATTTAAAGAGGTCCTGAAATAGGTTTTCCTTTTGAGTTGTCCCAGTTCTTCATTCAGTTCTAGGCACATGACAGCGCCAATTATCTTTGTGTCCATATAATCTTTTCATGGCCATCTCTTTGATCTTGAATAAAACCATGGCCAACCTGGAGAATTTTAGCAACCCCATACAGCCTCCTTTCTTCTGAATAACTTTAAAAGAATCTGCAAGCCCATTATGCTTATGTCCGTCCACATCTCCAATTTTTTTGGAGTTTGTTGTACTTATTTATGCTCTGGTCTTTTTTTATATTAAAAAATTCTGTCCCACAGTTTCATTGACCATGTGTTTATGTCTCTTCACCTGAACCCTTATTTCCAAATACCAATCCTTTTTGAATTTGGGAACAATTTTCCAACTGTACTTGGAAGCTTCTGTTCACTACTGTTTCCAACCTTTTGACTAGGGTTTACTGTGAAGAGAAGTAATCAGGAGACTACAATGAGGCTTCACATTGCTATCTTATATGGTTTTTAGATACAAAATGATGTTGTGACAAGTGAAATGCTTGACTTGGTACTTAAATTTATTACAAAATACATATATGAAGAAGCACATTTGAATCAACACATTTGAATGTGTAATAATTTTTTCTCTCCCCTTTCTCTCAGTTTACTTGATCAATCTTTAATGTGAGATCAGGTAATTTTCTGGAGGGGAGTTTCTTCTTTCTTCTTTTCTATGCCCTTGTCCCTCGTGACCGAAATATTTGGATATGTTTGTTGTAAGATGATTGTATTATAAATAGACAACACTATGCTCAAGTAAAAAACAAGGGTGCAGCAAAACATGATGCACCCTACAAATCAAGTGCATGTTTTTTCACGAAAAGGAACCTATATGAGTGTTCATCACAATTTTGAGAATAGCCACTTCTGTAGCTCTGTGTGGTGTTTGGATTCTGGCTCAAGTTTGGTGGCTATAGGTAATATTTTGATAAGTGTTGTAGTAGTGGTTATAAAATTGGTGTTTAGCCTGAAGCAATCTGGACAGTTTGTGCCTGGCTAGTTTTTTCAGGTGTTTGGTGACTCGTTTTAAACAAATCTAAGCTTTACAGTGTAAATGTCATGTATGGCTGCATATGTTGTTAAGGTACAGGAGATGTTAGTCAAATGGAACCAACATATTACCTTTGAGTGAAAAAACTAGGCTAAGAGTAGACTCTCTTGCCCCCTTTATTCTTGTTCCAATATTAGGTCCATGGTCAAGAATGTTCTGGCAGTTTTTGTTTTTTATTTTTCCCATCTTTTTCAATTCTATGTTAATCTACGATTTCTTCAATCCTTATTCTTGGAATTTTCTCTTATTAATACACCAAATTCGGAATGATTCAGGACGATAAGATTGGGGAACGGCCAAATAAAGACATTGTGATTTTGAAGAGTAACCCAGTGCAGAAGTGCGCTAATTTTTCTTCATAAGCTTGGAGAGTGTCATCATCATCAATTTTTCATTAATTTGTTATTTGATTGGCACATTATATATGCTGAATAATTTTTAATTATCTAGAATTCCCCCCGCCCCCGCGCCCCCCCCCCCCCCAACAAAAAACAAGCATGCTGATCTCTCCATGAAGGTTCCAACTCTCATCTGGTTCTGTTGGTAAATTCTTTCCCGAAATTGTAATGGCCAAGAAAAGGAAAATGAGGATTAGAAGGCATGCTAATCTTCATTGATTTCCCAAAATAGAATTACGATTACCTGTCTTTTGTGCTAACCGTAGTAAACAATTAAACATCCACTAAAACTTGAAATTGATTGGGATGATAATAGGGATGGATATTTAGCCAGTCACCCTAATCCGATTTGTACGGACTTGTTTGGATTATGTAAGTCACTTTTTGAGAAGGACATACATGCTTAGATTCGTTCCCTGCATTTACCTTTGTCTCATCCGTTTTTCACTCCAAACCCCTTGCCAGGTACGAGGCTAAGTGAGACACGTTATAAGTGATCAGAACATGAACAAGTAGTAAAAAGATCTGTCTTGATTGGCTCTATTACCATTCCTAGATTTTTTTTAAAAATTGTTATTAACAACTCAGACTTTTTAAAAAATTAAACTCTTAGTTGAAATTTTTTAAGATCTATGTGCACACATGAATCCCGAAAAAAAAATATGAAAAATCAACTTCTCAAATTGAAACTTTTTCTACCGTTGTCTTATTTTAAACAAAAAAACAAAACAAAAGGAGGAAAAGACAATGACCCAATCAATCAATGGAGAAATAGTGGTCAATAAAAGGGGAATGTACTGAAACTGGAAGCAATCAATTAGAATCGCGGGTTATTAGCTTTGACAACATATCTTTCTGCGAACTTATGCTTCTCGCTGAGTGCTTCTGCCATGACTGCCATTAGTGTAGCCAAAAGTTAAGGCAACTAGCCGAAAAGAAGGATAAAACCATTCTATCAATGTGTATTCAATTTTATATTTAATGTGGCCAAGACACGGCATCACAATAGGAAGACTTTCCCTTGATTTGAAAGTGAAATAAAGCATTTTTTTAATACACTTTTAACTTTCATTGCTTTTAATGTTTTCAAAATTTTAATTTGATCATTCTAATTTTAATAAAGTCAGTATTGTCTTCTAACATTTTAAAGTAATGTAATTAAATTCTTTGATTTTAGTTACGATTTTGTGGTAACAAAAATTGATGTTTTTTTTTTCAGTTACTTCACTTACATCTCTAAAAATCTTTTGAATAACAAGTAATTAAGTGAGATCAAATTTTAGCCATGTGACCTCCATTTTTCAATTTTTCTTGAGTAAAATTTAAAATATTTTCACTTAATTACTTCTTATCTAACGAATTCATATGACCCAAATCCCATCTCTCTCTCTCTCTCTCTCTCTCTCTCTATATATATATATATATATATAAATTAACCACAACTATATTATATTTTGTTATCCCATAAATATAACTACTTCTAGAGAATATAAATGCATTGTTTCTAAAAGTTGAAGAATAACATTGATCCAATTAAAATAAAAAGATTATATTAAAATTTTTACAATATTAAAAGGACAAAAAAATTAATTTTTTTTTTCTCAAAACCTTAGTAAGAGCAAAAGAACTCACCCCAAAAGCGCAATATAGTAATTATATAATTAGGAGAAGAAAAGGCTTGCAGCTAGACCCAAGTTACAAGAAAAAAAAACGTACGAGTGCATGCAATGCAAGAGAGCAAAAGCACGAGGACAAAGGCACACGCTACTTGATAAATGCATCTAACTCAGAAGAGTGAATATCCCATGTCAACATCCCCAAAGGTAGTTGAAGAAGCAGAAGCAGAAGCAGAAGCAGAAGCATATTGATCAGTCATTAGCCCATAGCTCGAACTCTCACCGAAGGGAGGTAACAAACCATTACTCCCAATGATGCACTCATCTTCAACCCTCATTGGATTGCTCTTGAATATAGCTGAAAGCTCGCTGCAATCCGAATCCCATGACAATCCTTGACTAAGTTCATTTGGGTAAGAAGAAAAATCTGAACTTTCAGAGGCCAATGTTGGTATCTTCATGCCTCCTTCAGATTGGCCCTTCTGGTCACTTGAAGCACTCATATTGTTCTTTCTGAAACAGTTATCAGGAACCACACATTCCAAGTATCCTGAGTTAGAATCATTGGAAAACAAGAAAAAGTTTTCATTTTCAGCTGACCCATTTGAAGAAACAGGCATATCATTGTTCATCTGGGTAGGATTAGGCTCAATCTCAATGTGAGAAGAATTAGAAGCATCAAGATGGGATATCTCAGATACACTGCTCTGATAGGTTGGTATAAGAACTTGAACATCTGAAGGGGTAAGAAGAGTGTGAAAAGTGGTAGTGTCAGAGTATATAAAATTTGTTCTAGCCTGGCTTCCTTTCATGGACAGAGCAGCTCTGTCATAAGCCAGAGCTGCTTCTTGTGCAGTGTCAAAAGTGCCAAGCCAATGCCTTTCTTTTGTTGTGGGATCCCTTATTTCTGCAGCATATCTACCCCAAGGGCGTCTTCTGACCCCAAGAAACCGTCCTGGTTCTGACTGCTTTCGTCTGCCTCTTTTCTCACCAGAAGGGGATGTGTTTCTTTGAAGAAGAGACAGAACCATCTGGGTTTGGTTTGGTTCATACCCTTCGAAGGATGATGATGAATCTAAGGCTCTAGAGGTGGACATGGCTTGAAAATGGGAAAAGAAAAGTGGATATAAGAGAGAGAGAAGTGAGAAAGTAATGTGAGGTAAGCGAAGAGAGTAGTACAGAACAGAATGAGACTTGCAGAAGGTAGGAGCACTGAAGTGAAGATGGTTAAGATTGGGAGAAGTTGTGGAGTCTTTTAAAGACTCAGACTTTGATCATGGAGCAGAAGGAAAAGGACATCTTGAATCTTGACCCAAAGTTACTTGGTTCTTAAGTAGAGATTTTTTCTTTCTTTTTTTTTCAAAAAATTAATTTAAGTTTTATTTTTTTTAAGGAGCATTGTTAGAGTAAAATTTTTAGCTTAATAAAACTCGACATTTTCATCCAAAGCAGTAGTTAGTTCAGTCGGTAAAAACAATATTTTTTGTTAATTTAAATTAGATTCTTTACTAAAATTTTAAATTGAACAAAATTCCAATATACCCTAATTGAAATAAAAAAGGGGGAGATTTTGTTGCAGATGTCACCTTTTTGGAAGACCATCCCTCCTCCCTCATCCTTTTCAGTTTCAACTACGCCTACTTTTAAATATCTTTCTTTTTCTTATTTCTATTAAATCTCCAGTTCTCCATCCCAATTACATAAGGAGTTACAACTAAACAGTGAAAATAAAGATTCCCTTCACTTGTCAAGTACTTTAAATGGAGCTTTCTAACTGCACTTTTGGGTTTTTATTTCTTTGCTACAGTCACTTTCTTCCTAGTTCCAATGACATTCCTAAAATGCAATTTCTGTATCTAAGTATAGATAGTATAGGTTAAGAAAATAGTTACTGAGTGAATAATCTAAAACTTGGTGAGCTAATTATTACATCAGGTCCATGCAAGTTATTGGGATTTGATAACAGATTGACAAAAATAAATCTCTATGCATATCAGTTCACGTGTAAGGAGGCCAGGCTAATCAATAAACTACCTGGAAATTGACCTGGTAAACTTTATTGGACTACACTCAGCAATAATGAAAAAGACAAACACTCTTCATACAATTTCATCCACAAATCATCATCATTAATTATTTCATACTGCCGTTTGATACTAAATTAGCATGTACATTTCTTAATTTGTTTTTCTTAGTTTGATCAAAAGCGAGTGAT
The DNA here is from genome assembly GCA_026724425.1 of Erythrophleum ivorense. NCBI lineage: Eukaryota > Viridiplantae > Streptophyta > Magnoliopsida > Fabales > Fabaceae > Erythrophleum > Erythrophleum ivorense. The sequence goes on from JAIUCV010000181.1 coordinate 290,309, forward strand.
TCATATCAGAATTGATGATATATTTTACATTAGACAACAATTGAAACTGGAATTAGTACCTAAACTTTGAAGCTCTTTAATCCCGTAAGTTAGTTTTGTAAGATGAATTATCTAAGTGACTTAAATCACATCAATTGATGCATTCATTAAGAATACGTTGAGATGAAAATAACAACTTGTAAAAAAGGTAATTAATATTCAGAAGAGGTTCAAAACCCCTTGGAGTGACACCTTCTCCTAAAATAAGAAAATTATTTGATATTTAGATTCTTAAAGTAAAAGCCATTTAAAATAAGAAAAAGTGACTCGTAAAAAAGTTAACCTATCTAAAATGGACAATTAATTAGCGCAAACCATCCTAAATGTTAATTTTTGAAAAAATATGTAATAATAAGTCTCACATTAAGTAATTATTAAGACTTAAAATATTATTTAAATCTTAAAACTCTTTTGTCTAACTAGTAAATTTTTTAAGATCTGCTCTCCTTATAACTTAAATTGTATCAATTAGACCAATACATGATTATTGTTGTCATCTGCTTCCTGTTTTATAAGGAAATCTATCATGAAATCTCCACCATAATCCTTGAGCTAGGCCTAATAAATATTGACGATATAAAGCTTTGAATTTTAGATAATGCATATTATGCCGTTTTTTGAAGAACTTTCCTACGTCAAGTAGAAGCATGATTGAATGATTGGTACAAGTGAACCCCTTATATATTATGCAGAAACCAGAAATGGAAAACAACTGCAAGGTTTTGTCTGCATGTTCCTAGAGAGTATCAAACGTTTGAATTTGAAGGTACTAATCTTAGAATGTCATTCTCTAGCTGTTTTGTAATATGCAACATGTGAATCCGCCTTTTGTGCACAATTAAATCAATCAACTAGATCTCAAGCTCTTGTTTGCTTCGTAATTTTCAAAGGGAGCAGTTAAAATTATCTGTAATTACACAGAAAAAAAAAATTATCCAAGAATTCAAGATATGGTGTGAGTATCCCCGTCTTATGTCATGGAAACAACCCTACATAGAATAAAATAGTTCCCTTTCGAAGGACCCATTAGTCAAATTCTAAATATTGTTTTGTCTCATTTGTGCTTCTCATATCAATTTAGTATTTTTTTTAAATCAAAATTTGAGGGTTTATATTATGCAGAACTAATTATAGCAGTTGACCATGGTCTCAGCTCTTCACCCTATTGAAATGCCGCTTAATTATAACGGTTGGTGTGAACATAAAGAGTAACTTCAGTTAGTAAGTAAAGATTATATCATGCATTATTAATTTGTGTTCAATTTATTTAAATAATATTCTAAGAATACAAATTTAAATGCGTCAAGACTATTCTTTTGGGGGGGGGGTTCTTTTAAATTGTTTAAAGAAATTTGTCTGAACAAAATTTAAAGATACTTCTAACTTTAATAACAAATAAAATAATAATAATGATAATATGTCAAACAAGCACACAATGAGAAACTTAGATGGAAGTTTTAAGAGTAGATTTACCTAATAACATGCTTTCTCATGAGAAGATACCAGCATAGTGAAATTTATTAGTTTATAAAATTTTAATATGATGTTTATATTTTAAACTTTACAAGCTCAAATCCAAATTTGTATCCTAAAATACCTTTTACTGAGCCTAAGTAATGAGTAGTGACCTTTTTCGGACTAGGACAATCTTATGAATGTGAAAATAGAAAGGTTTAGCACTCTTGCATGTAATCGTCATAATTACCATTTAGGTATAATTTTTAAAGTGTTTATTATTAGATTATTTTTCTATAAAATAGTAATATATGGAGGAAAGCCTTTTGGAAAAATTAATGCTATGGTGTTGAGTTGTAAAAATAAAAAATATTTTTTATATATTTATTATCAATATTTTTAATCAAAATATTTGAAGAACTGAATTAGAAAATATATATATTATACTTTATTTAAAGAACCTAACAATAAAAAATATCAGAAATTGTTTTTAAGTTTTTTCAAACAAATTTTATGTTCTTATTAAAAAATTTCATAATAAATACTAAAAAATATCATACAATAAACAAAATTTTTTGATGAGTCAATATTATAATATTGAGTTATAAAAAATATTTATGTATTATGATTTTATTAAAATTTTTTAATATTCAAACACCTCAAAAAATTACACATTTACATTTTTTTTATTGGGATAAAATGAAGTAGTTATGCAAAATCAAAATGGTGACAAAAATATCGGATGCAAATTGCCTTTTATTAGGTAAATCACCTTTCAGCAACTTTCAACAAAGTCTGAACATGAGAGATTGGGGTCACTGACTCTGATCTCCAAAAGCCATTAGGAAAAAAAAAAAAAAAGCTCTAGTCAAAAGGTCAATGCAAAAAGCTTAAAAGACACTTGAAAATTAAGGTCCCACAAAAGCTAAATAGTGGGACACATTTTTATTAATTCCCATCTCCAATGAGAAAATTATAATAATTTTTTAATAAAATAATATTCATTTTATTGAAAAATAAATAAATTAAAATAATTAGAAAGAGATATATATAAAGATATTGCACTAATTTTTTATAATAAAATCTGCTTCTTACATATATATATATATATATATATATTAAATTGATTAAAAAATTTTTAAAATATAATGAGTTGTTAGTCTTTTGATTAGTCTGCATTCACATGTCTATATGACATTGGGAATAACATAACACTAATCATAACAAATGGGTCAAGCCGTCTTGTTGTTCTTGGCATATTTTCCATTGCCACAACAGTTTTGCCATTATTTATTGCATGTTGTTCATGTAAACTTATAGTGGGCCCACTTAGCTCTGCAAGCAATGGAACTCACAATTTTATAAGTGAGGGGCAGATATCACATTGATTGAACTATATATATATTTTAAGATTAGTTAATCATATTTGTCTTAAGAATTGATTGGATTTTGATTTTAAGAGTTAAGACCATTGACTCTTCCACTAAAGATTTCAAAGAAGCAGAAAGATGGAGATGTGCTAGCTCCATTTGGGCCCATTGTGAAAATTAGTGTAGAGCATGGTATCATAATGCTTTCATGTGTTACCAAGACAAATAAAAAGATAAACCTAGATAATTATATATCTATATATATATATATAAAAGAAGCGTGCATGGAGTTAATTTTATTTATTTTTTCCCTAATTAATCATCTTTATTTTCCATTGACAACAAGAATTTAATTGTTATACTCATTGCTAGTACACTGCATGGGGAAATCCAGCTAATTATGAAATTTAGACAAATATATATAGAAATAAGGGCAATTGTTCACTAGTCAAACTGTACCGATGTTATGCTTAATTAATATTTTTATTAGTCGCTAAATAAATTTAATTTTCTTATATGATAGTTAATATTATTGTCAACTAATAGGACATTAGTAACCTAAAGGGGTTAATCTTTTAATAGAAAAGATAGTATTTCACATTCCTCATAGAATATTTTAGAAGTAATTAAGAATTTAAATGTATATACTAAGTTGATATAACGAGTGCATATAATATCGTATGGGGCGGATAGCTTGGACAAAGTTTAAATACTTCTAACTATAATAAGTTTACATGAATCTCCTTAAGATTGGATTAAATTATATTTGATACTCTTTTCATTTTAAAAATATTATCTAATTTTTCAACATTTAATATATATTACAAAAGTCTTCCACTGAATTTATTTTTTGTCAATGAATTATTTTTTTTTATACAAAAAGATTAGTGTTTAGAGAGATTTTTACAATATTTCAAATGTTAAAGTAGTTTAATAATATTTTTGAAATAAAAAAGCATTAAGTATAATTAAAAAAAAGATATTATAAGATTATGAGTACCATGAAATGGATACTAAAAAAAAAAAAGAGGGATGAACTAAACTGAAATACGATATATCTCATCTACATTCGATCATTAACTGTATAATTGCCTTGATTGAGATGATAAGATCTTTCATCCTTGGCATGTATAGTTTTGGAACTTAATTACCCCCCTTAAAAATAGGAAGGGTTATAGGGAAGGCCACACCTTGAAAGATGAGTTTGTTGGGTTGGCGAGGGAGTACATTTTGACAAGGTACTTTAATTTAGATTTCCATAAAACAGGTGTCTTTTCTTTCTTCTTTCCTCTTCCATAACGACGCACAAGGTTGTTCTCTCTCTTTCTATTATTGTTTTTATGCCTATATTTTATAGGTTTTTGCTGGGTCTTTCTCTCCATCTTTTTATATGTGATGGTCTTTGGGGAAGTAACTTTTCATGGGTCAGATCAGAAGAAGAGAATTCTGCACATTCTCCAAAACTGGCACACACTTTTTGCTAGTGTTAAAGGTCGTCCGGGATTTAGGGAAAAAGATGAGCACGTACTCTTTTGAGAACTCTTGCACTTTAGACTACTCATGTATTTTAGAAAAAGGGTTTGTTAGAATATATACAACTTTTCATTCAAACTTGTCCCGTCTTCTACCTTTTTCTCCTTTTCCTCCTTCCTGTTCAAACCCCTCACTCTTCTTGTCCTCCCACCTAGCAACCAAAGGGCACAACAAAAGTTGGTGTATTTGGCTTTGTTTCATCTTAAAAAATTTTAGATTTATTTGGTTTATAAAAAATAACTTGATTATGATATAATATGAATCTATATCCTCTTCTGTTGATACTAAGTAATATATTAAAGAGAGATTAAAAAAATAGATTCTTTATAGTGATTTCTATGCATATTTTACTCTTAATATAACTGCTATGTCTTTTTTTAATAAAATAGTGCATTAAATAAGAGAGAATTTAAATTAATATAATGCATAATATAAGAGGTGCTTTTGTGATCTCTAATTAATTCTTTCTATTCTAGCATTAAAAAATCTATAATAATTTTCAAATTCAATTGGATAATTAGTTTCGGATAGCACCTATATATATATAATTAATTTAATCTTCTTTTTTAAAATAAATTATATATATATATATATCGCTTTATTTGGTTCTGTCGCACGTGTCCGCTACATTCATGACCACCACATAAATACATAATGATCTTCGAACCTTTTGATGTGGCAATCTATCATAGATTATTGCTTCGGTCAAAGTGGGATAATAAATTACTAAGGACCATGTGATTAGTGATAACAAAAGCTCATTTTATTTTTATGGAGAGCAAATAAACTAAGAGCAATTATAGACACTTCCTCCTCCTCTCCGCCCCCCCCCCCCGGGGGGGGGGGGGTCCTCAGCAATATTACTCTGAAAACATAAAGAGATATCTTTTCTCTTGCATTGAAAAATCTCCCAAATCTGTTCCCCTTTTTTCTTTATTCATCTTCTGGTCTCTTGTTACACTAGCATCTGCTGGCAATGAAATTTCAGCATTCAATCAATCAATTTTTTTTTTCTTAAAAGGGTAATAAGCAGATACTTATAAGCATATATACCAAAACTTTCCATCATAAACAAAATCGGAGCTTATTATCTTTATGAACATGAGGTTCGTTTGTGAATAGAGATTTCAAATCACATTAGTTGACATTTTTCAATATGGTCAAAGAGGGAAAAAAAAAAAAAACATATCAATGTTTCTTCGCAAATTAAGCATAATAAGGATTTTGCAACCAAAGTTATTAATTTCTCTAAATTGATGCAAAACTGCCTCAGGAGTAGGAAGAACCGAAGAATTTCTGGACTTATGATCTCTTCTTTCTCTATGCTTATTTGGTATATTAAAGCTTTCTATTGACCTGTGGAACAGCCAAAAGGGCCAACCATATATTATTTATTAATGCTCACACATCCATTTATCTTACAAAATTTTCCTTATTTATTTATTATAATGATTAATTGTATACAATATACAATATTAATTGTGTATGATTCAGGAGCTTCACTGAATTTGTCTTAATATTCGTTTCAACAGTGCAGACTGTATTTTGCTTATGTGGATATGATATTTCGATAATTGGGAATCACTACAATGATAATTAAAACCGTTTCTTCAAACCAGGTACTAAGACCATATATTTGAAGTATTTTTGGGAACTGAAGTAAATATTAGTTATCAAGATATGACAAAAAGGTTTCATCGGTTTAAAATAGAGAAACATCTCTTATAAATATACTTGAATTATTTTCATTTAAAAGCTAAATGGAGAAGATTAATTTTTGAGAGAGAAAAAAGGACAGAAGAGAAGTAAGTGAAATGTATTTGGATGAGTTCCATACATACTTTTTATTATAAAAAAAATCATAAATATCCCATTATATGAATGGGATGTTATATTAATTTCTTGATAAAGTTGTTTTAGGAGGTCCTCGCTTACATACCAAGTTTATATAATCCATATTGCCCAAAATTTGATGTTTCAAGAGGAAACAGAATATATATGCTAACCATCATTTTATTCATGAGAAAAATTCCAACAAGGACTGGATCTACGGCTGGTCATGTTAGGAGTAGAAAACAAATAGCTAATGTTATTACTAAAGCACTCAATAGGGTTAGGGTTGACTATACCTAACAAGTAGGGCATAATCTTGGCACTAGTCGGAGTAATTTGAGTCTTTTTACCTCTAACACCCTTTTAATAGGTGTGTGCGTACGTTTATTTATATTTTCAAGTGAGTGTTTTGAGAATTTCAAGGCTTAACTAATCCATTCATGCTAGCTTGTGTCTTCTTTGACATGTGACCTACTAGAGATTAATGATTGAATGATATGAGTAATCACAATACAAACTTAATGTATCACTAGAGATTTCTTGTGCTCTTTTTTTTTTTGGAGGGGGGGGGGGGGGAACTCCAAGATATGCTTAAGATCAACTAAAATTGAAAGTTTTCAATGCACAAGAAAGGAACATCCTTACCATGTATGGCCGAAGAATGGATCATGGTTAATACAGCGGCTTATACTTCATACATTAACATATTTTGGATAGGATAACCTATTGATCGAACACTCTTCAGAACAACTGCAAATATGACGACATCAACAACTAACAATTCAGTTCTTGAATTTTTAAGTCTATTTAATAATAGTTCTAAAAAATGAATAACTATACTAGTTATATAGTCCTTAATTTTAATCCCCAAAAAAGTAGGGATACTAGAAGAACAAAGTGTAATAAATTTGTTATTTTTAGAGACTAATTCATGTTTTTATTTATTATTTAGATTAAAACTAAAAAGGTATAATTATTCAAAGACCAAATGATTAGCCTTGAAAAATAATAAATTTATTACATATGATTCAGGAGCTTCACTGTAGTTGTCTTTGTATTCTTTTCAACAGTGCAGACTGCATTTTGCTTATGTGGATATGATATTGGGATACTTGGGAATCACTATAATGATAATTAGAACCATCTCTTCAAGCCAGGTGCTAAGACCATATATTTGAAGTATTTTTAATTTGGGAACTAAGGTAAATAATATGTATCAAGATATGACAAAAAGGTTTTTATCGATGTAAAATAGAGAAACATCTCTTATAAATGGACCTAAATCGTTTTCATTTATAAGCTAAATGGAGAAGATTAATTTATGAGAGAGAAGAAAGACAAAATAGAGATAGATAGAATTTACTCAAATGAATTCCATGTTCACTCTCTCTTTCTCTCTCTCTTTTTCTTTTCCCCTCTCCCTTTTACAAAATCCTTTGTATTACAGAAGAGAATCATATCCTCTTACAAATAGAATGTTATAATATTAGTTTCGTTGTGTTAGGAGCTCCTCTCTCATACACCAAGTTTATAATCCATATTGCCTAAAATTTGATGTTTCAAAAGGAAAAAGAAGATATATATGCTAACCATCATTTTATTCATGAGAAAAATCCTACAAGGACTAGCTAGATCTACAGCTGCACATGTTAGGACTAGAAATCAAATAGCTAATCATATTACTTATTACTAAAGCACTCAATACGGCTAGGGTTGACTATACCAAACAAGTAGGGCATAATCTTTGCACTAGGCGGGTGGGTGGGTGCGTGTGTATTTATATTTTCAAGTGAGTGTTTTGCGAATTACAAGGCTTAACTAATTCATTCATGTTAGCTTGTGTCTACCTTGACATACCTACTAGGGATTAATGATTGAAAGATATGTGTAATCAAAATACAAACTTGATTCATTACTGGAGATTTCTCTAAGATGTGCTCTTTTTTCTTTTTTTTTTGGCCAAACTCTTAAGATGTTCTTAAGATCAACTAAAATTGAAAGTTTTTTATGCACAAGAAGGGAACATTTTTACCATATATGGACGAAGAGTGGATCATGGTTAGTACAGCGAATTATGCTTCATACGTTAACATATTTTGGATAGGATTACCTATTAATGATCGAACACTCTTCAGGACAACTGCAAATATGATTACAAGTCAACTTACGATTTAGTTCTTGAATTTATATATATTTTTAATTATAGTTCTAAAAAATTAATGACTATCCTAGTTGTATAGTCCTTAATTTTAGTCCCCAAAATAGGGATACTAGAAGGACAAAGTGTAATAAATTTGTTATTGTTAGAGAGTAAATTCATGTTTTTATTTATTATTTAAGATTAAAACTAAATAGGAAATAATTATTCAAAGACCAAATGATTAGTCTTGAAAAATAATAAATTTATTACATAATAATTTTTTTAGTGGTTTAGGAATATTAAAAGGACAAAATACAATAAATTTATTGTTTTTAAAAACTAAAGTGTATTCACTTATTTTTGAAGACTATAATTATATAAATATAATAATTTTTCGTTTGAACTGAATAGATATAAAATTTTAAATTACAAATTTATAATAATTCAAAGACTATATTATTTTAGTTTACTCATTTGTAAAACTAGTTAAGTATCAATACATCGCATGGGGTGTTTACATTTTTTTTGGTTTACACATACATACATACATACATACATACATACATATATATATATATATATATATGAAGATTACTTAATTGAAAATAAGATAAATTGAAAATAAAATAAAACACAAGAAATACAATAATAACACACACACACACACACACACTGATAACTCCCTAATTTATGATATAAAAGGATTATATTTGAGATAAAAATTAGGGAGTCAAATGCTTTCTTCTTGATTAATAGAGTTAAAATGGATTCAATCAAATAAAATAAAGAAAGTGTTTTATTGTGTTTTCTTTAGCAGTTTGAGCCTCACTTTTTGATTGATTTCAATTTCAGGAAAGATAAAAGAAGAAAGAAAGAATTGAGAAAAGAGAAGGAAGTTGAGAAGTGAGAAAGTACAAGTGGATCAAACATTCTCGCTACAGCGAAGATCCAACTCGCTATGGCGATAACACACTTTCGCTATAGCGAGTGAGGTACTTCGCCACAGCGAAATCGCGAAGCATACAAATTCCAGGGAGAAGCTTGCCATAGCGTAGCAGTAGCGAGAAAAGAAGAGATCTGGGAACTCTAAGAGGTCTCGCTATAGCGAGAAGCACTCCTCGCCATAGCGAGATCAGACCCTGAAACGCACAGTTTTATTTATCAAGCTATAGAAGACGGGAAGAAGTAGGGTTTTGATCATTCAGCAAAGAGAGAGAGTTCTGGCCGACTAGGAGAGAAGAAAACACATCCAAGGTGTCGGAGAGCTTCAATTTGATCGGGAATTCGTTGGTTCTGTTGATTTCCCTTCCGATTAGGTGTTTCTACTCCATCTCCCCTCTTAATTGATGATATTAAACATGTGTGCTGAACTTGTTTGTGGATTTCAAGCCATGAGCGGCTAGATTTTGTAATCCTTAGGGATTTTATGAACCTTTTATCTATAGAGATTATTTTCCCTTGTTGACTCTACAGTTTATTGAGAATTGTATTGTTTAATCTGAAATATAATTCATTCTATTGGGTGGCCTCCTTTAGTTTGATTGTGGATTGAGTAATTAACCTTTGATGGAAGGAAATTGCTTATAGACCATTGGTTAAATAACTTAGGATTAGATATAATCTGATTTGCACTTGAGATAGAAATATTCTCAAGGGCCCTAAGTAGTCGAAAGAAGGTCTGCATTTAATCGAGTATTAACCTCTCCTTGAGACATTAAGAGTGAGTGGATATAAGGGTTCAATTGGATCGAAAGACAATTGCACCTACTTTAACCTTGACTCTACAATTTGCTTTAAGCTGTTTAATAAAAAGAAAAATAATTGCCATTTGATAAAAAGGGGATTAAAATTCCTAAAGTGTTTTTGATTGCATAATTCCAATACAACTATCATTTATTATTTGTCTTTGTATCATTCTCATAAATCCATCTACAATTTGATTGTTTAACTAAAATGAACATGAGAACTTTAATGCCTAATTGCCAATTGTATTGATTCTCTGAGGGAATGACCTTGATTCATCACGTACTACATTTGCGACCCGTACACTTGCGGTGTCATAATTTAGTGAGCATCAAGTTTTTGGTACCGTTGCCGGGGAATTTAGGCAATTGGTGATTAGAATTAGAGGACTTTGAGTAGTTTTAGCTTAAATATTTTTTTATTTACTTTTTCTTTGTTATTTACGCTTCAGTTGTTAGCTATTCAATTATTACTTTCTTAGTGATTACCTCTTGATTTTCTTGGCTTAGTAATATTCTTGATTTGCACTCCTTTGTTTTCACAGGTACATAGTTTATGCCACCTAAATCCAAATCTAACAGAACACCTAGAAAGACAAGGAGTTTAACGGACATTTTGGCTGAAGGGTCTACACTAACTCAAGCAGAGAGTGAGATAACTGTTCCTACCACTGATATGGCGAACGAAGATAATCAGAATCGTACTATCAAAGACTTTGTGGGAAGAACTATGAGAACCACTCAACCAAGCATTGTGGTCCCGGATTTTTAAGCTGCTAATTTTGAGCTAAAACCTGTGATGATCTCCATGCTGCAGCTCAATGGACAGTTTACTGGTGAAAGGTCTGATGAAGATCCCAACCGCCACATTCTATCATTCTTGGGAGTCTGTGATTCTTTCAAACAGAATGGGGTGCCAAGGGATGTGCTAAGACTGAGACTATTCCCACTCTCTCTGCAAGGAAAGGCTAAGGAATGGTTGTTAAATTTACCAGAGGGTTCGATAGACACTTGGGACAAGCTAGAGGCAAGGTTCAGAGCTCGCTTCATTCCAAATAACAGAATAGCAGATACCCGTCGTGAGCTTATCAACTTCAAGCAAGTTTCAGATGAGCATTTATATGCTGCTTGGCAGAGATACAAAAATTTACTCCGTCAATGCCCGAGTCATGGAATGGATAACTGTGCCATTGTTTAGAATTTCTGCACACGCCTGACTCCACAAACAGACACTATGTTGGACGCTATCTTAAATGGGCGTTGGGATGACATGCCGGTAGATGATGTTATTCTGGCTTTGGACACACTATTTGAGAGTTATGTGCAAAGAGGAAGTGATAGAAGGGTTACTGCTAACATTGCTAGCACTTAAGAAGATTCATCTGTACCACTAGCAACTATCCTCTCTGCCCTGAACAAGAGGTTTGATATGTTAGAATCTCAAGTGCAACGAAGTCAACAATTGAATGTTTGTTCTACCCAAGTGACTCCAACTGCCTGTGAGAATTGTAGAGATCTGCACTCAACTGAACATTGCCCGTTTGCATTACCAGAATAAGTTAACTATGTGGGGAATTTTCCAAAGAATCAGAATCCATACTCGAACACGTACAATCCTGCATGGCGAAACCATCCGAATTTCTCTTGGAAGAATGGTCCATCTCTTAATCAACTATCATCTTCTGGAGTTAGGCCAAATCAACCTCCTGGATTCTCTCAAGTAACAAGGCAGAATGTATCTATTCAAGAGCCCAAAACGAATCTAGAAGATGTGTTGGCAAAGTTCATGACCACTCAAATAAAAAAATAATGAAGAGCAAGCCGGCAAGAGTGGATTCTTCCCTTAAGAACATTGAGGTACAGATGGGGCAATTAGCGTCTGCTGTGAATGCACTGCACCAAAGAGGTCTGCCAAGCGATACAATTCTCAATCCAAGAAGAAAGGGTAAGGAAGAATGCAAGGCTATCACCTTGAGAGGTGGTAAAGAACTTCCTGAAATACAAGTTCAAGTGGAGGAACCAATTGAGATGAATTCTAAGGGTCCATCAGGCAATATTCAGATAGAAAGTGAAGGGTTTCAACAGAAGAAAGAGAAAAAGGCTACCAGTTTGAGCAACAAAGAAGAGGACAAGGAAGGAGAGTCTAAAGTGGAAAAATTCGAAGAAAAGACAGTTCTACATCCTAAAGTGGTACCACTGCCTCCATTTCCACAGAGATTGCAAAAGAAAGTCCTTAATGATCAGTATAAGACGTTCTTGAGCATGTTTAAACAACTTCACATCAATATCCCTTTCTCTGAAGCCTTGGAGCAAATGCCTAAATATGCTAAGTTCCTTAAGGACATGCTTAGCAAGAAGAAGCGGTTTACTGAATTTGCAACAGTGGCTTTGACAAAGGAGACTACAAACATCCTGAAATCCAATCTACCTACCAAGTGCAAGGACCCCGGCTCATTTTCAATCTCCTGCATGATTGGGGATAAATTTGAAGGTTGAGCACTCTGTGATTTGGGATCTGCTGTGAACCTTATGCCCTTATCTATTTTTTGAAAGCTACAGATGGGAGAAGCTAATCCAACAACAATCACCTTGCAGCTAGCCGATAAAAGTCTCTCCTATCCACATGGAATCATCGAAGATGTGTTAGTGAAGGTTGGGCAGTTCATCTATCCCGCTGATTTTATTGTTCTTGATATTGAAGAGGATAGAGACATCCCATTGATAGTGGGGAGACCATTTCTAGCTACCGGCAGAGCACTTGTGGATGTGGAAAAAGGGGAGATAATAATGTGATTGGGAGATGAGCAAGTCACTTTCAGTGTGGAGAAAACCATGAAGCATCTGGGCAATGTTGAAGAATGCTCACGAGTGTCTATTATTGAAGAGATTATTCAAGAAGAATTAAACTCTTATGTTTTCACCGATCCTCTTGAAGCAGTACTTGTTGGTAAGTCTAATATAGAGGAATTAAAGAGAGTAGAAGTTGAACACAAGCTTAATGCATTTAGGCCTATGGCTAAGCAGAATGGGCATTTTGAATCACTGGAGCTGATTTCACGAAAAATCCATGCTCTACCACCCTCCATCGAGCAGCCTCCATTGTTAGAACTGAAACCTCTTCCACTACATCTAAAATATGCCTATTTGGGGGAAGGAGAAACGTTGCCAGTCATAATCTCATCTGCATTAACATCCTCCCAAGAGAAGCAGTTGTTAAAGGTGTTAAAAGAGCACAAAAAAGCAATTGGTTGGACCATAGCAGATATAAAGGGAATTAGTCCAGCCATCTGTATGCACAAGATTCTCTTAGAAGATGACCACAAGAAATCAGTGGAAAGCCAAAGAAGATTGAATACGATAATGAAAGAAGTAGTCAAGAAAGAGATCATTAAGTGGCTTGACGCTGGAATTATCTATCCCATTTCAGATAGTAACTGGGTGAGTCCGGTGCAGTGTGTCCCTAAGAAAGGAGGTATGACAGTAGTGCATAATGAGAAGAATGAAAGGATTGCCACAAGAACAGTCACAGGCTGGAGAGTTTGTATGGATTACAGGAAGTTAAATACAGCCACAAGAAAGGATCATTTCCCGCTTCCATTCATCGATCAGATGTTAGACCGATTAGCAGGAAAAGAATTCTTCTGTTTCTTGGATGGCTATTCTGGATACAATCAGATTGCTATTACCCCGGAGGATCAAGAAAAAACCACTTTCACATGTCCATATGGGACTTTTGCATTCAGACGCATGCCGTTTGGACTATGTAACGCCCCTGCCACCTTTCAAAGATGTATGATGTCAATTTTTTCTGACATGATTGAGCATATTATGGAAGTCTTCATGGATGATTTCTCAGTATTTGGCATCACATTTGAAGAGTGTCTGGCTAATTTGACACGAGTCTTGCAAAGGTGTGAAGACACTAATTTAGTCTTAAATTGGGAAAAATGCCACTACATGTTTGTGAAGGAATAGTACGTGGGCATAAAGTGTCTAAAAGAGGGTTGGAAGTGGATCGGGCCAAAGTTTCAGTAATTGAGCAACTACCACCACCCACGAATGTGAAGGCTATTAGAAGCTTCTTGGGGCATGCTGGGTTTTATCGGCGATTCATCAAGGATTTTTCACAAATAGCAAAGCCTCTTTCTCAATTGCTTGAAAATGATACTCCTTTCAAGTTAGATGCAAGTTGTTTGAAAGCTTTTGAAGAACTCAAGCAGAGACTCATCACCGCACCAATTATAGTGGCCCCTGATTGGTCACTACCCTTTGAGGTTATGTGTGACGTGAGCGATTATGCTGTTGGAGCTGTGTTTGGTCAGAGACATGGTAAAACTTTTCATCCTATTTACTATGCAAGCAAAACCTTAGCTGGAGCACAGGTAAATTACTCAACTACTGAAAAAGACATGCTTGCTGTTGTTTTTGCTTTTGAGAAATTTAGAGTCTATCTGATGAGTACTAAAGTCATAGTTCATACTGATCATGCTGCTATTAGATATCTCTTATGTAAGAAAGAATCCAAACCTAGGCTAATTAGATGGGTTTTACTATTGCAAGAATTTGATGTGCAAATTGCTGATAGGAAAGGAACTGAAAATCAAGTAGCTGATCATTTATCTAGGCTTATGAATGACTCTGATTGTGCGGATAACCTCTTGATTAATGAAAGCTTTCCTGATGAATCTATATTTGCTGTGAATTGTATATCTATGCCCTGGTATGCTGATTATGCCAATTACCTGGTCAGTGGCATTGTGCCTGATGAATTAAATTTTTACCAAAAGAAAAAGTTTTTGCATGATGTGAAATGGTTTGTGTGGGATGAACCATTTTTGTATAGAAAATGTGCTGACCAAATTTGGCGAAAATGTGTGCCTCAAACTGAACAGAATGATATTCTTTATGCTTGTCATTCTGCTCCGTATGGTGGTCATTTTAGCGGCCAACGCACTGCTTACAAAGTGTTGCAATCTGGGTTTTATTAGCCCTCACTGTTTAAAGATGCTTATTTGTTTATCAGTCATTGTGATGCATGTCAGCGAACAGGTAACATCTCAAAGAGGCATAAAATGCCCCAATCAGGTATTTTTGAGGTAGAATTATTTGATGTGTGGGGCATTGATTTCATGGGACCATTTGTTTCATCTAGAACTCATCAATACATTTTAGTTGTAGTTGAATATGTGAGCAAATAGATTGAGACTGTAGCTTGCCAATCTAATGATGCCAATATGGTGGTGCGATTTGTTAAAAAGAATATTTTTACTCGATTTGGCACACCTAGGGCAATCATTAGTGATGGGGGGACTCACTTTAACAATAGATTATTTAAGGGTTTACTTGAAAAATATGGAGTCACCCATAGAATGGCATTGGCTTACCATCCTCAAACCAATGGCTTATGTGAAGTTTCTAACAGAGAAATAAAAAGGATTTTGGAGAAGACTGTAAATCCCACCAAAAAAGATTGGGCAGATAAGCTCGATGATGCTTTATGGGCATACAGAACGGCTTTTAAATCTCCAATAGGTATGTCTCCATACCAATTGGTTTTTGGCAAAGCTTGTCATCTGCCCATTGAGCTAAAGCATAAAGCCTTTTGGGCTGTTAAGAAACTAAACTATCATATGGCTAAAGTGAGCGAAAAAAGATTACTGCAGCTTAATGAATTGGATGAGTTTAGATTGCAAGCCTTTGAAAACTCTAGAATTTACAAAGAAAGAACTAAAAGAGTTCATGATAGACACATCTTACCAAGGACATTTACACCTGGAGACCATGTGTTACTATATAACTCTCGTTTAAAGTTGTTTCCAGGTAAGTTGCGATCAAGATGGTCTGGCCCGTTCAAGGTAATTGATGTGACATCTTATGGAGCCATTGAAGTTCAGGATGAGAAATCAGGTTATCAGTTTAAAGTCAATGGTCAAAGGCTTAAGCATTATCTGGGTGGCGACATAGACCGGCAAACCACCATCCACACCTTGGCTCAGCCTCCTTAATCGGCTGACAAAGTCCGGCTGAGGACTATAAACCAAGCGCTCCTTGGGAGGCAACCCAAGTTTTCTTCTCTTGTTTTTATTTTACTTTACCGTTCTTGCGTTTTGTTTTGATTTGGTGTTTTTGTGTGTTTTATAGGTTGGGTGTGGTACTGAAATGATGGATACTGGGAGCTAGGTATTTGGTAGAAAAGACCGCTGTCCGACATGGTTTTCAGGGAGTTTCTAACTTTACTTTGCATTGTGCATTTTTATTCTAGTCATGTTGATCAACCTTGTTGGTTATGATTTGAGTAAAATGAGTTCAATGAGAGGTAAATCATATAGGGTTATAGAATGCTTATTTGCATATTCAGTTAAAAAAAAATTTCACTATAGTGAGAGGACCATCTCGCTATAGCGAGGCTGCTTATTTTTCGTCAGGTACAGTAACCAGAGAGTCCCTCGCCATGGCCAGGCTATAACGAGCCCCATGAACAATCCCAAGTGTCCTCGCTATAGCGAGACAACCCCTTCGCCATGGCGAGATCTCTGCAGCCAATGTGGTACAAGGTCCAGAGAGTATGTCGCTGTAGCTACGCTAAGCGAGTGACCTGTTCAGAAAAATTTTAAATCTTTTCGCTATTGCGAATTAATCCATTCGCTATAGCGACTGCAGCATACTCTGAGCCACATACTAAAACCAGAGAGATCCTCGCTATAGCCTCGCTACAGCGATGCGTTTCAGCGTCTAAATTTTTCACAAGTCTTCTCGCCATAGCGAAGCATTCCTTTCGCTATTGCGAAGACAGTAGCCTCGCTCATACACTTTCCAGAGAGTAGCTCGCTATTGCCTAGTAATAGCGAGGTCGCTATTGTTTGAGTCATAATAGTTCATTTAGTCGCTGAAACCAAACCACATTCATTCTCGCTATAGCGCCTCTGAACCCTCCTCCCTGCAATCTCGTCATTCCACCAAATTTCCTGAAATCAATGCTCCCATTCCCCTCGCAATCCATTTTCCTTATATCAGGTAAGTCTGTTTTTAAATTTTTCTCCTGAATCATGGTGAATCTAGACTTTTTTCGCGAACCTAGGGCTGACGGACTCGTCCTTTTTAATTTGGGTAGTTTAGGGTTAGTTATTCGTTTTAAATGCATGTGCTGTGCTGGTTGTCCATTTCTGTGCAGGGGATTACTTTCAGTTTGGCTTTATTCCGCGTATAATCGCATTTTGCTCAATTATGTTCGTGCTCGCTATAGCGAGCATCAACTCGTTACAGCGAGTTCGACGAATTTTTTTTCAGAAAATTTTTCTCTGCCCCGAGCGTTCCCTGCTTCGATTGCCCCCTTTTTCCTCTGTCCTTTGGTCCCCTGTAGGCTTGTAAATGCTCTACTTCGTGCTTTCTAATTTTAGCTATGCATGTGGTACCCCATTTCCCCTGATCATGTAGTTGAATTCTTTTGCTTCTTGCACTAATTTCCTCTCAATTCATCTTTGTTTCTTTTTACAGTGATGGCTCCCAAGAAGCAAGCTAAGACTGCTGGAGCATCTTCATCTAAGCAGAAGAAGTAAGCTTATGATAAAGATAGATTCGCTTCAGCCCGGGCGGAATTCCGTTTTGACCGTCTCTTCGCTGACCGCGGTGTGGTGGAGGACAGGTATTATGAACCTCATGGCCTGGATCTCATCCATCCAGACTTCCAGTGGCATGACCTTTAAGGCTTCACCAAAAAGCCGGTGCATCGGATCCCGCTGATGGTCCAAGAGCTGTATGCCAACTTTGAGGATACTGAAGAGGGAGAGGATGAATATTATTGCCGGGGCGCTTGGGTACGCATTAACGAGAAAGTCTTCCAAGACTACTATGAGCTACCGGACGTCGAGAACTGCGCTTTCCAACACTTTTTGGAGAACCCTGAATCCGTTCCATGGGAGGAGGTGGAGACCACTATCACACTGGAGGGCCGAGCCCGGTTGGTAAACAAAGTATATCCGGTAAATCAGTTGAACAAACCGGCCAGCTATTGGCTACAATTCATCACAAGCAACATTCTGACGAGCTCCCATGGTTCGGACATGATCCAGGAGCGAGCGACTCTGATTTGGTGCTTCATGACCAGGCAGTGGGTGAACATCCCTCGCTTGATGTACCTGAACTTTAAGCAGATAGCGAGGTCTGATAGAGCGAGCCTGGCCTACCCCCACATGCTTACTGAGCTAGTCACCATGGGGGGAAGTCGCGTCTCCAAAAATGATGTGCAGTTCAAGCCTAAAGGGCCTTTTAAGTATGATAACATAAAGGATGAGCCGGGACATCCTTACAGACAACGGGCATCTGCTTGAGCACCTTCGGCAGCTTCTTCACCGCCTCCACCACAGCACATGAGCACACCTGAGCCGATGCAGCAGGACCCGCCGCATTCAGCAGAGTTTGAAGGTTGGGTGCGAGAGTCCATTGACCGGTTGGAAGGCCATGTCCTATCCATGAAGGACCAGCTTCAGATGCTGATGGACTACTTGATGCCTGCCCCTGCCCCTTCACCTCCAGCGGGTCCTACACCATCCGTGATAGTTCTCCCCCAGAACCCTCCACCGGGTGACCAGCCTGGTCCTTCGGATTCACAGGATCCTTCTATCCCTTGATTGCTATCTCTTATACTGTTTTATTTTGCTTCTTTGGATTACTGTATATGGATGACTGTATATCTTTTTGTTTGTGTCACTGGTGCTGGCTGCTCTGTTTTCTCTTATAACAACTCACTAATTCCTGTAGCTATTGTCTCTATTGTTGGGCCATCAATTGCAGGAGTAGTTTGAGCACATCTCTCTCGTCATCCCAAATATTTTCTTTTCTTATCAGGGGAGTACTGTCTCTTTCTTTTGCATACAGACCACTTTACTTCTCTTTTCTTATGTTTGCTCGTCTGTTTTGAACATTGCGGACAATGTTAGTTTTAAGTGTGGGGGAATGTACACAAAGGCTACATAGACATGAACACCCAAATTCAGTTAATAAAGTAAATATCTATCACTCATAAATAATCCATCATAACATCTCCAATTTTAACAAGAATTAGCCTCACTGCCTCAGAGGAACACTGATCAATGAATATGGGGTTGAAGCAAGCTTGAAATGAACAAAGTAAATAATGTAGTTATAGTATACACCCACATTAGGACCACTATTCCACAATATGATTATGTGAAGTATTCAAGTTTTATCTTAAACTAATTCGCAATCATTTTTCTAGACCTTTCTAGTTACTTGCTTCTAGTGGATATTTGATTGTCATTTGAGAGGGATCATCAGTAACCAAAAAAGAAAAACAAACAAACAAACTACTCCAATGGTTGAAATCACTTAGTAACCGGGTGGCTTCATGACCAATGTCGTCATTCGTGTCAAACGGTGATAGAAACTAAGAGCATGCTAATGAGCACTCCGAGGACTTCCTTAATCTGAGTAACCGGGTGGCTTCATCACTAATGTCGTCATTCGCGTCAAAAGGATTAAGAGAACTGAGGAGAAATCAATCAAAAAAAAAAGTTGCTAAATGATTATGTTGAAAACTGATCTCTGGTGAACAATAGAAACCTCTTTTAATGAATGTTGAGGATTGAAGCTAGAGTAGATATCTGGATTGGTCTTGATAATGTAATGAGAATATGTTGAAGGTTACTTGACTGCTTTTTGAACATCTATCTGTGGAACACACACACACTTAGTCAGGGTGTGGCTATGATTGCATTGTTTGCGAAATTCAATTTGAGTTTTGCTAAACTTCTGTTTCTAGCATTAGTCTCACTCTAAGTGTGGGGGAGAGCTGACTTCTGATTGATTGGGTGATGATTATGCAAAAGAATAAATAAATGATTTCTGTTTGATAATTTTGAGAATTGCTTGAGGACAAGCAAGGATTTAAGTGTGGGGGAGTTTGATAACTCCTTAATTTATGATATAAAAGGATTATATTTGAGATAAAAATTAAGGAGTCAAATGCTTTCTTCTTGATTAATAGAGTTAAAATGGATTCAATCAAATAAAATAAAGAAAGTGTTTTATTGTGTTTTCTTTAGCAGTTTGAGCCTCACTTTTTGATTGATTTCAATTTCAGGAAAGATAAAAGAAGAAAGAAAGAATTGAGAAAAGAGAAGGAAGTTGAGAAGTGAGAAAGTACAAGTGGATCAAACATTCTCGCTACAGCGAAGATCCAACTCGCTATGGCGATAACACACTTTCGCTATAGCAAGTGAGGTACTTCGCCATAGCGAAATCGCGAAGCATACAAATTCCAAGGAGAAGCTCGCCATAGCGTAGCAGTAGCGAGAAAATAAGAGATCTGGGAACTCTAAGAGGTCTCGATATAGCGAGAAGCACTCCTCGCCATAGCGAGATCGGACCCTGAAAAGCACAGTTTTATTTATCAAGCTATAGAAGACGGGAAGAAGTAGGGTTTTGATCATTCAGCAAAGAGAGAGAATAAAAAATTAAAAAAAGCAAAAATTATTCTCTAAGTTCCTAACTTAACTATCTCCTTACCCCATCTTTAGATTCCTAATTTATTAGAACCTTTAATCTCAAGTAAAGATGAAGCATTCATTCCCATACTTAGTCGCATCTTGCTCCACAAATTCGGCAAATGAAGATGGGGCTAAAATCACCCAGCTAATGAGGAACATCTTCTTGTTGATAAATTTGGCAAGAGAAAAAAAATAAAATTTTCCCATGGAGGTCAAAAACATCTTCCACTAATCAATTATGTAGCGTTTTCAGATATGCAAAATAACATAATGAGACCAAGCAAACAATTCCGAACATCCCCAGGTTGCTGCGTAGACAACTATGCATCTTTAAGATTGTTCTATACATTTTTGCAGCAAATCATTCAACTAATCTAAGGGCATATGAATGGTCAAAACAAAAGGTTAGTGGCTAAAGATTGAGAAAATCGGAGCATACAACTGTTAGGAAATCCAAGTATTGCTATCATGACTGCCTTAAGGTTGGCTGGAATACAAAATGAATATAATAATTTAAAAACTGAGCTTATGAAATAACTACAAAGAGTAATGAGAAAATTTAGAGTGCTGTCAATCAAACTATTAATTGAGTCACTCAAAGATAACTATTATAAAAGAAGTAGAGCTTACATTTCCAGCTTCTTTGTCTTTTTTGCAAATACATACTTTTCCCAACAAAGTGTATTTCCTAACAATTTTTTTTAATACATAATATAAGAAATAGAAAACAAAACTATTAAAACAAACTCAATGACCAAAAGGGGCAGAACTTGCTACTGTGGTATGCCAATCGTCGAGCCCAAAAGAAAAAGCAGTGGTCGTTTTCCAAAATTTTAGTTTGCTTGTAGTCCCAGTATCCACCAATGAACAAACTGCATAATTATCTTTAAGAGCCATCATTAGCAAATGACTGTCCAAAACCTTACAATTGTAACCTTTATCATTGATGACTGATTTAGAAGGGTGATGTCCCTCAATTGGTCATAAGTAAGATTGATAATAATGCAAAAATATAGGACTGAGAAATACATGTAATAAAAAAAACACGGACAAAAATTAAACGTTTCAAGAAACTGCAAGCGATATTGTAAATTACTGAAATAACTTTATGTATTTAAACGGTTAGAAACACCTTTTACAATGTTTCACTAAGAACTAAAATAGATTAACACACTTTCACAGAAAAAGAGGTCAAAAGGTGCGGACGTTAGCAGCAGTCAAGTCTAATTACAGGTCGTTAGGTGTTCCTCCTCCTCATCTCCATACAAACTGCACAAAATCAGAACATAGTGATTTTCTTCCCCTATGAATGCTGGCCTTTTTTTTTTCCCATAGGGTGGAGTATATATGCTAATATTTAACTTGAATACATAATTTTTTTTTATGCCATCACACACAAACTGTAAACTTTCAACTGCATATGTATTCGATAGATTAACTTAGTGGCGGAAAAAACTCACAATGAAAATTATGTCATGACCAATTTCTATACCTGAATCTCAAGTCATAGTAATTTATCACAACCTATTGTTCCAATTGGATAGTTAGAAGATCAATGCTAAAAGCAACAATAGCAATTTATAGTTTTTTGTATAGTTTGCAGCTTGTCTGGTCCAAATTTAGTATGTATCATAAGCAATGATTTCAAGTGATATTTCATTTCTGCTTCATATGCAATAACATCTATATGTTGTTGAAAGTAGCACATGGATTCACTTTCTAAAAGCTTTCCCTGTTGAACCTAAACATCTAGAAAAAGTCATGAGCATCATTGACAAAGAAAATTGAAGATCTGCCAAAGGAAAAAAACTTAGTCTCATCATCGAAATTATCATATTGGCACCTATTCAATGGTACTAACTTAAATGGTCATACTTGAGTATAAATATGTTAATTTATCACTTCAAATTTGTAATTAGTACTCTAGAATACATTCAAACATAGAATATTTAAAAAACTTATAGTATAGTTATAATTCTATTATTCATTAAAAGAAGAATTTAACATTGGCATAAAATGACTTCCTTCTCATCTGTAGCCATATGCACTTTGTCACCACACCAAAGATGACTATAAATATTGCTTCTTCCAGTAGTATATACAATGTAAATTTGAAATTGATTAGAAGAGATCCTTAGTTGTAGGATAAAAAATTGAATTAATTATCTTCAAAGTTCAAGCTAAAGTTTGTTAGTTAATTATATAAAATCAATGTGGTCTAGCTTGATGTATCGTATAGACATATCATAAACAAAAGCCTACCTCCAAGGGGTCATTTTTATCACTGCTGTATTGACTGGATTCAAAAAAAGAGGGGGGAAAAAAACAGCAAGATATATGTCATGAGTTAACTAGGATGTATATTAAAAGCATTTATTTCTAGGGCAATCATATTTCAGAAGCCAGAGTAGCTAAAATATAGATATTATCTTCATAAGTAAAGTGGCATAATAAATAATCTTATTTTACTTTCATGTAAGTTCCAGAACTTCATCATTTTATACAAAATTTATTTACAAACTCGTGAACTAATATGTTAGTCAACAGATGTCTTGTATGTAAGTTGTAACGCACAAGAGGGGGAAAAAAAAGGAACTTTCCACATATTACAAAATCCAACTCATCAGTTCAAATGACAGGTTAAAATAATAAAAAGATGTTACAACAGTGACCCACAACTTAGACCCGAACTTGAATATACATTAAGAAGAAAAGGAAGGGTAAATATGAGAAGTAAAAATACTTACCAAAAAGGAGAGAGGATGTGACTTTTTCACAAGAAAAGTGTTAATGAGATCCCTTTTTCACTGTTGATCCTACCCTCCAAATCTTGCGGAGGAAGAGCCAATGTTAAAAGTCAATGTTATAATAATGCATATTACGAAAGAGCCACGTTGAAACTTGATCAGCATTTAATGTTTTAGAGTAAAAATAAATGGAAGTCTTGAAATATATATGAAAACAATCAATAGAAATTCAAAATCTGGTGAGTCTTTGCGATTATTATGAATCACGCAGCCATAGTTGTTATCCTTGCTTCTCTATTTTTTGTCCACGGCTGAAATGACTTATGAACCAATGAAACTTAAGAAATTAAAACTTGAAAATAACCAGGAAAATATCTGCCATAGATATTGTTTCATAGATGTACCTGGAATATCTGTTCTCTCCTGTAGGGATACTTGGCCCATATGAAAACTGCTTTACTTGTTTCAGTAAAGCCAACCCTTCTTCCGGTGCAGTTCATCTAAAATAACATTTCAATCTATGGTAAGAAAGAAAATACAATGTATCCAGAAAAAGAAAATTGGAGGAAAAATAAGCCCTAAACAAATAGACATGGTTTTGCCTATCAAATTCAGTACGAACTTCATGCACATTGACCATGACCTCAAGCTCATGAACGAGCCTCCTCTGGAGAGATTTATCATTGATCTACATGAGAAAGGAAAGTTATAATTAATCTGATGCAAATTTATTGGGAAAAAAATACAATGGAAAAGTTTGTTCAAAGGGTATGGCTAGGTTAAACGTCCTAGTTTGAATTGTGCAAGGAAATAAAAGAGGTTAGATTGTTCAAGTTTTATAACCAACTATAATCAACTACTGCACTAATACAACATAGGTTAGCAGTGATATAACAAACTATAATAAATGAAGATACACTTTTCTTTTACATAGGTTAGCAGTAATGACTTGTATTTTACCTGCTCAATGGTTTAACACTAGGAAAAGGAACTTACATTTTTCTTGGCCAAAGAGTCTGTTTGGAGGTCGAGTCTTTTTATACTTATCTGTAATACCCTTGATAGGATATTTGTCTTCACTAGATTCTTTGACTTCATTTTAGGATCCTAGCTTAATTTGGAAGTCAGGATCCTTTGCATCATCCAATTTACTTGTTGTATTACAAAAAGTTCCAAAATCCTTTCATCATTTCAACTGTAAGTAATTAGAATTATAAATAAATAGGAAACAAAAAACACATAAATTTAATCTGAATTCACCGCATCAAAAAGTTCAGTGCATGCTTGCATGCAAATTAAATTTGATACTTTATATGGAAGAAAAAATAACTCTTATTAGATGCATAATCTGGGAAAGTAATCAGAATTATAAATAAATAAGAAACAGAAAAGATACATCATTTTAATCTGCATTCACCACATCAAAAACTTTACATGCTTGCATGCGAAATTAAATTTGAAAGTATAATATTCACTGATACAATGGCAGCATCCCATCCATTAATTTGCTCGTAATTACTATAAGGTGCATTTTCTATTTTGCAAGCTGAATTCTTTCAAGCTTACTTTTAAAGCCAAATTTAATATCAAACCAATCAATGAAAGAACCTTGTAATATTCTGGTGATGCAGGTTATACTACACAGATTCTAGCCAAACCAGGTAAAAGTGAAGTCTCAGACAGGTCAATTTAGGCTGGATTTATCACGGTGACCACCACCAAATGGGGTATCACTTCACTAATAAAAAGCTAAAAGCTTATGCAAGATAGCAGAATAGTTTTAGTAAAGAAATTTAGAACTCAATTAAGAAATAAAAATTATTAGATGGGAAAATAATTAGGCAGACAATGACCTGCTATAACATGCAGCAACCAACAATGCAACTGACCAATGGAGATCTCTTTCCATAATGCTATCCAAGATATGCAAGTGTAGTACCTCCAGCGATCCAAATCACTCTGGTCGCTCTGATAGTTTATGCACATCAAGATAAACTTTTATGTTGGACATACGCAGTAGCCAGTATCTGCGACAAAATGGATAATTAAAAAGTATTAGTATAATGTTTATGCATCTAGACATGCTCATCAGAAACTCTCAGATAAGTTTAACGACCCAATGGTAATAATAACTACTTTTCTGGAATAATACAAATATTCTCATAGGTAAGAGAATCTGACTCCATTAATTACCGTGTTAAGATTGTTACGTAATGTCTGCAAAGGATCAAAAAGAAGGTGAAGATAAGAACCTTCAGAACTTACATTGGAAAAGCATTACAGGGTCACAAAAACTTAAATCATCATTTCTTCGTACCATAAAATGAATGTTTTCAAAAGGAACATTTTTGTCTCTAATGCAAGCAAGAAGATCGGCATATGTCTCAAACCTCTCATGTCACGCGGGAAACCAAATGAACATAAAAAATATTATTTCTCAACCCTCTCATGAGGTAGGCAGTAGGTTCCAAATAGGGTACAAATATAACTTTGTCTTGATATACTGTATATTACACACGCACGCACACACACACATGTACATCGGAGTTCAACAACAGAATTAGAAAAGAGTAAGCAATTTGGGACTAACAGTTTGTTGAGCATCATGGGCAGGGTAGGGCAGTGCTTTATATTTTTGGGAATGCTACGGTTCTGTTTTGATTTTTTATAGGGTTTGTTTTGTTTAGATGATGTTTTGGCTGGGCTTTTTGTGACTCAGTTATAATTTTGTTATGTGTTCATATGCTAACAATGAATTTCATTTTGGGATGATACTCTGATAGCCCTTGATGTTCTTCCTGAAATAAGCAAACATTTTATCCTATAAATCGATGATTATTTCCCTTCATGATTAATATAAGAGTAAATGAAGGATCCTTTTGTTTATTGAATTCATTGTGTACAGTGACCACTTTATATAGCTGAAATTCAATAACCTCCAAAACACGTATGAGGCTAATGATAATCTATTGTAACAAAAAGCAAAAATACAGAGCAGAGAATAACAAAAAAATTCAATACAATAAACTTGACTCTACTCAACTAGACACCTATTTAACTATACAAATGATGTGGCAATTTTAATCTGAGTGAGAGTCAACAATTGTTGACTTAGATGCTTTAACATCCCCCCACATGCCAAATTGGGGTGGAAGACAATGAGGCTCAGCGAAAGTAGTTGAAATCTTGGTGCAGCAAGTGGTTTTGTTAAAATTTCTGCTAATTGATCCTTGCTTGAAACTACAAAGAGACAAAGAGCGTTAGTAGCAAGCCATTCTTTAATAAAGTGGTAGTCTAAAGCAATATATTTGGTCTTAGAATGCATAACAGGATTGGCAACCAAGTAAGTGGCTCCAACATTATCACAACAAAGAGTAGGTGGTTAGGAAATAAAGACGCCAAGCTCTTTGGGTGGAGACTGCAACCAAACAAGTATCATATGTAGTAAGGGCCAAAGATTTATATTTAGCTTCGGTGCTTGATACTTAGAAAAAAAAAAAAAGAGAACCTCTTATGGATCTACAATTGTTTGAGCAATCAACATCAGTGTAGGTTAGAAGAGACAAAGAAGAAGATGGACGAATGAACAAGCCAAAATTCATTGTGTAACAAAAATAATGCAGAATATGTTTTACAGCTTGCCAATGAATAGTTTGAGGGTAGTGCATAAACTGACAAACCTTATTTACAACAAATAAAAGGTCAAGGCATGTGAAAGACAGATACCGAAAGTTGCCAACAATACTTTTATATAGAGTTGGACTATCAAAAGTAACACCGTCCAAAGCACTTAATTTAGTAAAGGGAGCCATTGGTGTGTTGACAGGCTTAGCAGCAAGCATATTGATCTTAGAAAGTAAATCCTTAATATACTTTCGTTAGGAAAGAAAAAAATCTAGAGGAACTATAAGTAACCTTAACGCTCAGAAAATAGTTAAAACGACCTAAATTCTTAACAAGAAAAGAAGCACTTAAAGCAGAAATAAGGTCCTAAGCAGTTAAAAAGGAAAAGCCCATAATAATCATATCATCAACATATATCAACACATACAACTTAATAGACAAGCCATAATAGATAAAAAAGGAGGCATCAGATTTAGAATTAGTAAAAACCTAACTCAAGCTACCAAAAGCTCAACTTTGCCGACCAATGGAGCTTGTTTTAAATTGTAGATAGCCTTTTCCAATTTACAAACATAGTTAGGAAATTCAAGATTAACAAAACTAAGAGGATGAGTCATATATGCAGCTTTAACGAGAGGCCCATGAAGAAAAGCATTTTGAATGCCTATTTGATTAATAGGCCAATTTTTAGAAACAGCCAGAGCCAGCATAAGACAAACAGTCACAGGTTTCAGTACCAAAGAAAAAGTTTCATGAAAGTTCATATTGGGTTGCTGATGATATCCTTTAGCAACTAATCGGACTTTATTCTGATTAATAGTGCCATTAGGCTTATGCTTCATTCTGAAGACCTATTTACACCTAATGAGATTGTGGGACAATGACAGAAGAATTAAGTGCCAGGTCTAAGTAATGATGAGAGCATCAAGTTTGTCGATTATGGCTTTCTTCCACTTAGAAAATTTTAGGGCAATACTGACTGAAGTAAATGCCTCATGTGGAGATTTCAAGGTTGTCAAAGCATGTGAAGAAAGCCAATTCACAATGCCATCTATACAAACTTGAAGATAGTAGATCTAATTTTTAAATTTGGTGGTCATTTAGTGAGAGGGGACAAATGGAGGCTGTGGGGATGGTGATGGTGGGGACAACAAAAAAATAGGGGACATGGGTGCAGGCGTGGACAAATGGGAAGAGACAGGAGGGACATGTGAGGGTGGCGAGTTAACTGAAATAAAAGAGGAAAATTCTAGAGAAATGGGAATGGGTAGGGAATAATTGGGTTAGGCTTTAGAAATGTTTTGATTAGATGGAAGAATAATTGGGCTAAAGTTAAGAGAAAATGAGGAAGATATGGATTGGGCCTCAAATGAAAATAAATTTTTATCAAATACAACATCATTGACAAAGTTAGCCAGCATCTAGATCATAACAAAGATACCTAAAATGATTGGTGTTGTAGCCCAAAAACATATAAAGCTTTGACCGGGGTTGTAACTTATGCTTATTGTAAGCTCTTAGATGGGGCCAGCAACCACAACCAAAGACTTTCAACTTTGAATAGCCAAGAAACTGGTTAAATAACAATTCATAGGTTGACTTTTAACCAAGAGTTTGATTGGGAATTCAATTGATAAAAAGCATAGCAATAGAAAAGGTATAGTCTCAAAATTGATGAGAAACACTAGCGTGAGACATAAGAGCAAGACTAGTCTCGATTACATGCTTGTGTTTATGCTTAACGGTACCATTTTAATAGTGAGCATGCTGACAACTTAGGCGATGATAAATATCTAATTAATTTAATTGTTTGTGTAGTGAACGATACTCACCCCCTAGTCATATTGTAAGAATTAAATCTTATGATTAAAGAGACGTTCAGCATGTAATTAAAAAGGTGAGAAAGTGGACATGACTTCAAACTTTGATTTTAAAGGAAAAATTCTGGTAAATCTAGTAAAATCGTCAACAAACGTTGCATAATATTAGAAACCAAATTTGGATATAATTGGGGAAGGACCTCATACATCACTAAAAATTAAGTGTAAAGAACTCATAAACTGATAAGCAGTAAAAGGATTAGGCTAACGATGACATTTAGCAATACAACAAGCTTGACAAAGATGATTAGGCTTTGGTGTAGACACCGAGAGACCTTGAGAAGAAAGAACATATTGAATAATTTTAAAGGCTAGGTGACCAAGACAATGATGCCATCAAAGAAAGGAAGATTATTCATTAAGACAGGCTTACAGAGAGGAAGAGAGATGAATAGGATAGAGGTGATTATTGTTGAACCTCTGAAAAAGAATGGTTTTCATGTTTTTATCCATCAGAAGAAACTAAGAGTCATGAAACTCAAAGAAAACACAATTATCTTTACAAAATTAGGAAACTAAGGGTGAATTTTTGGAAAGTAATGGAACATGTAAAAGTTATGAGAAAAGAAAAGTATAATTTAGAATACAAACTGTCCAGAGCCATGGTGATGAATGGGCAAGAGTAAACTAATGAGAATTTGATCAATACTAGTGTAGTCTTCAAAGGCAAGATTGAGATTAGAAAGTTGAGGGGTCATATGATGTGTATCTCCTGCATTTGGATACCAAGCAAAATCAACAGGAGAGAGTGCAAAATAATAAGCTGCTAGTAAGGCCAAATGAGGTGGTTGATAGGCCTGATTAAACCTATGGTAGCAACTCATCACTATCTCTGAGTTTAGAGTAAACTTGGCAAATAACCTAAGAAGATGTCCCAAACAAGGATCGACCACTTCTTGCACTATGACCATTGCCTCTGTATGAGAAGAGGGATGATTCTACCACCACGAGAAAAAGGAATATTGGCAGAAGCCTATTTAGTAGCTAGATTTGCAATAATTGCATTGGTGGTCGATGGAACTATAGTGTGTAGGGATAGTCTTACTTCAAAGGTTAATAGATGACTCTATGGCTCTTCAAGGGAAAGAGTGCCAACGTAAGTGGTGAAAGATGCGACAATAGGGTCATATTTAGGTCTAAGCCCAGATAATAGGTATGTAGCAAATTCAGTGTTGGTGAAAGGCTTCCTAGAGGTAATAAGAGTGTTTATAATTTTCTGAAAGTACTTTGCAATGAAATCTCCTCTTTTCTTTAATGCAACAAGCTGATTATGAATTTGAACATAATGTGCTTGACTTTAATTTGTAAAAAGAACTTCAATTGCATTCCATATTACATAGGAGGCCTTGTGCTTAAACACCTAAGCAACCAAATTTTTAGATAAAGATTAAATTATAACATAAAATTAATTGATCTTTAGTAAAACAATGAGTATATTCTGGTTTTAGTTCATTATTATCAAGGAAAGTAGGTGGAGGTGGAATACTTCCATCAGTTTAGCCAAAAAGACGTTATTCACGAAGATCTGGTTGGATTTGTGCTTTTTGAAGTAGATGATTGTTCTAATTGAGTTTTACAGTGATAAAGTGCGATAAAGATGTAACAAAAGAGTTTTGGGATTAAATGGTAGTATGAGGGAGGGAAATAGATGAGGATGGTGGTAGATTAGAATTTTACAATTATAAGATATTTTCTGTCATACTTGACATTAAATGTTAAGCAGGTTCTGATATCATATCAAAGTAAATTAAGGATCATTTTGTTTATTGAATTCATTGTGTACAGTAACCACTTTATATAGTTGAAATTCAATAATATCCTACACACGTGTGAGGCTAATCATAATCTGTTGTGACAGAAAGCAAAAATATGTAGTAGAGAATAACAAACAAATTCAATACAACAAAAGTGACCTACTCAACTAGACACCTATTCAACTATACAAGTGACGTGGCAATTCTAATATGGGTCAGAGTCAACAACTGCTGAATCAACTACTTTGACAATTAATAACCAAAAATAAAATTGTCGCTGCGGTTCATAGCGGCCCTTTGATCTTCCATTTAGCTATACCTAGGGGTATTCAAAAGTTCAGTTTAGTTCGGTTTTGAGCCAAAATTAAAACGAACTAACTTAATTAGTTTAGCCTTTTGTTGGACTTTGTCGGTTTTAAATTCTAATCGATTTGGTTCGATTTTTGTTCGGTTTGGTCCAGTTTGGTTCATGGGTTTTTTTGGCCAAAAAGTAATTTTTTTAAAAAAATTTGTTCCTTATAATATGTAGAATTTAACTTCTAATATTTTGTATCTTTTAAAATTTTAACCAATAATAACTTTGAAATAATTTATTATTTTTATCTCTTTTTTTTTTTTGCCTAAAAAAATTTATTACATTCACAAAAAAGCTTTACAAAGTGAGAAAAAAAATAAAAGTAATATTTTATAATAAAATAGTATAAATAATTTGTATATTTCTTAAACCACATAAAGAATGTAGCTTTGATACAAGTTTTATTGACAAAAGATCCCATTAATCTAAAAAGAAACAAAATATAAAATTTTAATTAATTGCAAGTTTAATGGTTCGGTTAACCAAACCAAATATGAAGAAAATTGACAACCGAACCAATTTAATTGGTTCTACAATCACGAAAACAAAACCAAACCAAACTAATTTTTAATCGATTTCATTCGGTTTTTAACAGTTTGGTTCGATTTAATTGGTTTGATTCGGTTTTGTTCACCCTTAGCTATACCCTTCATGTCCCTTACGAGGCTTTTGCAGGTTTAGCTTCTGATCAGAGCCATCTGGAAATAATGTATGATTGTTATCGCAAATTGTAGCAGTACCTGAAGAGTTTTATACAAACCTCACCAATACCAAGGCTATGCATTCTTCTGAACCATAGCCTTGAAATAGAGCACAACCACAAGGACTTCAAAGAAGAAGTCTTTTAGGGTGAGCTACCTTGTCAACAATTATGGGTTCTCCCCTGAAATAGCATCAAAACTTTCCAAGCATGTCTCTTTCCCTAGCTCTGAAAGGCCTGACGCTTTAAACTCTTAAGATATCTTAACATTTCAGATTCTCAGTTACATTATGTGATACTATCAAAAAGGCACCTGAGCTGCTTTCAAGCGATCCCGTGAATACTATTTCGCCCAAGCTGGAGTTTTTCAAGTCTAAAAGTGCTTCAAGCTCCCAACTTGCCCACGTCATAACCAATATCCCCTGGTCATTACAGAAAAAGCTTAGAGAATCATATAATCCCTTGTTATGATTTAATATAAACCTTTCTTCATTCGGATCAAAGGACCATTATGTCCATAAAAAGCTATCCCAGTATCGCCTGGCCTAGAAAGTTAAGCTCTTGCTTGATTAGTGGGCACTTGATTCAAGCATTGCTCGGCTACTTTTTCATTAGGCTGCAGTAATCAACTTCAATATAGATGAGTTGAAAACAAAAGTAGATGGAGTAAAGGAATTGGGAATGATGCATTTCACGCCAAAGTAATGGTAAGCAAATCTTCATGGGAATGAAAGAGTGAATTACATAATGAAATTTGACAAAAAAATTGAGGCGGTGATGGAATTTTTTATCAACTACATGGGTCTTCCTGTGCTTGCTGAATACCCATTACTTTTTGCTTTGAGTTTGGAGAAAAGAATCATTACTAGGGCTTCTATCTTGCAATTTGTGAATTGCTTCAGGTTAAAGCTCCTCAATTATTGAAGATGTATGAAGAGAAATTAAATCTTCTAAGATCACAAGCTCAACTTGTTCTTCTAATTCTATCTTGAATATGCAGTCAATCAAGTTTTCAAATAATTTTAGCTACTTGTTTATTTGATAATTTGGAACCTAGTTTACTTGTTTCTCTTTGTGGTTCATAGCCGTTAACTTTATATCCCTTGCTGCTTTATTCGTGTGAAGATGAATACAGAGTTTGCTTGAGACATTGAGAATCACATGAGTAGTTGTTTATGGAATCTTTGTAATTATCGCCAGAAGGAAATTTCTAAACTGTTACAGCTATAGATAATAAGATGTCAGAAGTAAATGGATTAAAGAATAAGTATTACAGCAAAGAGTTGAGCAACACAAGGGTAAATTCTAATTAAAACTGTGAGTTGTTCACTCTGTTCTTGGACTTTAAAAGCTGGTAATACGTTATTGCCACTATAACTTGAGCATTGAATTTTAAGATATGAATTACATTATTATAATTTACTCTGTTTTGAATTCTAATTCTCTAAAATAATGAAAACATGAAGAATAAGTGATTTAATAAATGGAAAAAATGAATAATCTAATATCTGTCATCTCCTGTTATCAAAATTCTTAACCATTGTGAACTTCCTTTTGAACCGTAACTCTTCCATCCTAACATTTTCTTCTACTTCACCATAACTTCTTAATCTTCCTCATCTTCTCCTCTATTTCCAACTTCGCGTTAGCAAGACGATACATTAACATCAAAACAGAATTGTCCTTACATTAGCTATGAATATGATTGTTGATGTTAATTGTAAGTAATTTAATTGATGAGTTTTCTATTTGCCTCCTTTCAGTTTTTTTTTCTTTGGGATTATTTGATTTATTTCCTATTCTTTAGAGATTTGATTTAATTTCTTTAATTGTAATTATGATAGTCAAATCCCTCTCCTTCCCTTTCTCTTGTATATATTTGACATTTTGTACATTGAATAAATCAAGCTTTTCATTATTGCCTCATATTTAGTTTTCATGGCATCAGAGCTTTTCTTGCATCTCTCCGCGCTTGGTTGTTCATTCTTCAAAGAACAATCCAAATTTACAATTTTTTCTGCACTGTAGTCCTTTTCTTTCTATTTCAGTCTCTGTTTGCCTTTATTTTTTGTTTCTGTAGTACTTTGTCCACCCCACGAGCTGGACCACCACATTCGCCATTGTCCTACAACGTCGTCGTCAAAATTTCATGGCCAACAAAGCTGCCATGTGTCGCTAGACCACCGCTGGGTTACTGAAATTCCAATTTTCTTTGTTTGTTCGAGTCACTGATTTCCAGGTCAAGTTTTGAATGAGTTGAACTAGTTCTTTAGATTTTTGGGTGTGTTCTTTCCATTTTTGGCCTCCATTTCTACAAAATCCAATTGTATTTTTAGTTATACCACTACTATGGACAAGAATGATGTTGCACAGCCTATTTTCATACTTCTGAATGGATCCAATTACCGTCACTAGTTGGAGAGCATGCGAGGGTTCTTTAAAGGTCACAAACTGTGGCAATATGTTATAGGTGACATAAAATATCCTCTTCGTAATGAATCGAAACTGATACTAAGTTTGTTGAGCGTTTGGAAGATTGGAACAGTAAAAATCACCAAATTATCACATGGTTTCAAAACACCTCCACCACCAGTATCAATCAACAATTTGGATGATCTAAGACTGCTAAAGAAGTATGGGATTATCTCGCTAGTTGTTATACCTCTTCTGATCTCTCCAATCAATTTCAGCTTTAGAAAGAACTCAGTACTCTGAAGCAAGAACTTAGTTAGCCTGTGTATGAGTTTCTTGCCAAGATGAAAATTTTCTAGGATCAATTGGCATACTCCGAGCTAAAATTCAAGTGTAATGAAGATGTCAATGCTTTTACATATTGCCATAATTGGTTGAGACTTGTTCAATTCCTGATGGTACTTAATGATGAGTTTGAGCCGATTCGTGCCTCTCTATTGCACCAAAGTCCACTTTTAACTCTTGAGGATGCACTCTCTCAGTTGAAGTCAGAAGAAACTCGATTGGGACTTTTAAGGCGTAGCACTGATATGGCTTTTGTTGTAACTGAGAAAAACTCTAAATTGTGTCGTCGCTGTCCCCAAACCAATCACCTATTCTCTGAGTGTCCTCTAATTGAATGTCACACCTGTAAAAGGAAAGGACATATTGCTACAAACTTCTCTTCTTTATCCTGTCATTACTACAAAAAGCCTGGACATGTCATTGAGCACTGCCCTATTCGTTCTCCCAGGTCCGATTAGAATAAAAATTTCACACGACCCAGTCAATCATCCAAGCCTGCTCTATCCACATCTACTGCTGCTAATGATACATCCACTTCTACAGGCACTTTACCAGTTTCTATAATGACCTTGAGGCCCTCCTTAAGCAATTACTTTTTGCTACCTCCCCTCCACCTACTGCTTTAGCTACTCCCTTAGGTAACCCTCATTAGTACTTTGACTTTGCTTATTATAATCACATGACTGGTTAGTCAAAAATCTTTTCTTTCTGGTCACCTAGCATTACTATCCCTCCAATTAACACTGCTGATGGTTCCTTGATGTCTGTTAGTCATAATGGTTCTGTTTCTTTATCCACCCTATCCCTTGATGATGTTTATTTTGTTCCTACCATATCCTTTAATCTTATCTCCATTGGTCAATTAGTTTATCTTGGTTATGATGTAATATTTTCTTCTAATGGTTGTCGTGTGCAGGATCCTTGAATGGGACAGATCATTAGAACAGGGCGTAAAGTTAGACATATGTTTAAGCTCAATTCCCTGCATATTCCTTCATCCACATCACCTCGCTTATGTGCTGCTTCTCTCGCTATTTTTTTTTAGTTATGGCATCATCGTGTTGGTCATTTTTTTGTCCACAATTGTCATATTTAATTTCAAATGGTCTTCTAGGCAATGTCATTGAAAAATCTTTAGAGTGTATTTTTTGTTAGATTGCAAAACAACCTATATTGTCATTTAATAAAAGTACATCTGCTTCTAAGTCACCTTTTAATTTGATTCACTATGATATTTGGAGTCATGCTTCTACTTCCTTTATGGGAGGATCCCGTTATTTTATTATCTTTGTTGATGATTATTCTTGTTTTACTTGGATTTACATGATGAAAAATTATTCTGAATTGTCTGCGATTTATATTAAATTTGTAAATATGATTCGAACTCAATTTTCTAAATTTATCAAAATTTTTGGGCGAAATAATGCTATGGAATATTGTGACTCCTAACTTAGTTTTCTTAATGCACAGGGCACTCGATCTCAATACTCTTGCCCTTATACCTCCCAGCAAAATAGTCGAACATAGCAAAAATACCGCCACATTCTTGATACTGTGTGAGCACTTCTTATCTCCTTTTCTTATCCTGAGTGCTTCTGGGGAGAGGCAGCTCTCACAGCTGTTCATGTTATAAATTGCATTCCATCCTTGGTTATTGGTAATATCTCTCCTTTTGAACGTCTCTACGGTACTTTTCTTGATTACATTGAGTTTAAAGTTTTTGGTTATACTTGTTTTGTTCTTCTTCCTCCTTATGAGTCTACCAAACTTTGAGCTCGTGCTCGAATTTGTTATTTCTTAGGTTATGATTCTGAGCATAAAGGATATCGTTGTTGGGATCTTCTGTCTCATCGCATTCGTATCTCTCGCCATGTTATATTTTGGGAGCATGTCATGTTTTTCAGTCTATCTCAGGTTTCCTCTATTCCACCCACCTCATCTCCTCTTTTCATAGATCCTTTTGCTGATCTTTTTCCTAGTGATATAGGTATTGAATCCTCTGACCAAGTCACACATACGTTTGATGACTCGCCTTCCACCAATGACTTTGTCCCTCTTGAAGATCCTACACATGACGTGCCTTCATCTTCCACCACCCGTCCAACACGAGTAAGACATCTCCCTTCCTATCTGCATGATTATCATTGCTTTTCTACTATTCTTTGTTTGAATGAACCTCAGTCCTATAAAGAAGCCTCTAGTGATCCTCATTGGCAGTAAGCAATGAAAGATGAATTGCAGGCTTTGGAGAAAATGCGTACTTGGGACTTGGTTGAGCTTTTACCTGACAAAACTCTAGTAGGAAGCAAATGGGTTTACAAAATAAAAACTAATTCTGATGGATCTATGGAACGATACAAGGCTCGCTTAGTCGCACAGGGGTTTACTCAGAAATATGACATTGATTATGAGAAGACATTTGCTCCAGTTGCTTGTATCACTTTAGTCCGAAGTTTACTTGCTGTTGCTGCTGTCAAACAATGGGTTCTTCATCAAATGGATGTCAAGAATGCCTTTTTGAATGGTGATCTAGAAGAAGAGGTTTATATGAGGCCTCCCCCTGGCTATACTCACTTGGGAAACAAAGTTTGCCGCCTTCGTCGTGCTTTATACGGCCTCAAACAAGCCCCTCGAGCTTGGTTCGCCAAATTCAGCTCCACTATCAGTCAGTTTAGATTCTCGTGTAGTCTTCATGATACTATACTTTTTCTTTGCAAAATTGATTATGGGATTGTTCTACTGCTCTTGTATGTTGATGATATGATTATTACTGGTGATGACATCACAAGAATTCAAGAACTCCAGGACTTTCTCAAACAACATTTTGAAATGAAGGATCTTGGAAACTTGAGTTATTTCCTTGGCTTAAAAGTACTTCCCATGGCTGATGGTATTTCTGTTTCTTAAGTTAAGTATGCATCAGATCTGATTTCCCAAGCTCAAATTCCTGATGATGAAACTGCAAATACTCTTATATAACTGAATGCGAAGTTCACACTTACCGATGACACTTTGCTTAAAAACCCCACTCGTTACCACAAGCTAGTTGGAAGTCTTATTTATCTCACGATGACTCGTCCAGATATTACATATGCTATTCACATTGTTAGCCAATTTATGTCCGCTCCTCGGATCACCCACTATACAGCAATTCTTCGTATTCTTCGGTATGTTAACCGTACCTTGTCTCATGGCCTACATTTTTCTGCCACCTCCTCCCTTACCTTATAGGCCTATTTTGATGCTGATTAGGGAGGTGACCATAGCAATCGTCGATCTACCACTAGATTTTGCATATTCCTTAAGGACTCTCTAATTTCATCAAGAAGTAAAAAACAGACTTTGGCTTCTCGCTCTAGCATTGAATCTGAGCATCAAGCATTAGCGGATACTACTTCTGAGATTTTATGGCTCCAGTGGTTACTTGCTGATATGGGAGCTTCATAAACCTCCTTTACTGATCTCTATTGTGATAGTCAGAGTGCCAGACAGATTGCTTACAATAATGTGTTTCATGAACGGATCAAGTACATTGAAATTGACTGTCATTTTACTCAGCAGTATGTCACTTGAGGCACACTTCGATTACTTCCCATTCAAATATCTGAACAACCAGTCGACGTCTTCACTAAGTCACATCAATCGGGACGTTTTTCAGATATTAATGAACAAACTCAAGATGACTTTCATTCCCCCATCTTGAGTTTGAGAGGGGATGTTAATTATAATTAATTTAATTGATGAGTTTCCTATTTGCCTCTTTTTAATTTCTTTTTTTTTAAGGATTATTTGATTTATTTATTATTCTTTAGGGATTTGATTTAATTTTTTTAATTGTAATTATGATAATCAAATCCCTCTTCCTCATTTTCTCTTGTATATATTTGAAATTCTATATAGTGAATAAATTAAGCTTTTCACCATTACCTCATATTTATTTTCAATTGGTACATCTTAGATTTTGTTAATAACTGAAGCTCATAAGCAATCTGCCTTAGGATTTCAGTTGACACAACTGCCAATTTAAACAAGAAATTTTGCTGTCATTTGACAACATCCATTGCTACTTCGCATGGTGTTCAAGTTATCCTAGTTATGGGTTTCCTTTCAGCTTAAGGAAGACGGTAGATTGGTATGGAGATTTTTTTTAAGAATGAAAAGCTAAATGAATTTTAATGGAAATTCGTATTTTATATTGATGTTTAATATGATATTAAAAAATATTATTTTATTTTATTGTAGGGTTGGATAAAATTAATGTATAAATGAAAATGAGTGAGTTGCACATCTTTGAATGAAAAAAAAATAGTAAATAATTATTTTTTGTAATAACTCAAAAGAAGAAAAATTTTATATATAACTTTCATATTTTTATTATCAAAATTTTTAACTACAATATGACAAATATATGATTTTTTAATTAAAATATAATAAATGTATACTTTTTATAAATAATTATATAATTTTTTAATTGAATCATAATTTTTTAATATCAATCATAATTTTTTAAAAAATTAACAGTTAAAAAATTATCTTGATTTTATTTTTTATTTTTTAAAATAAAAATATCAAAATTAAAAAAATAAAATAAAATTTGGAGGACCAATATCCCCCATTCGCATGTAATATTGCAATTTTATTTCGAGTCATTCATTGGAAATTGGAAAATAGCGCCATTATTAGACGAGACTCTTCAATGCATAAATGAATAAGTGAGTAGTACGCAACTATGCATTAACCTTCGCCCTCTCTTGGAGCAAGTGTAACAGGGAGAGATTCTCACATATTTCCAATGTATCATATTATTTATATATTAATAAATAAAATAAAACTAAATTATGTTATAAACTTCACGTAATAATAATTTTACCGTGAATAATAGAGCAGTGATTAATTAAACATGAGATTCAAATATAAAATTTAGGCAAAATTACATAAAATTCTCTCAAACTTTGAATCATGTACAAATAATCTGTTAAACTTTAAAAGTTGATAAAGAATCTTCTTAAATTTTAGATAATATGAAAATAATTCTCTGAATAATGGAAATGCGCAAATAATTTCCCTAAAAAATATGACATGTATGAAGAGAGTTATTTGTAAGTAATTTAAAATTTAAGGAATTATTTACAAATAATTCAAAAAGTTTAAGGGAGTTATCTACATATATCCAAAGTTTAACAGGATTATCTACATATTATTTGAAGTTCAAAAAGATTTATTGCAAATTTTACAAATTACCTAAAATTTAGAGGGGTTATATATAATTTAGCCTAAAATTTAATATTACTTCATTAATAGATAAATTTTATTTTATTTAAATTTTTAATTAAAAAATATATATAATATGCCCTCTAAAAATACTTAATAATTTCTTGTTATGTCCAAAGTTTATTCATGAGCCAATTGAAATTTGATTCCATATGATACTGGACCTTATGGTAAATTAAGTAAAATTGGGCAAAGAACCTATCAAACTCATTTTTTTTAAAAAAAAAAATCTATTTTCAAAACCAATCTCACAAAACTATTTTGAACGACATAAAAACAAAAATATATTCAGACAAGTTTTTTTCCTTCTTGTTTTTGTTATATTTAGATCCATTACTATCTATTATCACATAATCGAAACTTCGCAACTTTTCTTGACATATGCCAGTTTAATATTATAATAATAATTACTAGATGCTTGATATGTACCATAGTTTGTGTCACTTTTTTTAATAAATTATTTGAAAATTAAATTAATAAATATTTTTTAATATTTAAAAAAATAAAAACATGTATTAAGAAATCAAATAATTTCTTACTCTTTCCTTTGGTTAAATAACTCTCTTTTTATTAGTAACTATTTATTTAAATCTATCTTATTTTGTTTTACTAATATAGAATTTTGAGACTAGCCCATTTTATTAGTATATATAATTTTATTAATTATTATTATCATATAATTTTATTAATATATATAAAAAATTATTTTTATATAATTCTTATGCAATACTTATTATATCTTTATAATTATTATTTAATAACATCTTATCACTTTTTTATTATTTTGTTAAAGTCGAGTAATTACTTTTTTATTCATTTTATGGTCTTTTTTTTTTTTTTTACATTGTACGTATTAAACAAGACAGTTAAAAGGGTTCCAACGCCACATATATTAAGATAGATAATAATAAATTGAAACGAAATTGCATTCAGATTTAGACAGAGCATTCTTATAGCTAAAATTCCGCAGTATTTTTTTTTCTTATTTAGAGTGGGTGAAGTATATTGTCTTCCTTTTTAATTTCTTAACTAAACACAAAAAATACTTATGAGTTTTTATTTTTATTTTTTTTCATTTAAAGTTTTCATTCAGAAATGTATTTGCATTGTAAAATCGAAATGTACATTCTGTTTTCATTTTTAAACCAAATAACCATAAAAAGAAATGAAAAGACATATAATAACACACTAAAACAAATATAATTGCAAAAAATAAAAAATAAATCTCAAGTATAATTTTAAAAATATTTATCATTATATTATTTTATAAAAACATAATAATTGTATTTATTATTAAACAACATCATAGTAAAATTTAAATATCTGTAAGGCTTAATTAAAAAGTAAAAAGGGTTGTTATCCCAAAAAAAAAAAAAAAGAGGAAAGAAGGTTAAACAAATTATGAAAATACCATCCATTTCAAACCCTATAATTGAAAATTGGGATAATGGAGTAAGAAATCATCTAAACCTCTATTTATTTCACTCCATTAATCATTAACAATTTAATTAATAGATAAAATACTCAATTCGCCTCATTTTTACTACATCCTCCCAATTAAGTTCGTATTTAAGGAAATCTAAGTTTTATCTTATATTTAAAACTAGTATGTAGCCTGTGCGTTGCACAATTTTTTTTTATTTTGAATTTTTTTGTTTAATATATAATTGAAATATTTAAAAAATTTGGCAATTGTCAACTACATTTAAAAAACTGTATTATAAAAGAATGGCAATGTATAAATGGAAACAAATAGGATACATTCTTTTTTTAAAATTAGTAAATTGTGATAAAATGTGATAATAAATTAAAGTGTCATAAATATTTCCAGTAACAAAGAGAGTTGCATATCAATTTGCATCTTGTCAGTTTATAAACCAAAATATAAGTATCTACTGCACTAAACTAAGTCATTTTGTTATTTTACAATCCAAAAAATTAGTGTCTAATGCACTAAAATATTTAAGTCATAATATGATAAGTGCATTTGACATATGAAATAATTAATAAACTTCATATAATCTATTAGTCAAAAATTTTAACTTTGATTTGCTTCTTGCCTACATGACACTTGAGGTGTCAACATCTCTGTTAAGGTAGGATCATCGAAATTCATTGCATGATTCGTTCTTTTGGCTAGAACTCTAAAACTCGAAGTTGATAAAATATCTATTTGATTGTCACAACTGAAAGAAGCAGCATCTTGCAATCGAAGAATTTTCAACAATATAAATTAATGGTTATTTCTTAATAAAAGTTTCAAGTAAATAACGTAATAAGCAAACAAATGACATATAATATCAAGTGGGAATTACTTTTTAAATGAGAAGGATCTGGCTAAAAGGTTCTTGGCACGAATCATCCTGTATTCATACCAAAACAAATGCATTTAAATACTTCCTTTTTTTTATGACATATGTAACTAGTTTGTAATTACACATATATAAAAGGGGTGATAATACGAGATTTCATTTTATATAATACAACAATTAATGCTTGCTTAGGAAGAATCTGGAAGATGCTGTGGAACTTTGAAATTGTCACATCATAATAACATTGTTACTCATCTTACGAATAGAGTTTGTTTTGCTACCTTACTCGATGTTAAACTTTGAAATTTCTACTTTAAAAATAAATCTCCTAGTAACCAAAATATCCAATTTATTGGGAAATAAGTGATCATTTTTTTCCTACATAAGTGATGATTCAATACATATGAAACTAATTAATTTAGAATTCATTAAGTATTGAATTTCATACTTACGTTAATTGCTTATTGAGTTCACTTGCTGTTTTCCCAATAAGAGGAACAACATCTTGATCAAAAATTATGGAAGAAGCATTGCTTGAATAAGTGAGAGACAAAGGTTTGAATTTTGTACCTGCATCACATAGAATGAAGTAATATAATATTGCCAAAGCATCAAATAAATAATTTTTAAAGTACTTGGCTTTCATTTTTTTTTTTTTTAGGTTTTTAGAGCAATGGCTATAGAATCACTTGTACTATAGTATCCATATCCATATTGTTTTTATAGAAGGGAATTTAATTGTGTAATTCACATGGCTATTGTATTAGGAATTTTGTATGTAAATCCATTTAATTGGCTATAACAATTTTTTTAACATTTCTCTATACAAGTCAACAATGTCTTGTAGCAAGATTTAATTTTAAACTTCATTAATAAAAAATAGACCGAAAAGGGTGACACCTCTCTTTCCAATAAATCCACGTGAAATTGCCCCTAGCAACCTCCTCTTTGATTACTCTTCAAATAATTGAAGTGCATTTTTAGATTGAAAGACTTGGTGCTTAGTGCATGTATGATTTAATTTTAGTGTTGTTAATTTTTGTCTGTAAAGTGTTGTTAAACAAGGACAAAATAAGAAGATTAAATGCTTCTAAATGTGTACCAAAACTTTGGAGTAACTAACTATCAAAGAGATTAAACCCAAAAAAAAAAGTCAAAAAAGAAAGTGGGCGAGGCTTGAAATAGCCTTTTGAAATAACTAACACTCTTATGTCAAAATATCCAAATGGACATATGTATCATTTCATCTCAATAGATTTGTCAAAAACAATAACTTTTTATAAACTAATATGGATTGATACTCAATCCATCAATCCTATGCTTAAAACAATAATTATTTTTAAGCCTAAATTATGCAAATAATTGATTTTGATAGATGAAAACAACATTTATTTACTCAAAAAAGTTATTAGTTCCCTTTAAATCCCAAACCTTTAATTTTCTTGACTATTAACAAGTTTGGTATAATTTTCTTTATCATAAAATTTTTAAGCAGTCATGTTCTTATGGTTCAAAAAAATTGTTTAGAAAACTTTCTAAATTGGTTTATTGAATAGTTCTTTTTTTTCCCGACCAATTCAAAAAACCTTATATCAACAAATTCAAGAAACCTATGAAATTTTCAAGAGTCATACAATTGTCAACATGATATCAAACCCTTGATGTTTTTGGCTTGCTTCAAAATTCCTTATTTTGTTTCATGGAATTATTCTATTAAATTGAACATTCAAATTTGTTATCTAAATTTTCTAGCCAAAACTACTAAAGTAAAATGGTGGCCTAAATCTACCCTTGATTATTATTTATTACAATATCCAAATCATTTAGAATTGGCTTACACAAAATTCTCAATTTTCTTTAAAGCCCTAAAGATTTCTCCCTTTCTTCAATTTAAAACTCAGATTTTGGCCCTGCTTGCCTTAATTTGTTTTCTCAAGGAATTTTTTAAAAATATTAAAGAAAGCATTATCTCAAATAGATTCTGATAAAGATGATGTCATATCCAACTTTACACAATGAAAATGACTGTCTCAAAATAGATTTCAATGCTATTAACAAATAAGAGTTCAAAAATTAAAAATTCTTGACAATTTCAAATTTGTTGGTTTTCCTCCAAAAAAAAAAAA
Organism: Erythrophleum ivorense; assembly: GCA_026724425.1. Lineage (NCBI taxonomy): Eukaryota > Viridiplantae > Streptophyta > Magnoliopsida > Fabales > Fabaceae > Erythrophleum > Erythrophleum ivorense. Next base: position 334,452 of record JAIUCV010000181.1, read on the forward strand.
AGTAAGAAAAGTGGCCTTCTTACATTCACATGAAAAGGGACGTGTTCTTAGTTAAATTATGTCCTTTGTCTCAAAATATGACAAGAAAAGACCTTATCATTGTAACATGACTAAGAAATGATAAAAAAGAATATTATTATTACATCAAGGATAATATTATTATAACAAGATAAAAAAGATAAATTTTAATTAAGACACATTTTATTTCATCAAAATAACATTATTGTAGAGCGCAAACTTCATTTGAATTTAATTTTTCACCTTTTAGTCTATAAATAAATTGTTTAAATTTTGTAAAAAGTATTAAGAAAACCAACACTCTTAAATTTCTTTGCTCTCAGAATTCTTATAATCTTTTTGACTTTCTTTCTTTACATGAAATTCTTATAATTTTTTTAAGTATTAATTTTTTATCTTATCTATTAAAATCTTTAATTATAAAAAATATATTTTTTTCCTGCTCATGCTATTTTTATTTTTATATATATATATATATATATATATTCCCTGGTATAGCCCTTAAGTTCAATCCTCCGTAACCGATCTCCTCCCCCACTTTGTTTCAGAGACTCTCCGAAACAATGTATGATTGGCATCGCAAATCGATTCTCTATGTGAAGGGTTTTATGCGAATCTCCCCAATCTCATGGCTACGTGTTCTTCCACAATATAACTCCTCCCCACGCGCGCCCAGTTACAGTACAGACACGAGCAAGAGGCAATCTTTCAGGATGAATTACCTTGTCAACAATTGTGGGTTCTCCTCAGAAACCGCGTCAGAGCTTTCCAAGCATGTCTCTTTCCTTAACTCTGAGAATGCAGACGCTGTCCTTAATCTCTTCAGAAACCTTAATATTTCAGATTCTAAGATACGCGATACCATTAAAAAGGCACCTGCCCTTCTTTCAAGCAATCCTGTGACCAACATTTCTCCAAAGCTAGAGTTTTTCAAGTCTAAAGGCGCTTCAACCTACCAACTTGCCCGGATCCTGACCACTCCCAGGTTATTTCGCTGTAGCTTAGAGAATCATATAATCCCTTCTTATGATGTGATGAAAAGATTTCTTCATTCTGATGAAAGGACCGTTACATCTATAACACGCTATCCCAGAATCATGACTGATTGTCGCTTGGAACAGAATCTTAAGCTCTTGCTTGATTATGGGGTGTCTGATTTAGCCATTGCTTTCCTACTTCGTCATTGGCCTCGAATAATCAACTGCAGAATGGAAGAGTTGAAAAATAAGGTAGATGAAGTAAAGGAATTAGGATTTAGCCCTTCAAAAACATCTTTCATAGAAGCATTGCACGCCAAAGTATTACTAAGAAAATCCTGGTGGGAGAAAAGGGTTGAATTGTATGGGAGGTGGGGTTGGTCAGATGAAACACTTCGTAAAGCATTTATCAAGCGTCCTTCCTGTATGCTGACATCTGACAGCAAAATTGAGGCTGTGATGCAATTTTTTGTCAACCAAATGGGTTGGAACTCTTCGGTGCTGGCTAAATACCCAATGCTTCTTGCGTATTCTTTAGAGAAAAGAATCATTCCTAGGGCTTCGGTCCTACAGTTTCTTCAATTGAAAGGTTTGATTGAAAAACATGCTAGTGATTTTCCCTTTTCTCTCACTGAAGAGAACTTCCTCCAGAAATTTGTGCATTCCTTTAAGGATGAAGCTCCTCAGTTATTGAATCTGTATAAAGAGAGATCCAATCTTTTGAGATAACATTTTATTTTGTTTCTTTTATTCTATTTCTTGACCATGCAATCAATTGAGTTTCCAAATGTTTTGTTACTTCGCTTGTTCTTTTAATAATTTGAAACCTATATTACTTCCTTTAGTTCCCAGCTGTTAACTTTATATTTCTATATTTCTTGATAATTTATTCGTTTTGAGATGAATATGAAGTCTGTCTATCTGATACATTATGATCTTTTGATTCTCACCCGAAGGAAAACTCTAGACTGTTATTGCTTTACAAATTAATGTCAATAGTTAATCAGATTATAGGGGAAAGAATTGAGGAACACAACTGTAAATTCTGAGATTCTGATCCTGTTGTATGACTCTTTTTTTCCCCTTAAATTCCTGAACACTGAAATTTTCATTGGTTCTAATATTTATAATTTTATTAATTCAAGGATATATTTGTCTTTTTAAAAGCTGGTAATGTTTTATTGTCACTATAACTTGAGCATTGAATTCAGTTATGTGAATTACTGGACAATAATTGTCTCTCTTGTTCAGGTTTGTGTCTCTCTTGTTTGGCTTTACATATTCTGTGATGTCATTGTTGAACTTCTACAAAAATTCCTCATTTGTTCGTTTTTTGTCAAAATTGTGAGTATTTATACATCATTTTCCGGATGCATATGCTGCTTTAAGTCCTCCATTCAAGGTTGCTAATCATTTGATTTTGATGATTGATTTCATTTAGGTTCTTAATTCACAAAGGGGTGCTTTGTCGCTTCGTAGAGAGAGATGATTTTGAAATAACAATTGAGGAAGTAAGGGATTTCTTCATTCTTATAAGCAAACCGTTAACTTTACAAAATGCTATTCTATGTCAAGATAAAGCACCTATCACTGCACTAAAAGCTTGAGTTATTAGTAAAGGTGCAATTTTATTTCCTTTCAGCTTCTCAGAACCACATCTAATATGAGGGGATACCCCTATTATAAGCGCCATAGGCAGGGATATTAAGCCCAGAATTCGTAAGGGAGATTGTGGCCTAATAAAGCCAACATTCTAGTCTTATTTTAGAAGTTTGCAGGGTTTTTAAGATGTCAAATTCATGCTGGATAATGAGGTGCTTGAATCAGTAATTGCTCAACCGGTTGCTACATGGCCTTGGTTACTTAAATAGTCAAAGGGCTTCGGGGTTTATCTGCGTTTAGTCCAAAGCAAAGAGCTATGTTGTTTACCTACCTATTATAAATCCGAGTTTTGTAATTAAAAAGTAATAGAAAGAATAACGAAACGAAAAGCTCTATGGAAATGAAGTAAAGAAGTCTAAATCAAATCTGGTATTCTTAGTTGGATACTTTTATTAGTCGATTCTGCTTCATTTGCCAATTGGGTGGATTGAAGCTGGAGTTATTGTTATTATCATCCGAAAGCTTTAATTGCTTGTTCTGTTGGACTGTTGAACTACAGCGTGCTCTGCAGAGCACACTCGAGCACAGGAACAAATATAAGCTAATCCAACGTCAGCATTGAGATATTCGGTTGTCTTTTCTTTCCTGTGTCTGTTTACATTTTATTCTTCTAGTACCATATGAAATTTTTAGATTACCTGAACAAAGATGTAAACCAGAAATACTTTGGGGCTTGATAAAGAGGTTTAATAACCCGTACATCCCCAAGAAAAGGTTTTATTACACACTTACATGTTTCTGGTGTTATTTATATTTACATACAGACGGCAGGTAGAATTATTAATCTATCTAATAAAATTATAATGCATTGTATATTTATATCTCATAAAATAAGGGATTTCATCCTTCAAAAACAATTTTCATAGGAGCATTTGATATGATCAGTCATGATCATGCACTTGCAGAATAAGTAGGGCAGAGGAAAAGCGAGATATATTGGCCAATTATTGAGCAGAACATACAAGAGCCTATCTCTGGAGCAATTTAAGAGGAGGACATGGGTAGGAATGAACTGGGACTTGAACGGCAGAAGAGGAAAAGGAGACACTAGCCTGGACCTGATATTTCAGCATGCAGAGTAGAATTGCTGGGTGCCAACAGGAAAGGAATGACGACCAATGATGAGGGAATTATTAAACCGTTTTATGCTTTTGTCTTTTGCTTGTTTTGTTGTCTTATGCATTTGTCTTTTCTGTGCTGTTGTATTTAGGGTATAGTAGAGAGGATAACAGCATGCTATGTTGGTATTTTGAACCTTGTAGCAAGGAGTGGAGATTTGTTCCTTTTTCTCAAGACAAAGCAGGTGTTTTGCTTTCCTAATCCGCTGTATCTCATGATATAGAATGAATGTCAGTGAATAAATTCCATCTATTTCTGAGTTCTGTGTGTTTTTGGCTTTGAATAAACAGACTTGTTCTGTAGTATTGGTGCTGATCATTTTGGTGTCTTCTTTGACAGAGCTGCAGCTAGATGGCGGATGGAACTCATCGGGCATGTATGGAAGAAGCTCTTGGTGAGACTAGGGAAGAGACTATGGAGCTGAGAAGAGGATAACAACATCTGGAGGAATCAATGCGTGAGTGCTGTGAATCCTTATAAAATTTATCTGAGATGGTGTGTCTGTTCACCATTGAGATCTTCAGCCATCTTGTCTTGCCTTGCCTTGCCTTTGTGTGTCTGTTCACTTTTAATCATTTAGTTCCATGATTTTATCAGTTAGAAAATTTGTTATTACTTGAACTAAATTGTATATCAGAAGTGGTTTGGGATTAGGGAAACACTAGACAGGATTTAGAGGAGAAAAAATTGCTTACAAGCTAAGTTAAAACATGATAAGAATATATAGCAACATTGTATTCTTTCCACATTATACGAACGTTACACCCATCTTTGGCTAACTATTGATACTCCTTACCATCGCATTTATTATTTGAGGGTGGAGTTGTTTTCGTATATATGTAAGTTTTTTCACATGATTTGATGATAGAAACAAGCAAATTGCAGAACACATATTGAAGTATAAACAAATTTCAATATGAGAGGAAAAAAATGATTCTTAATTGCTGAGACAAGGTCACAAGCGAGTGACTGTTCATCATTCACAGCTTGAACCAACATTATATGAAATCAAGAAACGGCTTAGTTTGGGGAGGCACTTAGTATAGGGAGGGCTTGGCGTTCTATAGCTAAATAATATTAATTGTAGACTCATTTTCAGTACTTTGTATACTCAAAGGGGGAATCATTATATGCTTGATACAACAACTGTTGCACAATGAAAATTTTTTTGGGAATTTAATGAACAATGTATAATTTAGAGTAAATTATTTTTTTCTCCTTTATCATAAATGGTTTAATTACTCTTTGTCTGAAATTAAAAGATGTCTACAATTATATTTATTTTGATCGAAGTACTTTCAAAGATAAAACTGTTGTTTAATTAAAAATATAACTTGTTTAAAGATATATTTCTTAAAACTTATATTTTACTTTTATTTATTGTGTTAAAAATAAATTTTGATTTATTTTAAAATTTTATTTCATTTATAAGTGCTTATATTGAAAAAAAATATCTATATATATGTATATCATATTTAAAATTAAATATTATTAATTATTTTTTTTAACTGACTAGATTTCCCTAAAAAATTAGTTTTGAATATCTATTTTTTATTTTTAATAATAAATTATTTTCATTTAAGTGATTTCAAAATTTAATAAGTTTTAAAAATTATTTTATAAATTTGAGAATATTTTTGTTAAAATGATTATAGAATATTTATCAAAAAAGATGTGTATATATTTTTATAACTGAATTGTATAATTATGGAGAACAATTTTACCCTCAATAAAAACAAAGTCGATGTTGCCTTTAAGAATTCTGATCCTTTGCAATAATATACCCTGTATTTAAGAAAAAGAGTGAGATGAAATAATAAAAAAAAATATAATTTATTTTTTAAATTATTTTTTCTCTCTATTTCTTTCTAAATAAATACTCAAAATATGATTTGATATACAAAAAAAATAAAAATAAAAATAAAAATAATTATAAATCAAAAAATAACTATAATATCTTTATTTTAAAAAATAATTAGATATTAAATATTATTTAATAATAATTACAAAACAAGAGATTATTACACACAATTTTCCCTCTCCTTTCCTTTTAGGCCTGGATGCTAACCGGCCTTGCTAAACGCGCATTCAGATGCCTGCCTCTTGCCTGTTGTCTTCGCGTCGTGATCAGTTTTGGGGGGTTTTCCTTTTCTGGAGCTGAGGGTTTTGCAAGCAAAGGAATATCGTATTGCTTTCGAAACCTGATAACTGATCAATTTTCAGCTTGCCGTTCAATTTCCATCGCAAATCCATGTCCTTCCTTAAGGGTTTTACAAGAATCCCATCAATTCTAAGGCTCTATAATCTTCTCCAACATGACTCATCATCAACCTTCACTCACAGGTACAGCACAGCCACAGCCACAGCCACTTGTGAGAAAACGTCTTTTACAGTGAACTACCTCATTAGCAAATGTGGGTTCTCCCCAGAAGCCGCATCGGCGATTTCCCATCGCGTCCCTCTCAAGTCCTCGGAAAACCCAGACTTTGTTCTCACTCTTTTCAAAAGCTGTGGTTTCTCGAACTCTCAGATTCGCAATATCATCAGTAAGGCACCAAGATTGCTTCTGAGTGATCCTGAGGAAACCATTTGGCCTAAGCTTGACTTTTTGCTGTCCAAAGGTGCTTCTTGCTCTCAACTTGTCAACATCGTAACCACAACTCCTGGATTCTTATCCAGAAGCTTAGAGAATCATATAATTCCTTCTTATAATTTTGTTAAAGGATTTGTTGGATCTGATGAAAGGACCATTACATCAATAATACGTGGTTGTAGAGTAATTTATGGTAATCTCCTGGAAACCAATATTAAACTCTTGCTTGACACTGGAGTGCCCAAATCTAGCATTGCTGGATTGCTTTATGCATGGCCTAGCTTGTTTACCATGGACATCGATAAATTTAGAGTGGCAGTTGAGGGAGTAAAGGAAAGGGGACTTGACCCTTCAAAATCATCTTTCATTCCTGCATTGTACGCCACAAATAAGTTAAGTAAATCCATTTGGAATAGTAAGGTTGATTTGTATAAGAAGTGGGGCTGGTCTGAAGAAGAGATCGATAAAGCATTTGCACTGCATCCTTATTGCATGCTAAAATCTGTATCTAAGATCAAGGCAGTGATGGAATTTTTTGTCAATGACATGGGTTGGGAATCCAATATGCTTGCCAATAATCCGATATTTTTTTCAATGAGTTTGGAGAAAAGAATCATTCCGAGGGCTTATGTCCTGCGATACCTTCATTCAAGAGGTTCAATTAAGAATGCCTGCATCGCATACCCGTATTATATTACTGAAAAGATATTCCTTGAGAAATATGTCATTCGTTTGGAGGATGAAGCTCCTCAACTGTTGAAGTTGTATGAAGAGAAAATGAATTGTTCAATATAACATAAATCTAGGTTACTTTATTCTCTGTCTTGAACTATAGAATTTCTTTTTTATTCGACTCATGGCTACCTGTTCCAATTTCTACTTTGAATCCTCTATTGCTGTGTTTTTTTATTCCAATTAGGGAGTATAGCCATTAACTTTACGCTACTTGATACTTGATCGTTGTTAATCATCCACTTCTGCAAACAAAGATCCGCTCCTGCCAACAATGATTTGGCAAAAACATATATTGAAGCTGGATGTGCTGTAGTGCCTGGTTTTCTTATATATTACTGCAATACTATTTTGAAACATTTAATGCTTCTAAGGCTTCATGGTAGTAAGCAATCCTTTGAATTTGGAGTTGCTGTAGCTGGTTTTGTGATGAAGCAATGAGTCCATGTGGGCAGCAAAGGCTGAATTATGTTGGTATGGTAAAGTATCTGTTGAAATTTGTGAATTGGATACTTGCGGGTATTCATAGCAATGGGGTTTCCATTTCAACATTTTGGGTTGGTATTCTTCAGTTGCTGCAAATTCTCTGGGAGTTAGTGTTCAATAGGGAACATTCCCAATGGGTTGTCATTTAAATTTTTTTTTTTTTTTGGTGTGGGAGGTAAGTTGTCTAATTAGTTTGGAGCCACAGGATTTAGATGTTTGTGGAATGTATGTTATGTTCCCCAGAAAGAAACCTGTGGACTTTTAAGGCTGCAGAAAACAAAATAAAATCTCAGTTGTTAATCAGAGTATAGAATCAGAATCAGTGCGTGGGAACTTTTTGAAAAAAAAAAACTCAATTGTAAATACCAAGAATTGAATTACTTTACCAGTTGCATCACTTGGTTCCTTTTTTTTTTTTTTGGCACAAAGGAGACACAAGGTTTTGAATTTGGTTTTACTCTAATTTGTTTCACAAATTCAAGAAATATGAATTTTATTTAAATTTTTGGTATTAGGAATTTGTAATTGCTGCGAAAACTTAAGTTAAATCATATTGTCTACTCTTTGGTTGTGGTTCATTTAGTGGTTTACATCATCTGTTGCTGGTGTCATCATGTGACATCTACGGCCAATTCTTCCCTTCCAAGAAAGATGAAATTGCGATGATTTATTAATCATCGCCCTTTAGATGTTTACTGCTCAAGGTCCTTCATGACAAGTTGCAAATTATTTTTTCTATGTAAATGGTTGGAATAATTATTTAGTTTGAAACAATTGCGTGAAAACAAAGTATTTAGTTATAGTATTGCTTAATTACTTTATAGATGGCCTAAGAATAAGATTTTGCAACATTAATAGATGAGTTAAAAATGACAGTTAAGGAAGTAAAAGTATTGGGATATGATCCTTCTAAGTCTGCTTTCACTGGCATTTTGATGTTTTCAAAGAAAGAATTGTTCCAAGGGCTTCTCCAAGAGAATGGATTTCATATTCAATACTTGTAATACTGAAAAATATTGATGTTCTTCTGTACATATCTATCAACAACAATTTATAATACAATGAAATATAAACTCAGTATTACATGTCCTTGTCAAGGCAATTAAGTTGAGAAAAATTAATAAATGAATTATTACTAATATAAATAGTCAGACATTATATAACCACTAAGAACATTTTCACAATTTTCATAGTTAAATTAATAAGAAACTTAAAATTATTTCCTGCATCACCTGAATTCACGACTTGTGTTCTAAAGATTCAGACCTTCCAAAGTAAAAGACAAGCAAATTAAATATAGTTTTTGTCTTTCTTGAATTCACTGGCACTAAGGTTTGTTTAGTATGTAGAACGAAAAAAAAGGAAGAAATTAAAAAAATAATTTTAATGATGAAAATGACCTTTTTACCCTTATTCAAAAAATTACTAAAAAAATAAATATTATTAAATAATAATTATAAAAATACAACATACATTGCATACAATGATAAAAAAGATTACCTTCCCATTAATGTAACCAATCGGGCCATAGATCTTAAGAGTACATACCACGCCAGCCATTGCATTTTCTTCCTTTATTGTTATCCATCGAGGAATTGGGAAGTAACATCAGGCAAACCTCCTTAGTTTTTGATTTACTTTAGTTTGTGACTCCAGTTTTTTTCCTCCCCTCATTTTACTGAAGTAATGCAACCCAACTATGTCACTGTAGTCGAATAATTTCCTATTTTATTTATTTTTTTATAAGCTTCTAAAAATTGAATTATATAACTATTATTAGTAAATATAAAATAAAATTAATTAAACAAATTTTGACACCGGCATTGGCACCTTGAAAATGACTGAACGCTAAAAAAACAAGTATTGTTGAATATGTAGTTACAAAATACTATAGATGAAGGAGCCATGGGAGGTGAATTCACTAATTCACGTATGTACTTTCACTACACATGGAAAGGTTTCCTGGGAGTGGTTGTTCGATTTTCTATTGATTGCAGTCTCTGCTTCAGATGAAATACTTCAACCTGAAAACCCCCCACAAGACAAGTTTGAGATTTTCTAACATGGCAAGACATGTTTGGGAATATGAAGCCAATGAAATATTTTCTTATAAACATTAAACTTAATGAGTGGAAACATTTTAAGAATTGAATGGGTGGAAGCATTTTCGGAATTGAACTTAGTGAAGACATTTTAAGAATTGAATGGCATTGAAACTCCGCGGCAATACCAGCACGCCAGATAGACAAGATTTTTAGGTCTGTCAACCAAAGATTGACCAAACTAATCATGAGAAAACATGTAAACATGTTAAGTACATTTTTCAATGAGATCTACCTTTAACACACTTACATATCTTTTCATAACTGGTTTGGTTTACCTAAAAAGTTTTCTAGAAAAATAATTCAATTTTCAAAATTTGTCTATGTAAATCATCGGACAGAGAAAGGTATGTTTGGGAGTTAAGTCAGGAAGGAAAGAGAAAGAATTCAAAGAAAATCAAAGGGGAAGAGACAGACAGGGAATAAATGGTTAAATGATTACTTCTTTCATTTGAGAAACTTTCTCCCCAAAAATCTTTCAAATTGGGAGAACTTAAGTATGGAGGATTTTGGAATGTCAATTGAAAATCGTTCCTTATCCTCCCTTATTAATAACTTCCAAACAAGAGAAAAGTTTCATTGAAACCTTTCCTTCCCTTCCCTTCCCTTCCCCTCTGTTATCCCCCATCCAAACTCACCCTAAGGCAAACCTTATATTAGTAATCAATCCAAAAATGTACCTGTAATTGGAATGCCCTGGCTCTTTCTCCAGCAAGAACTCCTCTTGTTGAGTGCAACTCCTACAAAAAATTTCTAATCAGTCAATAATGACCAAGTATGCGAGTGATTCCATTAAATGTCTTGGCTTCTACCTTCTGCGTATCATCTAAAACAGCCTTGAGAAAAGCCACATCATGCTCAAGCCTTACATTGTCCGAGTGGACAATGTTTGATAGGCTGTTAGCCTCTTCCTGGGCAAACTCTACACCAGCCAGCTTCTCTCTAAGCAAATCCATCTCCTTCACCACGTCAACCAGTTTTTTCTCCATCTCCTGCCTGCTTTTAAGAGCCGATGCTAAACTTCTCTCAGCAGTTTCTCTGCTTGCCAGTGCAGCTGTCAATTGTGCATCCAGAATCCCATTTTTCCTCACTAGGGCAGCCACCTTGGTTTCATAATAGTGATACATATTTGAAGAAGTGGACAGTGATACTGGTTTATTGTTTCCTGGGAATGACATGTCATCACTTTCTGGTGTAAGATTTCCAAATGCCTGGTTTTGTTGATTTGAATTTCGAGGTACCAACATTTGTGGTTCCTCCATGCTGATCTTGGCTCCACTTGTGTTCATCTGATAGCCGGGTTCATTTTGATTAGTTCTTTGGTCTGTTGCCTGAAATACATCATAAATTAACTTTAACAATAGGATCAGAATAGCAGCAACAATTTACTACAAGTTGAAATATGATGAACTTCACAATATATGGTTCTAACTACATGTAAAAAATAATTAACACTTTTTTGAAGCAAGAGGTAGGGGAAACCCAGGGTAATACAAGGCATATGTTTCAAAATTACCTTACTTAGGCATCATAGGCAGCTTATTACCAGCATAAATACGGATAAGGATAATGACCACTGATGCTTATTGAAGGTTGAAATATTCCAAAATTTTCAATATATGGCTTTAACTTCCGACTGTTGAAAATTACTTACAAATTTGTATTTCACCTAAATTTTATAAAGTGGGAGGAGGGGTCTTAAAAATTAAACATTAGTTCACTCCTTCAAATAAGCCAAAGGGTCAAGAAATATCATCTCAAAGAAACTAGGCAATGAGATCTAAGAAGAAAAACAGAAACCTATGATGTATGAGGCACATAGGTTGGAATATGAGACAACCTAGACATGGTAACACAATTTAAATAAGAACCCAATCACATTGTCCATGCATGCATGTAGATGTGTAAATGTCTTAAGTGTGTCCATCATGAGTTTAAAATAAACCAAAATAAGAACCTCATCACAATTTAAATAAGAACCCAATCACATTGTGCATACATGTAGATGTGTAAATGCCTAAGATGTGTCCATCAAGAGTTTAAAATGCAACAAAATAGTATCGAAGTCTTCAAGGAGTCCACAAAGTGTCTTGTATAAAATATGGTTTCAAGAAACTTCTTGTTTTTAACCTGAGGGAATGAACTGTCATATTCTGAATTCTTGTCTATCCGAACATCTGAGTTGTATTCTTCGTCGTTATCAAATTGCTTGCAAAGAGAGACATCAGTCGAGAGAGAATTGGGATCGGCATGTAGGGACTGTGACAGAGATTTCCTTCCAGAACCATGTTCAATTGCAGATGCCAGATTTTGTCTAGCAGCAGATTCAATTACACGCTGCCGGGAAGAATCATTATTAAGTTGAGAGGCTAATCCAGCAGATGATGAATGCTTTTCAAACAGTAAAGATCCTGGAGCTTTAGTAGGAGTTGATCGTCTTCCCATTGCTGATTCAATTTTTTCCATTATCAGCACTTCCACCTGTTACAGTCAAGAAGTAAAAGGTAAACGTTCAATGAGAAGTAAGACTTAACTCATAAACTAACTTAAGATTCTTTTGTCACACCTGATTTGAAGCTTCTTTTTTGGATCCCCCAAACGCAACAAGAAAGTCCTTTTCTTTATGCTGCACAAGTACTAGGCTGAAACCCTGGTAATACAACAGATCATATAAATATGCGTTTAGATAATCTAGAAGAAAGTATAGTCAAACATAACAACAACAATCTAGTGAGGAAGGAGATTTAAGTATTAAAGTGACAGGAACAAACTAAGTAGGACTCCTATAGCCAAATATAAGGCATCTAGAATAATCATGTTATCAGTAGGGAGCTTCATAGTGTATGCATTGATAAAATTTACAGCTTATAGGTTGATATAATCATTGAAAATTTTCCATTCAGAAAAACAGGGGGCAAAAAAAAAAGTTACACCTAGCCCAGGATCTCATCATTAAGATTGAACACATCAGTTAAGTCTCAGATTTAACCACTAGACCCATGTTGGACTTGTAAAATGTAGTACTAATTTCCACCAACACCAAAAATTCTAAGTGCAAAAGGCTAAAATAAACACAAAGGAAAATCACTTGCAGTTGATTACAGACAATAAAGAAACAGGAAAAATATGTAAACCAAATGAAAGCCCAAGGAACTTTTGCGTATAAAAATTGAATCATCATATAATTATAAATACCTATCAATATCCTTTAATTTGAAATAATACAGAAGTTTAAACAGCATGGAGCCAGCAGCAGATGAACAATGCCTAGACAGATAGGGGAAAAGAACCATAGCTCACCTTGTTGTTAGTGATGGAGGAGGGAGGTGATGCAGCTGCCACAGACCATTCACTTTTTAAAATATCAAATATTAATGTCTCTCCATGCCCTGAAAAATAAAGAATTCTCACAAAGTCTGTACAATCAAAAGGATTGTAGTGGTAATCTTATTTAATAATGAATGTAAAAGTATTGTAGGAGTAACAGCCCAAATCTTATACACTTATAATTATGCAAGTACAATTTAAATTAAACATCCTGCATAAATTACTGTTCCAAAGTTGAAGCATAGGAGCTTAGGTTCAAGAAATAGAAATAAATAGAATGATCTTATGCTATGAACAAATATTTCTTCGATTATACAACATACTTTTCTTCCTGGTTCCACCCCCTGCAATATACCATTTAGTACCACATAGAACACCACAGCAACCAGCTCGAGGGGATGGATGGAAACCTTTTATCTTTATCCTTGACCATGCCATCTGAGGGAACAGATATTTTTGTCAAATTATATAGTGGATGAAGATATGATCTACTTCTTCGAGAAATTAAGCAGTTTAAATCCTGATATTTCACTATTGCAGTAAAGACGGGAAAAAAACCCAAGAGAGCTCACACACAGTTTCAAAGTCAAGAGAGTATAAATCATTCAGGGTACTGGACTTTGAAGCTCCCCCAAATATAAAAAGAATTTTATCATCATAAAGAGCTGCCACATGGTTGGATCTTGAAGAAGGTGCCGTTCCCCTGCAAAAATATAATAATATTTATAAGAAAAAAAGATAACAACCTTAAACTTGAAAAGCAATGCAACATTTATAAGAGGGGATTGTTAATACATAATCATTGAAATAAAGTCCTTCTTTTTCTTTTTCTTCTTTTAGTTTCACATTAAAAGCCATAACATGCTTACGTGCAATGAAGTGGGAGCCAAGTGAAGGACTTGAGATCAAACATATGTAGGTCATTCAATTTCCTCTTTTTTGCATCCTCACCCCCAAACAATATTAAAGCAGAGCTTGCCCTAACAACAGTGTGACCACAGCGAGCAACCTGTAAAGAACAAAATATTTTATCAGTACTGCTTAGTCCTATGATACAAAGTTCTAGGTATATCAAGGATCATATTTCAGTTTCAGTAATGTATCATTATAGATTTAATTACCTCTGTGCCATTGCTTATGCCCATGACTTCCTAACAATGTATCATGCCATATATGTGAGAATTACACTGTCATGTGCGAAAAATATCAATATGACCCAGATATAAAGCTGTTCTTTCCACTGAGCAGTCCTTAATCACAGTCTAGCTCAATTTTTTTGTTACAGATGTTAAATTTAAATTATCATATATTACTATCATAATATAATAATATATTCATATCATAAACCATATTATGTAATCTAGTAGCAAACTCTCCCACATGAGGGTTTTCATTAGGATACAGGACACCGCCCTAAGCAACTTCTACCACAAGGACATTTGCACTTTTATCTAGTGAAAATTCCTACCGGTATGTCTCCCTTTGATTCCATGAGCGACCAGCATTCTGTCTCTGTATCAAATGCCCAAACTACAAACACCAAAAAGATAATCAGAACAATATCACACATGAACCAGAACAAAATTATTACATATGTGTGAACAACGTGAGACTCAACCTGAAATTCTGTCACTTCCAGGGTCTGTTTTCCCTCCAACAAGGAGTGCCCTTTTTCCCCAGGAAACCTGGTCAAATTATCATGAAGCATAAGAGAAGTAATACAGGAGACATTTATTATCAAGTACAATTTTTAAACAAAAGATAAAAGGGAAAGAGATAATTTTATAACACCATATCTACAAGACAATGTTGTTTTAAAATACCAATTATAAGAAAATCTCAAGTTTCTCTCCAAACATAGATAGACACACATTTTGGCTTAGATTTGGTAAATACTTATGATCAAAATGATCAAAGTTTTTATCATATTATCAAGCAGCACATTTATAGCATCCAGAATTTACTGTTGTGTACTATGCATGAACACATAAGGGTGGGCAGCTTTTTCAACTTTATTGAGAAATTTACTTTCCTGGACTTCTCATCTTTACATACAAGTTATTCCATGTTTTGTACAAATGAAGCAATGCCAGATGTGAAACAACAAGATGAGCGCATGCTAGTATGCGGAGTTTGTATTGCTAAAGGGATAAATTATGGTACCAAACAATGACTCTTGCATGCCGGAATCTTTAGTGGCAAACTACTTGGCGACAAGTAAAGCTTTGAGGATGCTGTGGACCAGGAAAACCTGTCAAAATTTAGCACCTGAAAAATAAAAATGAAGAGTAACCAGATCATATTTTGGTAGAGAAACCAAGGAGGCAAGGACCACATAATTAGTTGATATTAATGGTGCTGCTGATCTTCAAAGCAACAATCTCCCGCTCATATAAAACAATAAATGCTCTCTAACCTGCACATCATCTAACAGTCCATTCCCAGATTCCCCGCCAACCACTATCATTTTATTCCCAATAACAGCTGCTGCATGCTATTCACAAGAGGGGGGGGGGAAAAAAGTTCAGACTTTTGCCAGTATAGATGTGTTAATACAATAACTCAGGAACAGATAAAATGGAAAAAAAGAGTGATAAACTATCTACATTGGATCTAGGAATGGGCTTGTCTCCTGCAATTGACAGTACCATCCAGTTCTCTGAGCTGCCCAACGTAGAAGTACTTATCTCAGGCGCAGCAGATGAAGAACACTGGCAATCAAGTTCATCAGAATGATCATTTGTCCCTGCAACAACTCCATCACCCTAATAGGAAACTAAAAAAGTCAGAGGAAGAAGCATACTCAATGAATGTTTGAATTGAGAAGAATATAAGAAATGGGAAGGAAAGAGAAATTTTAATTTTTTAAACACTTTAGGATATGTTTGGATCGAAGAGAATGAATAAAAATAAATATGTTTATCCAAATTTAAATCAAAGAAAATGTCTAGATTAAAATTTCTCTACCCTTTCCTTTTCCTTCATTCTCAATCCAAGCATTATCCTTAGTGTAAACCCACAAGGAAAAGAGCTGAAAAAGCTTACATTAGAATTGGACTTGCCATTTCTTCTGGGTTGCCTTATGGGACTTCTAGTTCCCTGTGTGTTGTCCGAAAGCTGGACCTTCAACCTAAGGCAAAACAATAATGGCATCCAAATTTTCAATTTACGTAATTATATTCAATTAATCACAAGAGGTCCTCTCAATTGGGTATAAGATAAAAGTTAAAATTTAGAAGAAAGCGGGAAAAAGCTTCACCTTGCATGTTTCATACGCCGACGAGAGAATCCAAACATTTTCTTCGAAGTTCAAACCAGACCTCCTGTAGCAGAAATTACATGAAAACTTAAAAATAAATAAATAAACCCTAATAGGGAAGCCACATTGTACTGAAAGGGTTCTTCTTGGTGAAGAGCTACCAAGATTCTTTTAATTTCCTGGAAAAGAGGTACTATGATTAGCAACCTCAAAGTCAACAAAGCAGGAAAAGATAAAAATGTTGTCTCCGTGACTAGCTTTGTAGAAAGCTCACCTCCCCTGTGGAAGTCGTTTGCCAGAAGAGGAAAATGAAAACCAAACGGCACCGAATCGATAATGCCGATGCTTTTGTTGTGACGACGATGGTACTAGAAAGGCTTGAACACTAACATACATGCGCTGAAAGTAGTAAAACAGAGAGAGAGAGAGAGACAACAAGTATAATGCGTGAGATGAGGATGATTTGGTGGGGGGGTACGGTGGGTGATTCTAAATTGCGCCGTGTGCGTGTAAAAATATAGAAAGAGAAAATGACCGTTTAGTTGTAGATGGAGAGTGTGAATGGTGAATAGTGAGTTTTCAAGTTGCAGAAAACGAGAGGGGGGGCGCAATGCAGGGTTCAGGAGATGGGGCCCACTTACAGCTTATCGGGGGCAGCATTGGGGGGCCCAGCTCTCTCGGGACTTGGGTGATAAGCCAAAAGTTGGATTGAATCCTTGCCCCACGTGTCTATAGATACTCTATTTATTATTTAATATTATATTAAAATTATTTATAATTCTTTTTTTTTTCAACTTAAAAAAGTTCCAACCTTTAATACTATTATTTATATATATTTTACGTGAAGACATTAATGTCATAAAAATAACAATCATAAATTTTAAAAATTAAAGAACTAAATTTAAAATTATCACTTATACACTTCACAATTACAACATACTCTTCTTAATATTATAAAAATGTTTTAAATTTATTACTGCTTCTAGATAAAAATACTCTTAAATCTTATAAAATATGAATAATAACTTTAAGAAATATCAAATGGCAACTTTAATCTTTGATTTTGATTTTTAAAATTAATTTTTATGAAGTTAGGGTTACCTACTTTTATTATTTAATCTAGCCTAAGTGACTAACTCATGATTTAATTAGTAAATTCTTAAATTAAAATAATTTTTAACATAATATGAGAATTTGTATAATTATGTGTTCTAAAGTTTGATATATCAAAAATAAATTTCAATTTATAACTTATTGAAGTTAAATTATTCTATCAATATATGTAGATTCACTTAATTTCAAATTTAATTTTTATATTTTAAAAATTAAAATTAATTTTTTATAATTTAAAAATTTTTAAATTTGGTCTTAGTATATATTAGGTTTTACTAATATTATTAATTATGTATTATTTTGATACTTTAAAAATTTATAATTTATATCAACAAAAAAATAAAGTAAATAATAAAATAAAATTAGCTCACAAATATAATATATAATGTAACTTATATTAAGTGATTTTGATAATTCAATTTGAATCATGCATATATAAAGTATTAAAATAATATGTAATTAATTATGTCAATAAAATTTAATGACATATTTGTATTTGTGCTAAAAAAATTTTAAATTATAAAGATTACAGGAATAATTTAAATTAAATTTATTAAGATTTACCCGATTAAAATTATATGTTTGTCAATGCTTATAAGTATAATTCATAAATAAGGTAAGTGAATTGATGCACTAGCTATGTACTCTTATTCAACGACATACATCATTGTTAGGGAGAAATTTTTTTTTTTTTTTTTTGGGTCTTTATGCGAAAGGGAACAATGACTAAAGATGGTACCTTTTGGTCATGTTCTTTCTATTCTGTTTAGAACAAGACAAGTTATAAAATGACAAAACCAAAATTAGGTCCACCATAGACATTGAGCATGAAAAGTTTGTAATTTTATCATATTAGTGTACATGCCCAAGACCCTCAAATCATATTATAACTTTTAACATTATTATTCAATCTATGTATCTTTCTTTCTTTCTTTCTTTTTTATTTAATTCCTCATTATCCGTGTATTCTTGTTAAAAAATCTTGGGTCGTCTTGTTTATTCTACTTTACCACAATTTCTTTCTCACTTTCTTGAGAAGTCGTTGAAGTCACGTGTCTTAAATGATGCCATGTCATATTATATATATATATATATATATATATACACACACACACACACATATATATATATATACACACACACACACATATATTTGTATGATAAAGTTCAGCATAATTGCTTATTGCCTAGGGGAAGGTTTCATTGGGCTAAATGTTAGTTCAAGGTTTTTAAAGTCGTAATTTATAATTTTGATGTTAATAAAATATAAAATTAGATTTTATAAAGAATAATTATTTATTTTGACTTATTAAAATGTTTTCTGTACTTTGTCTGTGAGTATCATTAATGAGCAAAAAATAAAGTCAATTGTTTTTGTTTTTGGAACATATAATTGAAACAAAAGAATAAATATGTTATACTTTTTATATCTCTTTTTTAACAATTATTTATTTTTATATAAGACAAAACGAGCACTTTTTATCTAACTTATAAAGCAAATATTTAAAAGCATTTATAAGAATTATACATAAGGGATTGCTTGAGAAGAATATATTGAATAATAGTTCATAAAAAAAAATACTGAATAACTAGTTGCCGTTAAAGAAAAAAAGAGTTAACCATCAAAGACCTATTTCATCTATCCCAACCAAAAAAACTATTGCACTTAATGCTTTATTTTTAACAATTAAAAGTTGACAAGGAAATATAAATACGATAAAGATTTAATAGCAAATGATTAATAAATCATTTAAGCATTCAATAATATTTATTTTTTAATAATATTCTTTAGATTTCTTTTTGAGTTTTTATTATAACCTTTTTATGACATATAATTTTTTTTTATTGCATATAACATATAAGAAGTAGTAGAGTAGTGGACAAACAAAAAAGAGTGGAAATTTTATTAAACAAATACAACTTTTTCATTGAACTTGTTTATCAAAAAATCCAACCTTACAAAATGTTATATGCTAAAATTTAAAATAAGATTCTTTTAGTATAGAAAGGATTTGCTTCACATGATATGTGGTCAATAGAAAAAATATATAAAAAATAAAAATAAAAATAAAAACATAATAGAAAAAATATAATATAATAAATTATATTTATTTTGTGTTGTCCAAAAAAAGAAAATCAAGGGATTCCCTCACTGTTATACTTTCATTTTCTTTATTTTAACTTTGAAAGCATCTATAGATAGGTAGAAATGTTTTGAATCAATTAATGAAGTTCATTTTTCAAAAATGTCATAAAAAAAAAAGAAATGGAGTTTTTTGAAACATTAAAAAAAGTTTTCTTGTTGTCATTAATTTCATCTAGCATTTACAAAAAAAGGGTGCAAGAATTTTATTATTATCTTGATTTGCAACTCTGTGTGTAAAAATAACTTTAGGGTAAATTGTAGAAAACTTTAAATGTATAAATTTAAATTGAGTTTAAAAAACTTATGTTGGAAGTGATCATAGAAAACTTGCAACTTGTAATTATTGATATTTTGATTGAAGATAATCCCTTAAGATTTTAAGAAAATTGAGTGTGAACATACAAAAGTTAAACTAAGATAAATTGATATTTTGTATTTGTTTCTCTAACTTCTTATTCCTTTGCTTGTTCTACTTTTGTATTTGCAATAAATTTAATTTATTTACTATTTTTGTATACTACATTTATTCACCATCATTTATGTGTAATTATTATTTAAACCATCTTAAAAGCTCTCTAAATTGCCAAAATAGCTTTTCAAATACCATATAAGTTTTTTAAAAAATTTAGTTCAAATTTGAATTTGGATATTTCAATTTTAAAAATAATTTTAATATTATTAAATCAAAACTTAGTTTTATAAAAGTAAAATTATATGTTGAATCAGAAATAAAAAACTAAACTCATAAAATTATCTTAGGAAAAGATTTCCTAGAACATGTAAAACCATATAGAATTCAAAAAGACAGAATTCTAATAAACATAGAAAGACAAATTGTAATCCTAGAAAAAATAAAATTAATTTAATGAAATTTTATTACGTCTTAGTAAAATTTAACTACCAAAGATATCAATCACGCAAATACTATGCTATGATTGATACAGGAGCAAATATTACAACATCAAAATATAACATATTACCACCCGAATTATGGAAAAAAGACAAACCAATAAAAATGAATAGCACTAGAAAAGAAGTACATGTAATAGAATTATTCGCAAAAGAAACACCAATACAAATAGGAAATTATGAATTAAAAATCCCGATCTTACATCAGTATAATGAAACCACTCCGGATATCATTTTAGGAATGAATTTATAGGAAGAAGCCACCGGGCACTATTCCAATATCATCACCCAATATGAAATGTATGTTAGATGTTACTCGACTATTGCCGAGATAACACCTAAAAAATTTTATGCTCCAATTAATTTAATTAAATTTGGAATAACAAAAAAGCCCTTCGAATTTGAGGAATCAGAAAAATTTTCAATTCCACAAGAAAAATTTGCCAGTCTAATATCTCGAATCAGAGCTCAAGAATATAAAACAATATTTGCCGAGATGAACAGAACTCTAAAATACATTTCATAGACTCAAAATGTTTTAATTTATATTGTTGACACCCACATTACTAGAGCAATCCCATTAATGCTAAGGAGCTTAACAAAGTAACTTTTCAAATAGCTCAAGGGTTTTTTGTTTCTAGATTTAGCTCAAAATAAAATTAGAATCTTTCAATACTAAAAATAATTTTAATGTTATTGAACCAAAACTTATTATTATGAGTGTTTTACATGCTCAATATTCTCATTAGGACAATCCTATTAATCTTGAAGAGCCTAATAATAATTCACATGAGTTCTTAACTATAAAAAGAAAATAAGGTCTAATTTAGATAATGATCAAAATTCCTAGAATTTTATCGTTATTGTTGTATATTAGTGACTTCAGACTGCCCCTTGCTTCTTTCATCGTATAGGAAAAAGAACTTGTACCCCATACTCACTCCATGCAACATAATACATTTTAGCTAAACTAAGTTTCATCTTTTCTCTTCTGCCATAACCTTAAACACTAACACTTATTAATTTTAAAAATAAAACCTAGATAAATAAGAAATATATATTATTTCTTTCGTGGATAAAATAGTCTCTGCTGTTTTGAGAGATGATTTAATTATACGAATCTTTCTTATATTATGAAAATATATACAAATATCATTTGAAATTAAAAAAGTTAAACTATATATATCCTGATAAAAATACATTTATATCTACTATACATAGAAATAAGTATTAACTATGTATTTGAGCTGTATAAAATATTTATTTTTCTAAATTTAACATATTTTAAAATCATTAAATAAACAATAATCATTAAAAACAAAAAAATATTCACAACATATTTTAAAAAATAATCAATTAACAGATGCTATTTAATTTTTTAACTCTAACATGTGTAAGAAATATGTATATTAATAAATGTAAGCACTATCATAAATCTAATAAAGATTTAGATTAAATTTCTAATTTTAATGTACAATGAATAAATTTTTATTAAAAAAAAGTACAATAAATAACTTTAAAATAAAAGTTTAAGAAATCATCATCATCTTTAAAGGTATTTTAATTTAAAAAAATTATGTATATTTTATAATAAGAAAATCATGTAATTAAGTGATTTTAAAAAATAATTTTAAAAAAATTACATTCAAAGATCTGAAATCAGCAATATTTAACTTGAATGACTTATTATCATTGATTACTTCAATGGTAATTCTCCTTAAAACAGGATCCTTTAAGATAAATGTTACAAATTTAGGCCAGATATAATTTTTCCAATAATTTACCATTCTTTTTATCAATTGACAAAACCCATCGGAGCGGCGCACAGCCACCCCAAAAGTTTTGCCTGACGACGCAAAGTCAAAAAATCTGAACTTTCATTAACTCAATATAACTGCCACCCCGAATGGTTCAAGTTCGTTAAAAGTGCTCAATGCTTGTTCCAAAACTGATAACCTTGCTAAAGAGTTGTTCAACTCTAAAGCAGGCTAAACAAATCCATGCCCATATCCTACTTAATGGTCTAGATCATCTAGAACCCCTTTTAGTCCATCATGTACTTCTCTGGGATGTTAGTAACTATAAGAGTACAGCTATGTATGTGCAGCTAGTTCTTCAACATTTACGTAATCCAGATTCCTTCTCATGGGGTTGCACCATTCGGTTCTTCTCTCAGAAGGGTCAGTTCATGGAAGCAATTGCTCTGTACGTTCAAATGCAGAGAATTGGATTGTGTCCAAGTTCATATGCTATATCTTCTGCTTTGAAGTCATGTGCTAAGCTTGAGTATAAACTAGGTGGTATATCAATTCATGGGCAAGTTCATGTATATGGATTCTCTTGCTGTGTTTATGTACAAACGGCCCTTCTTGATTTGTACTCGAAAGTGGGTGATACAGAGACTGCACTTAAGGTGTTTGATGCAATGTCCCAGAAAAATGTGGTTTCTTGGAATTCTATGTTATCTGGGTATCTGAAAGCTGGAAACTTGGCTGTGGCTCGATTGTTTTTTGATAAGATTCCTAGGAAAGATGTCATATCTTGGAACTCTATGATTTCAGGGTGTGCAAAAACAGGAAATATGGACCAGGCTTGTTCTTTATTTCAACAAATGCCTGAGAGAAACTTGGTTTCCTGGAATACAATGATCAGTGGTTACATTGACTACGGGAACATAATATCTGCAAGAGAATTTTTTGATATAATGCCAGTTAGAAACAGTGTTTCTTGGATAACAATGATTGCTGGGTACTCAAGGACTGGGGATGTTGAGTCTGCTCGTAAGCTTTTTGACCAGATGGATGAGAAAGACTTGCTCTCATTTAATGCTATGATAGCTTGCTATGCCCAGAATAGCAAGCCAAAGGAGGCCCTTGCTCTATTAAACGACATGCTTAAACCAGATGTCAATATTCAACCGGATAAGATGACTTTGGCTAGTGTTATATCAGCTTGTTCGCAATTGGGAGATATAAGATATTGGCACTGGATTGAGTTACACATGAATGACTTTGGAATTGTCCTGGATGATCATTTAGCTACTGCTTTAATTGACTTGTATGCAAAGTGTGGAAGCATTGACAGTGCATATGAGCTATTTCATGGCTTGAGAAAGAGGGATTTGGTTGCATATTCTGCAATGATCCATGGGTGTGGAATAAATGGTAGGCCATTTGATGCAATAAAGTTATATGAACAGATGCTCAGAGAGTGTATTTGCCCAAATGTAGTTACCTACACTGGGCTCCTAACTGCCTACAATCATGCTGGATTGGTTGAAGAAGGATACTGCTGCTTTAAATCCATGAAGGACTATGGACTTGTGCCTTCAGTTGATCACTATGGAACCATGGTTGATCTTTTAGGGAGGGCAGGATGGTTGGATGAAGCATATAAGCTCATAATAAATATGCCAATGCAACCAAATTCTGGGGTTTGGGGTGCTCTGCTTCTTGCTTGCAGATTACATAACAATGTTGAATTGGGGGAAATTGCTGTTCAGCACTGCCTTAAGTTGGAGAGTGATACAGCTGGCTATTGTTCTCTTCTTTCTAGTATATATGCTTCTGTTGGTAAATGGGATGATGCCAGGAGGTTGAGAATGGGTTTGAAAGGAAAGAAACTTATCAAAATACCTGGATGTAGTTGGATTTAATTTGGCTCCTCCATGATTGGAAGAACAAGCATGTACGGAGTTGTATTTGGGATGACAACTTGATGCTCCTGTGGCTTCTGTCATCTTCTGTCACTCAAAGTTGATATCATACATCAGCCTGCTTGAAACTGAAGATGAAATATGACATATTTTTGTGTCTTAGGAAGCTCTCTGTGTAGCAATCAAAGTTCTTTTTTCCCATTGCAGTGTCCTGGATGCTCTAATACATATAGTGGGGTGGATGTCACCCAAAATTGAAGCATTTTGATATATCTTGTATAACCTGTAAGGTTGAAGTTATCACAGATAAAATGCTGTAGCAATGACAAAAGAACAAGGTAAACAAAGTTTTAGGTACTGATGGGTGACAATCAATTGATCTCTCAGTCTCATAAAAGAATAAGTAGTCTTCTAATTAAAGCTTAAATCATTTAAAGAAGAACTGCTCATGTACAATTTGATTAGTATTGATTCTTATAAATGAGACTCGAGTTTCTGTAACTTTGTTGTACATATAATGGAGAAAATTAGAAAGGTATCATTTAGGCTGAGAAGATCAGTTTTTTAATACTTGAAGCAGGCTGCACTTGTTCTATGTTTACTTCTCTACCAATTTGATTGACTTTTTGCAATCTGAGTATCTAAAATGATGGCAGTCATACAGTAGGCTATACAATGAATGCGTTGTTTAGATATTTGGATTATTTTGGATTACTCTAACCAAATAGTTCGTGAATTTTGCAATTTCTGTAACAATGGTCACATAATGTTTGTTTCTGCTTTCAGAACACTTATTGCTGACATTGGCAAAGCAGAAGCACCTTTCACTGTTGTAGAAGAAGCTATAATTGACAGTTCACATTTTTTTTTCGTCATTTTTCTTTCTGTAATGCAAAAACATATAGTTGCACGACATTTTTAACATAAAGTGTGTGTTGATACAACAAGAAGAAAATGTAGACTTTACTGTGATTATGGATTCAATTCACTGGTATGATCCAATCTTATGAGGCTTTCTCTGATTTCTAGGAGGCTTTATATGCTAGATAGGCAACGGAAGCAATGTCCCTATATCTTGGAAAGTGCAAAGGCTTCAAAAGCAGTAGCTGACATATATGCAAGCAATCGTGGTGGTCAATAGAAGGTAAATTTTGTTACTTATCATTTCATTTGTTAAAATATGTGGGTTGCCTTCATCTATAAGATTACTGCTGCTTGCGTATAAGTCATTTTCATTTAATTTATCTTCAACTCAATTCAAAATTAAAACGGGCAAGACATTTTTCCAAGTAAGTGTAAATGCTGGAAACTTTTTACCCTGGAGTTATATCAAAGCTAGCTGAGCTGCATATTTTAACGTGGAGATGCTGCTCTTGCCTTGCTTCTATTCTTTGCCTGTGTGCGTTTTTGTGTCCGTATATATTTATATCTACCTCTCAAGGCAACAGCTACACTGATGAACCACTTCAGCTGAAGTATCTGCTTTGCTAATGTGTTGGTAAAGGCTTTCATGTGATCAGTCTGCTTCGAGTTAAGACCTCAAATAGTCCCTTGCCTTCCTTCTCTTCTTTGCCTGTGTGCGTGTTTGTGTCTGTGTATATTTATATCTACCTCTCAAGTCAACAGCTGCACTGATGAGCCACTTTAGTTTAAACTCTGGCTCAAGTGTCTACTTTGCTAATTTGTCGGTAAAGGCTTTCATGTGATCAGTCTGCTTTGAGTTAAAACCTCAAATAGTCCTGAATCTTATTCTCTGTATGTGTTACCTTCTTTTCTTTTTTGACTAAAGATTTATTTGGGTATCGTTTGGAAATTGAATTCATTTGGAACAAGGACAATTCAGAAAAACAGTTAGAAGTGAAAAAAAAAAAAAAAGAGTTGTTAGTGGTTCAACAGTCTTCGTCATGCTCATTCCTAGATTACACTTTCCTCTACCAGCCACTCAACCTTCATCTATTTGTGAGTCTCTAACTTCATAAAATTCTCCTTTAGTTTTTCATCTTTTCTTTTCATTTTCCCCTCTATTTGTTGATGTGACAGAGGAGCTAAAATTGTTGCATGTGTCTTATTCACTCATACCTGCAAGCTTATTCCATTTGATGCCTTTGTCCCACATAAACCAGGTGCAAGAGCGAGATATGCATTACGTCCTTTAATCATGTTTGTTGCTATTGCTGTATTATAATAGGCCACTTTGTTTAGTAAGATTTTTTGGTTAGATGGTTTTAGAAGAGTACAAACTACAAACCCCAGCTGTGGGGTTGAAGGACAAAGGACTAAAACCCAGTAATTTGCTCTCATCTTGGGTGGTTGGTGTTAATCTTACATGGCTTGTGGGAGTTCCACTTTTCTTTTGGAGAGATTCTGAAGTAGATTCAGTTTATTATAGATAAGTAAATCAAGTAAATCATAAATAAATATGTGAGTATGTCAAAAGGAAATCTCACTGAAAGTGTACTTGATATACTTATCTATTATTCATAATTAATTTGATTTATTTATCTTTTATAGATTGAATTTACTTAAGAATTTTTGTTTTGCCAGCTTCCTGTTTATTTAATTTCTTTTGTCATTTGAATAATTACTGTAAGAAACTTAGCCTCTTTTTTTTCTATGCTTGGCTCTTAGCTCCAGAGGTTAGAGAGTATAAATTAATTTGAACTTAGATCGTGAAAAATGCTGATAAACCACAAGTAGCATGATGCCTAAAACACACTGTTAAACTTCATACAGGCCGCAAAGCTACATTACAATACAAAATAGGCTAAATTACACCTCAGTCGATTAAGTTAGCCTTATTATTACAAAACTTTAGTAACGTAAACTACACTTTAATATCGATATATATAACACTCTATGTATCGGACGCCTACATTATAATCTCATATATAGTTATTATAACCAAAACAGGAATTTTAGTGCCTGATATGACAAGGTCCGTCGTACTGTAGTACTGTCTCAAACCCAAAGAGCTCCTGCTCTTTTGAGCATTGGAATCAAGGAGCGGCTAAGGTGAAGGCTCATGACTTTATTGGCTCCACCGACAAGCTCGCCACCAATGAACACGGCTGGCACCGATGGGCTGCATCCAAGCCTCGAAAGGGCTTGCTCAATTTCCTTCCCTTGAGCCATCTCATCGAGCTCGTGGACCATTGGGTTCACCCCAAAGTCACTGAAGAGGGTCTTGATGGTGTGACACATGCAGCAGGAGCTCTTGCTGAAGATCACTACAGGCCTCTCTGATGCCATCTTTGTCACGCTGTCCATTTCTGACTTACAATAAACACAAGAAACTCTTAAGAAATGTTCAAATGTAGTCCAAGTGGTTTAGGATAGAACAAGATATGGCCAAATGGGTTCAATGCAGATTTTGAAGTAGGAATTGGGATGTGATGGGAAGGAGGCACTTCAGGTATATATAGTGGTGTTTGGGAGAGGATAGGCATGGCTAAGCAAACTAATTGGCAAAGAAAATGAAATGGGGTGGTGGGGCGAAAAGGAATGTTCGATTAGATATTAATTTCTCTGTCCATTTCTAAATTTCTCTCTTTTGATCATTTATTTGAAAGTGATTGATCAAAGTTCCTTCCCAACTACGAATCTATATATGCATAAGGAAACACAGGCGTGTCCTTGGTACGGCTTCGAGTTATTTTAATGTGCATGTCCCTCCCTAGTGGTTACTTTTCTTTTTCTTTGGCGAGCGGAAAAATTAGAAGGCAGAAGCCTCAAGACAAAGCATACTGCAATTATTAATGAGAATCAAATCTAAGACATTGATTTGCACAATTTTATTTTGTTAATTGAGCCAACTCTTATTAGCAATTACTTATGTTAATGCATGTGATTTTTCATTTTTTGTGTTAGCCAATTTCCTGAAGTTAGGTCCTTTAAAATACTTTATTAGAGAAAGAGAGAGAGGAGATGGGATATAAATGAGACCTAGTTAAATGTGTATTTGTATCTATTTCTCTTTAATTTTACATTGTTAAATTTTTTCTTAACTTGAGAGGATTGGAATCCCAATTTCATGAGAAAATTTTGGGGTAGGTGATGAAAATATGATTAAAAAAGGGTAGGAATGGCTTGGAGACAATAGATTAGTGAACCCATTTAGCTAAAATTGTCAAATCATGGTAAAAAACACCAAAAGGGTCTGTAGATATTTGGTAATTTTGAGTGCCATTTCTTTTAAATTTCTATGTTAGGAGCTTCTGCCTTCTCTATCTTTCAACAGAGGCATCTGCTACGGTGAAAGAAAAGTTGAATTTATCCAATTGGGACCTCTTTTCTGCTATTAAGATTCGCATCCAATTCCAGAAAGGGAAATATGATTCAAAGTTTTGGTACGTATGTAATACATTTATTATATGCTTAAATACACTTTTAATTTATATAATTTTATAAAAATTTTAATTTAGTTCTTTAATTTTAAAATAGAGGACATTGTCCCCCTATTTGTATAATGATTCAATTTTCTCCCCTTTTTTTGTATAATTCATACAAAATTTAACACCAAATTCAACAATATATTGTTTAAAATGTTACTTATTTATTTGATATATTTAACTCACAGTATTAAATTCTAAATGGATTATAAAACAAATAGGTAAAATTGGATCATTTTAAAAAATTAGGAGGATAATATGATATGATTTTAATTTAGGAAGACCAAATTAAAACTTTCATAAAAGTAAAGGGACCAAAAATGTATTTAAACTTTTATTACATCCACCACTCTTCGAATTCAATTATTTGCCTCATACAACTAATTATAATCAATTCACTTATTAGAACGAATAGAGAAAAGAAAGAGAAAATATGGGGTTTAATTTCTTTGCCAAATTGCATGGTTATCACACAGGAAGTGAACTTCTTGATCAATTTTATGAGAAGGACTGAGATAGTTCCTTGATTGGGAAACTTTCAAATAAGGATTCATTTTTTGTGATATAAGGATCAAATAATATTTCAATACATGTGCATTAATTGTAGATATTATCATGAGCAGTCTGGAAAAATGCAGTGACCAAATCAAAAGCTACTTGCCTTTCTTTTCAACTCTTGTGGTTGTCAATAACGAATCTTGGTTTTGCAATACTATGAGCACTTTATATTCTTGTGCGTTTGTTAACTTTCACATGGCGCCACGTTTGATGATAGCGACTTGACCTACACAGAGAAGTTGCAAAAGTAAATTAATACACCAATATTGTAGGGTTCCTCTCTGCAGTTTAAGGTATTAGTGTCCAACAATTAAACGGCTCTATGGGGAAGCTAAGGGCCACTTCTTCTTGTCGGGTTATCAGCATTTCCGAGCAAGCATGCATCGCAAACTCTTTCGTGGGTATGCATGTATATATGCATGCATGACCTCTCTCTCTCTCTCTCTCTCTCTCGCTATATATATATATATATATATATGTGCGCGCGCTTGCACCCATGCACGCAAATAGATCACCGATTGTGTAGCTTGCACTAATCTTGGCTTTTCACATTTAAAAAAAAAAAAACATTAATAGTCTATGTTTTAATTTTGAAAGAAGCAAAAAATAAAAAAATAAAAAAGATCAAAACAATCTTCTAAGCATCGAGTTATATTTTTATTGTCCTAATTTGAAATTTTTTGGGGGGTATATATAAGGAAAGTTGGAAAATTGTTTGCATTTTAATTTTATTTCTTTTAAAATTAAAATATCAAAATAAAAAAAATAGATGGCCAAAATTACATAAAATATTAATAATAAAAAGAAGATTGGGGGCCAAGTTGCACACCAAAGAATCTTAATCCATATATATATACACACACATGAATATATGTGTGTGTGTATATATTCATGTGTGTGTGTGTATATATATATATATGCACATGGAAGACAACCAAATTTCACTTAATACAGTGAATTCCGAATTCACAATACAAGTTCTCAATTTGTTGAAGCATGTAAACACCATAACCAGCCTTTAGCTTCTACTTACAGGATTTGAAGATTTAAATTGATTACTAATGATTATATATGATCTGTGTATTTGTAATTATAGTAAGTGTATGACAACTACAATTTAATTTTTAAAATTTTAATGGTATCTATTGTTTTCTTAATTAATTATTGTATATATAATCACTAACTCGGTGACTATATGAAGCGCCGAGAAACACTTATTTTCATGTCGTGTTAGCATGTTGGACATCCACATTGTCACATATCTTCATTCATGTTTGAAAAAATAAATAAATAAATTTGGATACAACTCTACACAATTTGAATACAGTGTAGTCATTATGTCATATCTTTTTCTTTTTATTTTTTATTGTGATTAGGTAGCATGCGAGCTAGTTTATACGCATGCATGCATGTACCTAAAAATTTGATTATGCAATCTAATCAAAGGCTTAAGCCTTTTACGCTAAGACTGGAAAGATTTGGCTTATTAGAATTCGAATTTAAAAATACATCACATGCTCGTTTTTATTACTATATCGACATCCCTTGAAGTTATATGGCATATATGCATGAATGTTTGGACATAAATTATGATTCATATATATATATAATGATGTGTGTGGCATAACATACATAATAGAGATGAAGAAAGGAGACAGTGGGGCGAGTTGCAGATGGGATGTCAAGTTTATAAGCTGGAAAATATAAAGAGGAATGCAATGACGGATCCTGGCATCACACAGATTAGGGTTTTAGTGGTTGGTGAAGTACAGAAACTGTACAATGTATTTTAAAAAAATGCTCTTTCCTTAAATATTTTATATATTCTCGAGAGAGAGAGTGAGAGAACGATCTTTTGCATGCCTTTTGCTATTGCTTTTTTAAGATACGAGACAGACAGAATAGCTAGCCTCTCATTCAATATCCAGAACCCAAACGAAAGCACCATAACCTATAAAGAAAAATTCTCCAAAAGTTTTTGCTCAAGGAACAAAATATTGATGTTCTCAACATTAGGTTTTCGGCATTTATTAATTCTTATTTATTCTCTTATTATATGAAGAAATATATTCCAAGATCATTTTATTAAGATTGCGCCTATATGATTCCTACACGCATTATTCATATTTATAATTATCCTCGTTTCGAGAGCAAGGCATCTTCTGAAAGAACATTATCATATATCGATATGCCCATTTGCCGACCTTAATCCATAAGCATTCAACACATGCACTTAATTAATGTGTATAAGAATTTGTGTTCTCGAAATATTAATTTGAGAGAGTAATTTTACAGAGTTTGATTTTCTTAACCATTAGATATATTTTAAAATTCCTGGTTTAATAATACATTTTTTAATCCGTGAAGATCTCAAACTGCTAATTGTAAAAAATCTGTAAAGTCGAGCTTTTATATTTTGTATTTTTACTTACTCATCTATCTTTTGCATTTGATTCTATTTTTGAATAGTTTTTCGATTTTTATTATTTTATATTAATAGATATTTTCACCCCAAAATTTAGGCTTTTTAAATCTATATAAGTAAATATTTCCAAACAAATTTTATGACACTTTGGAAATTAATTTGTAGTTTTTACCTTATTCTTCTCTCCCTCTCTTATTTGGCAGGCCCCCTTTCTCCTTCGTACTCTCTTTTCCTCTTCCTCTTCGTTTAATCAGTCAAGCCAGGGTGCCCTGTGACGACTTCATATGGAAGCGGTTAATGTGTGTCGACGACTTCCAAACTGATTACATCGATATCTGTATCATAATATGAAAGAGTCTCATTCTCATATCATGAATTTGTATCAAAATAATCTTTGAAGCTTTATTTTAAAATGTAAGGTTTTGATGACTAAAATAATACAGACTAGCTAGCTCTGCAACTCCTATATGTCTTGGGTAAAGTTATTTATTATTGGTTTAACTCACAGGTTGGTTTGCCAAAAATAATAATAATAATTAAACGGGTTATAAACAACTGATCTGTTTAACTCAAATTATTTTTTTATTTTATAGTATTTTTTATAAAATTTTTATGATATTATTTTATTAGATGCAAATATACATTATAATATTTATAATTTTTTTAATCAAAAAATATATGAAACACGTTATAAATAAACTAGTTCTGTATAACTTTGTCAAAAAATAGTTCCCAGCAAGCCAATTCGTTTAACTAGATATGAACTTTATATTCTCAACCTATTTATGGTTAATCCATGACAAGAGTCAAATTGACCAGTTTGAGAATATTATTTATATTAGTTTGCTATGTCGTATTTATTGTGTATATAATTAACGCATACAATTAGTATATATACATATATTATTTATCAAATTATGAACTAAGTATTCTCTGCTTGACGTAAGAGTGAATATTGCTGGTCATTGAACATGAAAAAATAATGAGGTGCATGCACGAAGCAATCCCTCGTCTGTCCACCTCCTTATCAAATGCTTATTCCGCATTAATTGCATCGCCTTATCCAAAGTTCAAATTTTCTACACATTCACTCACACGTACGCATGTAAATCATAGGCCTTCCATCCACACATATAATTATATCTGCACCTCACCTTTAAGTACCTACAAATCTAACAAATTCAACATTTATTAATTAATAAGTGGGGAGATATGCTTAAAAGTCTCTGTTTAAATGACACTTCTTTTAATATGAAATTTTGATTCAATCTTTACTCTATTCCTTTTTTCATCCCTGATTTACAAAGCTTTCTATCTCCTTTATAACCAAAAAATATGTGCCAATACATCAAAAATTTTTATAACATGATCATTATTATTATTTTTTTAAAAAGTATGTTTCTGTCAACTTTTAAAATTGGCACAGCTAACTCGATTTGCAGCTTTATCTACTGTAAATTGTAACAAAGTCTTTTAGCATTAGATTATGCCTAATCATGAATTACTAAATTTTTCACTCTTTCTTATTAAATCATGAAATTTTAATTAATCTCTCACCCTCATGAATGACATTAGTTGCACGTACTTAAAATCAACGTTTCAAGTTGTACCCCCCCAATTATCTCCTCTTTCCCTCTCAATTCTTACATGCCACTTTCGGCAGCGTTTGGCATATATATATATATATATATGAATTCTGTAGGGCACAGTAGACTCTTAATCACCCAAGTTTCTCCTGCTCTCTCTCTTTATTCCTCCACGTTCAAGTCCAGGGGCCATTTGAAGACTTCCATATATATATATATATGTGTGTGTGTGTGTGTGTGTGTGTGTATTGTGTAGCAATTTCCATCTTCTCTTTGACCCACCTCGATCATCCCCTTTATATATATATATATATATATATATATGTCTGAATTCTGTGCCTCTCACTGAAGAGGAATAAAGGGAATAGAAGAAAGGGGCTACGGTTGGCCACAAGCAAAGGGAAGAATTCAACGAATCGTCAGGAAAATTGACGACTTTCGTACAGAAGTGTGGTTAATGGGCTGACGACTACCAAACTGATTACACTGATGCCTATTATGTGTCGGAGTTAAATCACGCATTAGTTTCAAAAACACAATTTTAAAATTTCATTTAAAAATTGTAAGATTTTTTATGGCTAAAATAGAATAAACTAAATAGTAAATAGACGAGCCTGGCAACTTGTCTTATCTTGGGTGAAGTTTATTTACCTAAATAATAGGACTCTATATTTATAAATTAGAAAAATCTAATAATTCAAGTGAATTTTTATTCATATAAAAAAAATTGGAGC
Source organism: Erythrophleum ivorense (assembly GCA_026724425.1). Taxonomy (NCBI): domain Eukaryota; kingdom Viridiplantae; phylum Streptophyta; class Magnoliopsida; order Fabales; family Fabaceae; genus Erythrophleum; species Erythrophleum ivorense. The sequence continues at coordinate 368,241 of JAIUCV010000181.1, forward strand.
ATCGGATCTATCCATTTTAGTTTAAATATATATAAATAAATATATTTTTCTTTCATTAGAAATACAAATGACATAAATTAACACATATCTAGTACCTTTTGGATCTTTCCTTAATATTAAAAATTAAAAAAATAATATTTATATTTATATTGTAAACAACTTGTATACATATAATCAATTATTAGCTTCTATAATATTCGTTGCTTGACGTAAAGGTACGTAATTGCAACATATATATATGTGTATATATATATATATATATGTTGCCAACAAGTTGCATAATTTTGTTTGGCAGGCCATTGAACATGAATTATTCCGCAGTACATCATCCCCTTATCCAAAGTTGACATTCTCCACGCACACTCACGCTCACGCACGTAGATGTAATGAAGGACATTTTCGTGCACATAAACTGCATCACATTCCTCATTCACCTTCTCTCTCTCTCTCTCTTTTTTTCTTTTTGGTGGGGGGGGGGGGGTGAAGGACGAATCTAATGCATCATAGGTTAACTCGATCATATAACAAGAGCTAATACATCAAAAAATAATCTTGCATTAATTACAAGCACTTCAGATTCTTTATTTCTTTTATCACACAGAAGATTGAATTTACGATTTTTTATTATAAACACAGAAATGAACTGAACTATGAGAGTTTCAAATCTGAGTCGTTAGAAAGTTTAAATTCAACTCAAAATGAACCAAGTTTTATTATAGTTTTGTTGGAACCTAGCTTGAATTTTGAACCTTTTTTTTGTAATCATATCAAAGCTCCACTTTGATAAACCCACTGAAAAAGAAGTGAATAGGTATACAGTGGAGAAAGTAAAAAATAATTAAAAATAATTGCAAACTTAAGTTAAGGCAAAGTTAAGGAGATTGCAAATCGAGTTAAGTGAAACTTAAGTAAATGTTTCCCACTTGGATACAATAGTGATATGGTCAAGTGAAGGATAGCACGAGAAAGATAAGTTGAGCATACACTACAAATGTAGTTAGTTTGGAATAAAACATAAATAAAGAGTTAATAAGAGAGAAGTAATTACATGATAATTTATATTGGTTCAGCTAATCTATGTTTAGTTCTCTTAAATATTAAAAGATTTTCTTTATTCAAATAAATAAGTTATAATATAAATTGACATCAAACTTAACTTGCCTAAGTGATTTCATAAGCTCATCCCAACTTATTTATACATAGGGTTTTACTCAAACTTACCATCAACTAATTACTCACACACAGGGTTTTACTCAAGCTTACCATCAACTAATTACTCACACACAAGGTTTTACTCAAGCTTATTATCAACTAATTTACTCACACAGAGGGTTTTGTTCAAGTATGCCCTCAACTTACTCTCATACTTTGAAAGTTATAGCAAATATTAATAAGGAGAAGTAATTTTATGCCCTAATATAAGATTATAAAATCACACAATAAATGCTTTTAAAAGTTGATTGAATGAAAACTTAAAATATTTTAAGAACAGTAAATACTATTAAATACTCAAATAATTTCTAATGATTTTTCTTCTTGGTTTGCTCTTCAATTATCAACGCATATATACTTCTTCACCAATTTGTAATTGTTACCAGTGGCATTTCTTTTTTTAGCTAAGTGAAGAATTAAGCACAATAACTTTTCAACTAGAACAAAGAATATTTGTCTTAAGCTCTTCTTTCCTCTTTAGCTCTTCTTTCTCAACGCACCCTATTGTGTAAAGTGTTTGTCTCATGTCCATTAATAGTCTTTAATACTTCAAAGGTTAGACAAACAACATACTCTTTTGTTATACAGAAAAATGCTAGTAGCAAAAGAGAGTTAATAAAATTTATGTAAATATGCCTTATTTCATTTAATTGTCCAAAAGTCAAAGGTGGCAGAGATTTGTTGATTAACTCATTAATGAATTTCAGATAAATTAAGAGACAAAAATTTTAATAGGCCAAGTTTTAGATGGGCTTTTTCATATATCAAAAATTTTGTTTTGTTATTATCAAAATCATAAGCCGTATAAAATTATTGAGTCTAGCAAACCTTGGGCCAACAATATCCCCTTTTTGATAATAACAAAACTCTTAAGCAAAATTAGATATGAAAAAAGCTATTAACAAAATATATTAAGCTCCTTTTGAATATTAGTTTCAATAGAACATTCAGATATAATGACAGTTATATATAAAACTAAAGTTAAGTGTAGCAGGCAAGATCTAAGGTTAAGCTTCATACAAAGCTAAGTTAAGTGCAACTACCAACAAATAGATCTTCTTCCATTTTATGATAAAGTTAAGTTCATTCAGCAAGCAAATATTTAAAATTAAGTGCAACAAGATAATTTTGCATAAATAGTTAAATAATTTTACACAAATAGATATTTTTCTCCTTTATTTTTATCAGCACTAAAAAGGGTAAGCATACAGAAAATGTATGCAAAAATTATGAGCAATCAACAAGTAGAAAAAATCAAGAACAATTAGAGTCGTATCAAATAAAAATAAGGCAAAGCACACATGAAAAAAATGTTTTAAGAATTTTGACATCATAGACAATTCAAGAAAATTCACAAGACTAGAAAACTAAAGATTATCAATTTGTTTACAAATTGCTTGAAGTTAAGTTGCCAAGACCTTAAAGGCTTGACTCATCACTTGAGCCCGTTGAGTGAGTGAAGCTACAAAAGTTTGCAAACTTTGTTATAGGCCTTTCTTCTTCATTTGAAATGCTTCTTTGGTTTCCCTTAATTCATTAAAGAGGCGAGTTTATTTAAGCTCAAGTTTTAATAGAATAGGTTAAAGAGCCCATTTGTTGTTAGATTACCTTAATGATTGATGGTTCAACTAAAGGGGAAGTAAAATGAACTAGTGGTGAAAGACCTGAGAGGGGAACTGATTGACTCCTAGAAAGAAGGTGAAGTTCGTAATCTAAGGAAGGTAGTGGTGAAGCTAAAGGAAGGATAGGTTCATGAGAGGAAAAGGACTTAATTTCTAATAAGTAACATTTCCTCCTCCAATAGGAGAAAAGTAAGCCAAAGTCCTAATGGCAACTGCTTTTGCCAAGGGAGTGGACTCTAGCTCAAATAACTTAAGTTATTCTCCATCTCTTGAACTTCCTTGTTAGGCCCCTGAACTTCAGCTTCTTTAGCATGTTCTTCCTCCATTTCTATAATATATGCTTCCTCATTTTCCTTAACTTATGCAATTTTGATCATTGTAGCATGTGCCAATGCAACATCTATAGTATTCTCTTTAACAGGAGGTAAAGTGAAGGGGCCTTCTTCTGTAATTGCAGCAATAGGCTTGGGTGAAGGAATGATGTCAATGGATTGATCTAAAAGGTCTTCCTGAACATCGGTACTTATAACCTCAATGCTACCAAAGGAACTTCATCAATCTTGATAGTTAAATTTGCCTCATCTTATCCATCTACCTCAAGGATGGTTATCAACACTCAAGTAGAGGTTGGTGTATGTGGCATTGCACCTTGCAAGATTTTTAAGGATGAGCAAAGGACTGGCTTATACACTTGCATAGCTAATGCATAGTCACCATCATTTGTGTCAGAGGATGATTTTTTTAAAGGAAGTAGGCATTTTCAACAATATGTTTTAAAGAAGATTTAAGGCCAAAGATAGGCTATTTTAAGGACCTAGCTTCTTCTCTTGGTCTAGGCAAGAAAGAGAGTCAAGGATGCAAAGACTTAATTTGGAATGCTTTAGAATCTTGCATAAACTCCACCACATCGCACTGACAAATCCATTCACCCTCAACATTCATATAATTTATACATTTGATAGTTATAGCATTATAGGTGGACTTTATGGTTTTAAAACAAAATCATCAAAATTTATGCCTCGTAACTTGAAGATCCATGTTAATAATGTCCCTTACGGTAAACTGGCAGTCCGAAGCTTGATCTTGGATGCTTCGTCCATGAATTTGATCATCCAATAAAACACATCAACTTTTAGCTTCTTGTTCAAGCAATAGACCTAAAACACACCTCTCTGGTCAAAATGTCAAGTGCCTTATTTCTGGGACGCAATCACTCTGTGCTCTAAAGATAGAGCCTAAATATTAACCTTCGAACCTCTAAACAAATCTTGTCACTCCATTATAAAATCCAACATGTCATTATATTTAACCTTTAATTTTGTAAACCAAGAGCATCCATTAAAATGAAAATTTTTACATCTAGAAAAGGAGATATCATACAATTGCTCGAAAGTTGTAGTTTTAATGGCAACCATTTTGCCATTCATTATTGATCTAATTACTTTTCCAGTCTCTATCACCACAAGATTTACATAAAACATTTGGACAAAATCTTCATACACTAACTTGTTAACAGAGACAAGGGGTAACTAGTTTAGATTTTTAAAAGTCCACTATAGGCTGTAGTTGAGTTGAAATAAGACTTCAAAGTCTATCCTGGTGTTATTGGATGAAAGGCAAACTGAGATATGTACCTGTCAATCACCTCACTAGAGCAAAAAAATACAATAGATCTTTTTGTGGTCAAAGGTGGGGTAAAAGATCAGAATTTAAGACCTTTTGTTTTCCTTTTCCTAGTGGTATTGTCTTCTTGGTCAACGGGAGTTTTGTTATTTTGAGAATCTTGATGCCAGCTATCAATTGTGGCATTTTCTTACAGGGTTCTTCATGGCTATCTCTAAAACTTCTTTTTCTCTTAGGGTTTGAACCTTAGAAGCTTTCTTTAAAATTTGTCTTTGTTCCCTTACTATTTTCTTTAATTTATTCTTTTTATAGGCATTTTCTTTCTTTCTTTCTTTCTTTTTCGTCTACATCAATAATACCTAGCATAGGGATAAACTTCTTCTATTTATAGGATCGTCTTCTATAGAAAGTGAAGTGATTAATTGTTTTGTTCATATACCATTTATGGTTTTAAGTTAGTGCTTTTAGGGGAGAGAGAGAAACTAAATTCTATTTCTGCAAAAGGTTAACAGCTCAAGGCATAGAAGTGTTGCTTCATTTCTGTAAGGCTTTAATTATGTGTCTAACAAGATTATAATTACTAAATTCAAATATGATAATACATGTTGTTCAAATAGTCCATTGGAATTATGAATTTGTGCACTTTAAGAAAATTTATGAATTAATGTCAAAAATTTTAATTCATTGATAATCTTCATACACGTGACACACATTCAATTTAACTACCTCATATGTGAACATGGTTAAGTAGACAAAAAAGTTAAGTGAACAATAGAAAAAGTTAAATGAACATAAATAATAGTCAAATTAAACAAATGCAAGCAAGTTAAGTGTAAAAATAAATTCAATAAAGACAAAAAATTTTAACGTAAGAAAGCACAAAGAAAACATCATATATAATCAATAATTCCTAGTTCCTTCTTAAGGAACATAAAATAATTTTCAAGTAAGGGTTTTATAAAAATATTAGCAAGTTGATGTTCAATTTGGACATACAATACCTCCATGTCACCTCTTTGAATATGGTCCTTTATGAAGTGATACTTTATTTCTATATGCTTTGTCCCTAAGTAATGAACAAGATTTTTAGACAAGCAGATGGCACTTGAATTATCACAAAATAAGGGAACGTAGTCATAATGCAGTGAGTAGTCTTTAAGTTGCTACTTCATTTATAGAAGCTAAGTGTAGCAGCTACTTACAGTCATATACTTTGCTTCAACTATTGAGAGGACTATTGAACTTTATTTCTTGCTAAACTAAGACCCTAGTGCATTTTCAAGAAGTTGACAATAACCACTAATGTTTTTCCTATCTATTTTGCCACTTACAAAGTTTGCATCTACATATCTTATTAGATCAAACGAGTTAGTTCGCGGATACCATAACCTATAATTCTAAGTTCCTACAAGATATTGAAAATCCATTTAAGTGCTGTAAGATGGGATTCTTTTAGATCAACCTAAAATCTAACATACTTATAGACAACGAACATGATGTTATGTCCACTCATAGTTAAACATAGTAATGAGCCAATCATACCTCTATAATTTTTCTTATTAAAATCTTTACCTTCATCCTTGTCTAAACTTGAAAAGGGATGTATTTTAGTATCTATTGGTTTGCAATTTTTAAACTTGTACTTTTTAGTTAACTCATTTGTGTATTTAGCTTCATTGATACAATTTTTTACTTCAATATATTTGATTTAAAGTCCAAGGAAGAAATTCATCTCACCCATTATGCTCATTTCAAATTTTCCCTTCACAAGTTCGGACAAATCTTTGAGCAAAATTCATTAATAATGCTGAATATAATATCATCTACATATATTTGTACAAATAATAAATCCACTTTAGTTCATTTTATGAAGGGAGTGGTGTCAACATTTCCTTTTGAAAACTCGTTTTCTAAGAAAAAAATACTTAACATTTTATACCAAGTATTAAGAGCTTACTTCAAGTTATAAAAGGCTTCAAAGAGTTTACCCATATGGTTGGGCAACTTATTATCTTTAAATTTAGAGGGTTACTTGACATACACTTCCTCATTTATATAACTATTAAGAAATAGAATTTTTATATCCATTTGATATAATTTAAATATCATATGAGAAGAATAGACAAGCAACATCTTAACAAATTCGATTCTAGCAACAAGAGCGTAAGTTTCATCAAAGTCTATCCTCTCTTGTTGAGTGAAATATTAGGCCATAAGTCTAGCCTTACTTTTGACTATGTTACCTTGCTCATCCAACTTATTACAAAACATCCATCTTATGCCAATGATTGAAACTCTTTTAGGTGGCTTTACCAACTCCTATACTTGATTTCTTTTAAATTGATTTAATTCTTCTTGCATTGTTGCCATCCATCCTTCATTGCCAAGGGCTTCTTCAACTATTTTGGGCTATATTTGTGAGCATAGAGTAATATTGTTGCTACTTTACCTAAACGATGATCTTGTTTGACATCCTTCATTTGAGTCTTAAGGAATGTATCACATTTAGTAGGATATAGAGCACTTTCATTCTCAGACTATCTTGACATTTTTAGCATCCTAACTTATTTTTTAAGTTAACGATAAAGGCATAACACCTTGATCCTTAGAGGACTCTATACTTTATCATTGCTTCTTTTGAAAATTTGCATCTGGCTAATTCCTTGAGTTGGTTGTATGCTCCATACTCTATTGACAATTTAAAGATCGTTTTCTTAAGAGTTAAGTTTACTCATAGTTGAGTTAAGTTCACTCTAGCTTTTGTTTACAATTTTAAGCAGATTTGCATAAGGGTCATTTCTTTTTTCTTGGACTCCATTAGCTGTTTGCCTTTGATTATTTGTTTCTACTAATTCTCCATCCTCATCTGTTCTTATATATTTTCTCAAAAAGGAATTAAATTCATCAATGATAACATGCATAAATTCTTTTATCACCATAATTCATTTATTATAAACTCTATATACTTTGATAATGGTGGAATAACCTAACAAAATGCCATTATTACTACGTGCATCAAATTTACCCAAGTTATCTTTATCATTATTTGAATGAAATATTTATAACCAAAAGCATGACAATAACTAATGTCTAATTTCCTTCATTTCCATAATTCATATAGAGTTTTTTTTTTAAATGGACTTAATAAGATATCAATTCAAGTTATAGTAAGTAATATTTATAGTTTCAACCTAAAAGTATTTAAAAAGATAATTGTTGATGAGTATGATTCTAACTATATCTTAAAGAATGTGATGCTTTCTTTCAATCACTCCATTTTATTGACAAGTTATGGGCATTGAAAAGTTGTAAGTAAAACCTTACTCATTATAAAAAAATTTTAACAATTTGTTCTTAAATTTTTCACCATAATCACTTCAAATACTTAAGATTAAATACCTCTAGTCTCTCTAGACCTTTCTACACAAAATTGCAAAATTCTTAAAAACTTCAGCAAGAAAAAGAAACTAAGTAAATATAGAGTAGTCATTAATGATAAAAAATTCATAGCTCTTGTAACAAAGTTTTAAATTTACATAAAGCCAAAGAAATCTATATGCAACAATTGAAGGGGCTGAGTTGAGGACAATACTACATTCACTTTAAAGGAAGATCTTGTTTATTTTCCTATTTAATATGCATCACATAAATGTTCCTTTCTAAAATCTAGCTTTGGAAGTCTTCTCACGAGGTTAAGTTTAGATAATTTAAATATAGTGTACATACTTATATAGTTAAGTTTTTTATGCCACAACCATAGATCATTGCACAAACAAGGCCTTGTTATCATAATAGATTATGTGTTGCATGGACTTAAACACTACTTGGTAGCCTTTATCACATAATTGACTAGTGTTAAGTAAATTATGTTTTAAACTATTAACTAAGTAGATATCATCAATGCAACAATTACCACTTATCTCAACTTTAACACTCCTAATAATTTTACCTTTATCTCTATCACCAAACGTGACTGATCTTCTGTCTTTGTAGGTGAATGATAGAAACTTAAAGGGATGTCTAGCCATATGCCGAGAATAGCCATTGTCTGAAAATCACTTATATTTTGATATCCTTTCTTTTAAGCATACTTATAAGTAATTCAATTTTTTTAGGTACTTAAATCTGTTTGAGTCCTTTAAAATTAGTTTTGGGTACAACAATACCATTTGGAACCTAAATCATTTTTCCTTTCTCAAATTTGCATTTATAACAAGCATGACCAATTAAATTGATTATAGAAGATACAAGAAGCAGAGGGTAAAGATTTAATAATGAAATTTTTATATATCTTAACATTTTTTTAAAACATATTCTTATTTTATCAAACATACATTTTTGTTTTCTTAAAAACATATTTAGATTTTCTTCCTTTTGCACAAGGTTAACTAAATCCTTACTCAAGGTTTCAATTTGCTATTTTAAGGTTTTGCTTTATTTAAGAGCTAACATAAACTTATTTTCAAGAATATAAGCATTTTCTTTAAGTTTGGAGTTTACTTTAAGTTGATCTTCATACATTGAAAATGACTTTTTAAAGTTACAAAGGAGGTCATTAAAGGTTTCATTAAGTTCATCATAAGATAAGAACCGTTCAGCTTGTATCTTATTATTTTCAAAAGCTATAAAGTATATGTGTGCCATCTCTTGTTCTAGTTACTCATCTTCATTATCATTATCACTCCATGCCGCCATTCCTTTCTTCTTCCCATAGGATTTTTGCTAACTTTTTTTTTTGTCAGGTAATGACATTCAGATCTAATGTACCTATTCTTTCCATATTCAAAGCACATTACTGACCCTTTGTTTGGCTCTTCTTTCTTAAAGGCACTTTTTGATGTGTTCCCTTTGTTCTTCGAATGTAGCTTTTTTTTCTTAGTATACTTTTTTTTAATTTCTTAGCGAAGAATGCGAAATGTTCATCATCTATATCACCATCATCTTCATCAATCAATTGTTGCTTAGTAGCTAAGGCTTTTAATCTAACCATTATCTACCTTGTTTACTCATGCCTCTTGATTTAGTTCTTTTGATAAGCAATGAGGATGCCTTGCATTTCATCATAGGTCATAGTGTTGAGGAGTCTACTACTTTCAAAAAAGTTTACTTTAGATTGCCATTTCTCTAAAAGAATCCTAAGGATTTTGTGATTTACCTCACCATCAATATAGACTCTATCTAAAGATTTTAGTTCTCTTACTAATTTTGCAAATCTTATATACATTTTTTCAATACTTTCATTATCTTTTATATGAAACATCTCATATTTATATGTGACGGTATTATGATTGCTCTCTTTTACGTTTAAGGTTCCTTCATGAGTGGCCTCAAATTTTTTTCATATTTGTCGAACCATGTCATAGTTGGATATTTTATTGTATTCTTTATTGCTAAAAGCACATAATAGAATGTTGTTGGCACACTCATTGCACTGCGCCATTTTAATGTCATCTTTTGTTCACTCTTCTCTAGGTTTGTCCATGACTCGTTTGTTGTAAGATTTATGGATTTAGGCATTCTAGGGCCATTCTTTATCATCTCATAAACTAGGTAATTAGTTGACCCAATATATATATCTTCATCCTTGCTTTCCAATGAGAATAATGTTTTTCGTTGACCCTTTTTAGAAGTAAACTCCCTAGGGTATATGTAAAGTTATCTTTCTACAAAATATAACCTTTTCTTTAGATTGTGAAGCACTAAATCAATGAGACTTGCTCTAATTCTCATTAATAAACACACCTAAAGGGGATGAATAAGTATGTAATGCAGAAAGTGAAAAGTAGTTAAAAATAAACATAAACTTAAGCTAAGACAAAAGGAGACTGTATACCAAGTTAAGTGAAACTTACATAAACATTTTTCACTTAGATGCAATAGCAATATGATCAAGTGAAGGATAGTGCAACTAATAAGTTGAGTGTATGCTGCAGATGTAGTTAGTTTAGAATAAAAAGTTAAGGAGAAAGAAGTAACGCATGACAATTTATCTTGATTCAGCCTTTTTGGCTTACATTCAATCCCTTTAAATATTAAAAAATTTTCTTCATTCAAATAAACAAGTTACAATACAAGTTGACCTTGAACTTAACTTACCTAAAAGTTTTCACAAGTTTACCTTTAACTTACTTACACACAACATTTTACTTAACCTTACTATCAACTTACTCTCACATCTAGAGAGCTACCACAAATGTTAAGGAGAGGAAATTTTACACCTTAATATGAGATTACAATATCATATAATAAATGATTCTTTGAAAGTCGATTAACTGGAGACTCAAAATATTATAAGAAAAGTAAATATTATTAAATACTAAAGTAATATCTAATTATTTTTCTTTGTGGTTTGCTCTTCAATCATCAATGAATTTAATTTCTTCACTACCTTGTAATCATTACTAGTGGCGTCTCTTTTCTTGTGGAGTGAAGTGTTCAACACAATAACTTTCCAATTAGAATAGAGAATGTATATCTTCAATGTTCATTTCTTCTTTCTCAACGGCATCATGTCATGCAAAGTATTTGTCTCATCTCCATTAATTTTCTTTAATGTTTTATAGATTAGAAAAATGGCATACTCTTTTCTTATATAAAAAAAAAATGTTACTAGCATAAGAGAGTTGATAAAGTTAACATAAATATATTTTATTCCATTTGTATTGTTTGCAAGTCAAAGGTAACAAGGATTTATTAATTAGTTGATTAATAAATTTCAAAGGAATTAAGAAACCGAGATTTTAATGAGCTTGGTTTTAATTGGGCTTTTTCATATATCAAAATTTTTGTTTTGTTATCATTAAAGTTATAAGCCACATGCATAGGATTATGGGGACTAGCAAATCTTGGGCCAACAAGGTTAACTTGACTTAACTCTATCTCTTAAAAATTACCAAATATCTCACTAATAAACTACACTTAGTAACTTAAAATATCCCTTTTACATTTATTCTTTTTATTTGGCTGGATTGCATTTTACCCTCCCATAAACTACCCACATCTTTTTCTCACTATTTAACTACATCTAGCTAATAATAAACTTAATCTTTTAGTTTTTTTCTTCTTATTATTAAATCATGGTATTTTAATACGTTAATTAACACTCTTGGATTAATAGTAATGTGTCTAAGTTTGCACCCTACTTAACAACTCTTCTTCTTTTTTTCCAATTTTTGAATTTAAATTTTTTAAAATGTGAAACTTGTAAAGTGTATGAAAAAATGACAAAGGGAGTATAAGTATATATAGTGTCTATTTTTTTTTTATTCCCGATCTTTTTTCTCTTTATCTCTCTTTTACTTTAAAAGCATTTTACAAATTTTACGTGTTGAAAAATTCAGACTCTTAATTCTTACACGACTCTGGGCAGTGATTGGCATATCTGAATTCTGTATGGCGCAATAGATTCTTAATGCTAGTTGAGTTAGCAACTAACACAAAGTCCCCATCAACACAACTCAACCTTAGTTTGGGCATCAAAACCAAAAGAACCTTTCTTTTCATCTCCAATTTCCATATTAAACAACATTAAATTAAAATTCTCAAGCCCCTTCAATCATCTACAAATAAATACACAACCCCTCTTCAACCTTCAGTGACATCATAACCCAACCCAACCCAACTTCTTCCATTTCTATTCTCTCATACATGGACCGCATAGCGAAGCTCGTGTCCCAGAAGGCGGTGGTGATATTCAGCAAGAGCTCGTGCGGGATGTGCCACGCGATTAAGCGTCTTTTTTACGAGCAAGGAGTGGGCCCTGCCATTTATGAGCTCGACGAGGATTCAAGAGGGAAGGAGATGGAGTGGGCTCTCATGAGGCTCGGCTGCAACCCCTCGGTTCCGGCGGTGTTTGTCGGCGGCAGGTTTGTGGGTTCGGCTAACACTGTCATGACCCTTCACCTCAATGGCTCCCTCAAGAGAATGCTCAGAGATGCTGGAGCTCTTTGGCTTTAATTTCATAACATCCAAACACACTCCCTTAATATATCGCAAGCTTGTGTTCCTAACTTTTCCTTTTCCCCCTTATATATATACACTGCGGCTTCTGGAGATTAGAATCCACACATTAATTGTACCAATATAATTACTCTCTTTATATCGAGCGCTCTTATACTATCATTTTGAGTTCTAATCTCTCCACAAATTTTTGGTACCAAATCACACTTAATATTATAATATATGGGAGAGTCTATTGGTTTCATAATGATCAGAAAACTAAGGTTAAAATCTCATATTAGTAAATTATCACTATGAATGAAATTTAAATATTGTTAAGTATAAAATTAAACATATAAGTTCCACAGGGGAAAAAAATTAAACATATAAAAATGAAATGGGGAATTGTAGATATAGTGATTATATAATATTAGCTAGGTGAATGAAAAACTGGAATTAATACTTAATCCTTCATGGAATCTTTTTAATAGAGAAAGAGAAGGGTAAATTGTGTGAATAAAAAAAGAGAAGATAGGGAAAGGTGGTGAGGATTTTAGATATAGTGATTTATATGATATTAGGTGAATGAAACACTGGAATTAATATTTAACCCTTATGGAATTTTTTTAATAGAGAGAGAGAGAGAGAGAGAGAGAGAGAGAGAGAGAGAGAGAGAGGGAAATGTAAATTGTGCTAATCTGAAATGAAGATAGGGAAATTAAAGGTGGTGAAGATTTTAAGTTCCGCAGACGTGCGTCACATGCAAAGTGTTTGGCATAATTAAACTCGGACAAATTTTACGTGGCATAAGAATAATAATCAATATATGTTGCAGTCTCTGTCAATTTAAAAGACGGATATATATTCCTTGATCCATATAAATATACTAAGTGGATAAATTTCACATCCGCGTCCAATACAAATATTCTTATTGCAGTGTTATCCCATCAACACCATAATGCTGGGGCCCCATGGGCTGCTTTCATATGTTGCCTCATAATTTGAGCTCGATAAATTTAGTATACATAATTAATTAATAAGATGACTTTTAACTTATTTATATACATTATTATTATTTAATTTGATGTACATATATTGAATTTAATGTCTCTTTTTTTAAAAAAATTAGTTTCATATCATCCTTTATGTTTAAAACCCAAAAAAAATGTTTTTTTTTTACCTAAAACACACATTTTTCAAATAAAATATCCCTAAAAAGTTATTAATAAACGGCATTGGATTCCCATAAGAAATGAACCTAAATATGGTAACCTAGCTAACTAATTGGAAACTTGCAAAAGCCCTTGACATTTGAAAACATTTACCAAACTAGGAAGTTTTGGAAATACATGACCCTAGCTAGTGCAAATTTCTTGGTCACTATATATCACTTCATTTTCGAGGGACTTGCTTGTAGTAGACAACTTCCTCATACACACACACACATATTGGTCAAATTTAAGTTCTGGTTTGCTTTGTATAGCAAGCACTTCTCATAATAATCCTTATCTGCCAAAAGCAGGAATAAGATAATTTGATGTAAAGGTGATGCGCCAATTACAACTGATCAACTATTTGCCTCATCCGTCAAGTAGTTATCAAGCTAAAAATTCTTCAAACCAAACTGCATTATATTTCAAATTAATAGCAACAATACTAATGATAGTGATAGGATAATTTTACAGAGAACTCCAGTTTTTTTAAGTTTTGAGTTTTCAGTCTCGTTGAATGATTTTGAAATTTGTGATGAAATATTTTATTACTATATGCGAATCTTATATAGTGATCTAATGGCTAAAGAGCTGGAATTTTTTTATCCTTATACATATAGATGCAGAGGACCGTAACAGCTTGTGATTGTTATACTTGCATATTTGCCTTGAAATGCTTACTGTCTCCTTCAGGCATAAGATTTTCTTTGTTAGTTGTGATAAAGGAGATGGCGAAAACCAGCGAAGAGTCTAGCCACAATTTTGAGTTTCTCTCTCTCTCTCTCTCTCTAGATATATATTTTGCTTTTATTAAAATCCTCAACCCTAATTAATTTGCTAAACTTAATTTAGTTATCAGCCAAATTAATTAATTAGAGGGCCTTTTATAATTCTGAAATTATCATTTTTCCTATGGTTGATGAGCTAAGGATTTTTTTTTTTGGGTTGATAAAATGGTTGAATTAATTTATTGCAATCTCTATGTATAAATTGCATGGAGAAATTCCACTAGGTGGTTTTTGGTGATGTACATGACAATTTTATTCATAAGTTACTCGAAAATTAATTAGTTCAAAATTCAGAGAACATTATAAAACGTTAGGGTCTTAAATTTTTCATCTGTTTCATATTCAAATATCATATAAATAAAGTTTTGATTACTTGAAAAATCGGATGTTCTCATTTATTAAAGACCTTAATTTTCCTACAAAATTACGAATGGTTAATGGCCTTGGGGAGTTGGGGTTGTGATATGAGGGTGCATTGATCTAGGTTTAAATAAATATATTTTTTAGTGAATAAGAGAAATGTTTTTATTAAGAAATTTGTATTGTACGGACTCACCGAAAAAAATCTTTCCTTTTGTTTTTCTTTTCTTTTTGTCCTTGATCAACTATTATATTTGTACTTTTTGGGTGAGACGCAAGAGGAAGAAGAATAAACTAGTGCTTTGTATTGTTCCAATTTTGTGAGAAAAGTTAGATAGGCCAATATTCAAGCTGTCTAATTTGAGTGATAGAATTGATTCCACTTTATCCAGAATAATAATCTAGAAACTTATATATCTTCCTCCCAAGCACACCCACAATCGGTCTCATCTATATACATGTGTTGTACCAAATTAATCTTACTAATGCGCATATGGTTCATGCAACAAAAGTTAAAGTGACTCAAATTAAGGTGCATTTCTTTTGTTTATTTTCTGGTTGTCACTTGCTGGCCGGCCTGATAGAACTTTAAGATCCTTGATGAGACAACAAAAAAAAAGGAAAAAAAATATATTTTTCTCTATTCAAAATATATATCTTTTTGAAAATGATCATCTCATGTCCATTATTATTTTCATGCTTGAGATACATAGGCAAATTAATATATTCAATCAACAATAAAAATCTTGGTCTGATATCACAGCCTAAATAAAGATATTTGTCTGGCTCTAGCCCTCCCTAAGGCTCATGCAAATACCAGAATTTGCTCCTAATTAAAACTGAACTTAATTTATGATACAACATACCAGGCATTGTTTACGATCTGACTTCAACAACTTCTCGTGAATGTGAAGAGGAACATGCTAACGAGGAAAAACAACCCAGGAGCCCCCAGTGTCTTTAGCAAAGATTCAAGGACATATAGAGAACATCAGAGTGTTGATGGAAAATTCTTGAATTTTCAGATAATTTTTAATTATATCACACAATATTATAAGGAAGATCATAATTGAAGAAAGGAATACTTTCAGAAAATCTTTATACGCCAAGAAAATGTTTTGTGAAAGAAATTTGATTTGGGCCAATATTTCTCGAATGAATTTTAATTATGTCAAACAATATTATGGAAAAGATCATATTTTGAAAAAAAAAACTTTTGGAAAATCTTTATTATGCCAAAAAAATATTTTGTCAAATAAATTTGATTTGGGCCAATACATCTTGTGAAAATAAACTTTTAAACTAAACAGTTTTTCTTGATTGATGAAAATCTTAATTTGGGCCAAACAAATTTTTAAAAAATCAAAATATATTTACTTGGTTGTTTGAGTAGCCAAGTGTTTTCTACTAAGAGATTAAATTATTTTTGTTGACAAACCAAAATAGCTTTTAAGAGAAAATATTTAGGGGTCATAAAATTTTAAATTGTCAAAGTTTGACTTTCAAATTTGCCTTGTGTATAGATGTCCAACATCATGTAATATACAATGGTCACAAATCTGGATAGCCATTTAATATCAATTCTAACACAATACTAACCATCAGACGATACGCAAGGAGCGAAACGTGAAAACACAAATAGAAAGAGATTGAATGGGATTAGCAAAGTTTAAAGAGGCCAAAAAAAAAAAAGCAGTGTCCAACATACAAGAGAAGGATATGCAGAAAAGTAACTGACATATGTCCCATCCCCACTGAATATCATTTAATGCTTAAGGAAATCAAAATGCTTAGAAGAAGACTTTTTCCCTTTGTTCAGCCTCGATACACCTTCGAAGAGTGAGAAAATCTAAAGCTATTGAAGAAAGCTGTAACATTCATGAAAAGAGAACCTCCAAATAAGCGCTGAGAGAGCTGCAGTACTCTGAACATTTAATGAAGATACGTAAGCCGTTGGAAGGCATTTGCCTCTCCAAGAGCAACGACTTTTTGCAATTAAATAACTATTTAAAAAGATGAGCTTTGAAGAAGACACTGTAGAATAAAATGGTGAAAACAGTGCATTCATCTTATTGATTACTTGCTTGTTATGCTTCAACGAGAGATATTGAGTGAATAAATTATCAAGTATGCAAATTTGTGCTACATGTAAGCTATCATTAGAAGGAAAAGAGACAAAAGAAAACATGATTCTTTCATTGTGTTATTACATGTTTAATTTAGCGTTAAAAGATGAAAAAATCACGTTTGCAATTCATAAAATACAGAAGTTACAATTTGTTATTTTGGCTAAAATCATGTTTTAAAAAAAAAATTAAACGAAACATGCACTTAGTCTTTTTCCACCCACAATCTAATTGTGCTTGTCTCAATTGATATATGCTCATATGTGAGAGATTCCAACTTGGTAATTTGTGAGCTATATTAAGTGCTTTTTTTTGTAAGCCTGAGCTTGGTCTATATATTTCTTCTATATTTCATTTGAATAGTTAAGAACTTATGTAAATCTAAATAGGTAATATGAAATAGTAAAAGTTTTAAAGACTAATCTTATTCTTAGGTTGTCTTGAAATTAGATAATAAAATTTAAGTGAGTAACCTCTTAGAATAATATTATCTCGATTTTAGATTGTAAAGCACAAGTACGTGATCTCTAGAGATTTTCTTATCAATTAAGAAATAAAAGGTAGAGTAAATCACATTGATCTAAACCAAAGTAAATCTTGGACTGTGATTATCTCTCTTCCTTGCACTCCCAAGTTTTTGTTCTTCCACAATTTGGAATTTGAAAAAATCAAAGAGAGTTTTTAATTCACTACACTAGTTTGAAAATCATGCAGCTTTTCTTGAAAATTATTTTCGTACGACTTTCCAAAAGCCTTAAGTTTTAAATCAAGGTTTCAAATATTTAACAAACTACTTTTTAGAGTCTATCATCTTGCTAAGATATTTGACAAACTACTTTTTGAAGTCTAAGTCGTAATTGGAATTTGCAATATTAGATCGATGATTTCACAACCCATGATTTAATTATTCAAGTTGTTTTGAAAAACATGATTTTAATGCATAGCAAATACTAATACTTATTGAGTTTTTTTTTTTTCATTAAGTGTTTCAGGAAACTTATTTCTCTTGAAAAATGACTTCTTCCTTATTTGATCTTTTTAATCATTCAAGTTTTGAAAGACTCAACAGAATTTCAACTACATACAAGTGTTTTAATTTCTAACTAAGTTTTCAGAAAATCATAATTTTAACAATCACACAATGTTTTATAAAGTTAATTTTCAGATAATATTGTAAGAACTAAAAGTTTTTATCAAATAATTTTTTAGATAGGAATAATCTTTTAAAAGTCTAATTCACCCTTCTCTTAAAGGAGTTAACACTTCATGCCACATTTGGTACATGGCATACCACGTTACAGGAAAAAGAAGTATTTAAAAAAAAGTATAAAGTATTTATTATCATATTATAATTATTATTTAACAATACCTATCTCTTTTTATTATTTTTTAAAAATAAAGATATAAGTGTCATTTCTTATTCCACTTATTTATTTTTTTCCTTTTATTTCTGTTATTTCAATCTCCTTTCCCACATATCAAACTTGGCATGAGGAATTTGAAAAAAGGAAAAAAAATATTCAATAGTAATTAAAGGGTTATGACCAACCTGATTTGAGGGATTTGGATTAGTTGAAATCAGTTCTTTAAATTGATGAATTTTGTCTTAGTATCTTTAAAACTAAATGATCCAGATTTAAATGTCAATCAGAGTTTTTTTTTTTTAAATCCACTATGTGCTACTCTAAAGGTTAATTTTGGCAATTCACCGAACTTTTAAGACTGTTTATCCCAATGAAACCCCAGCAATTATACTGAACCTTATAGAATAGTACAAAATAAAAACAATTTTTTGAGCAGCCAAATTCATAGATGTAAAACAACTGTATTTAGTTTATCACTGAAGAACAAAACAAAATCCATAAATTACAAATTGAAAGCTAGGACCAGAAGGTTTAAACCTACACACACACACATACACATAAGGCTCCACATTATATTGAAATAGTATTATCAACATTCAACTACTCTACCCCCTTGCAACTTGTTTATATACTATACACTGCCCTTCTTTATGTACTGATACGAAGGTATTGATATATTATATATACTGAGCACCATCTAAATGATTTCAAGTGCAAAATTGACAGGTATCCAAATAATGACAAAGATTATCAAAGAGCCAAGCTTGATCTCAAGTGGTAAATATCTCTACTATAGAAGGAAATTACATATTGGAACCTTTGAAAAAGAACTTGTTATATATGGTCAGAGTAGGTCAAAAATAAAACATAGTAGGATGCGTTATTTATATGTCCTTATATAAATGAAATTATCATTTTAATGGGAAACTTTCACCGAAAATATGCATCGTTGTTGTTATTAAGAAATTAATGGATAAGGGAGAAGATTTTGAAAGCACCAATCGCACAAGTTCTTGCGTCTCTGCCTCTGTTTCTGAGGTGTTAATGCTGTAAACTTCCATTCTCATGTGCCTGATGGCTTTAGAATTTATGAGGAAAAAAAGTTAAGAAAATGAAAATGCCAAAAGAAAGAGTTTTTTTTTCCCTTGCATTTTTGCTTTTTTGCTAGAGGAGACAAAGAATTTACCAAACCTTTAAGATTTTAAATAATGCAGCACCGTACTAAACAACAGAAGATTATTTGCAAGATGATGCTACTTGTGATTACTGATATGGAATTTTGTTGTCATCTACAGAATATAATAAATTTCAATGTTACACGACCTTGTAAATCAATAGTTTCTTACTTTGCTGTCTTTACCTAGATGCACATAGCCTTCGAGGGAAAGGAGATGACTTATATGCACCACCATCGAATGCCATCACTTGTCAGTGTCTTTATCTATAAGAATATTGTAAAAGTAAAAGCTCTCTTACTTTGTTGTAAATGAATATTTTCTCACTCTGTTGTCTTTGCCTAGATGAACCTGAACTTGGAGACGAAGGGGGTGATCATGCCAACCAAGATGAACATCAAATAAATCCCTCAAATGAAGACAATGACTACTCTGCAAGTTCCGAAAACGAGAGTGAAGAAATGCCAGACCTGGAAAGCAGCTCACAGGAAGAAGGTGAGGATATATATCACACACTGCATAGATGAGGAAAATTCATACGAAAGTGAAGAACTAGATGCACAGGAACCAAAATGTAAGGCAATCGCAAGGTATGCAGCTGACGAGTGGACAAGATGATGGCGCACTAGACTAGTGGGGGCAGCATATGCATGCATGATGAGGGACACGAATCTTAATTATGATGATAGTGATGAGTTGAAGAGTCTTAAAAGGAGTGACAGTGACGATGATGATGCTGTGCCTAGGAACAAATACTTCAATCCAAAAACAGATCTAAGTGGGAGAGTAGAACTGAAGGTTGGCATGAGGCTTCTTACTGGGTTTCTGTTTTTCTGCTATTATGTTTGCTAGTTACTGGTTTTCTGTGTTAGGCTGAATTTTCTCTTTCTTTTTTTTTTTTGGGCAATGGGTCATGTATTGACAAGTTGCAAATATGTAAACGATATTTCAATAAATGAAATGATTACATATTTTAGATTCATTACATTCTGCGTGAAAGTTGCTTATTCAACTGCTTACATACGGAGGACAAGGTTGTGATCTTTGTTTACATGCCTTTGAATTTCTGTGTATGTTCCTTCTCAACTGTTTATATATTGCTGGGTTGCTTTATATCAACCTATATTAAGTCCTGTAATGTATTCTAGAAAAGTTCAGACGTCAGATTGCATTATTGGAGGTGGGTGATTTTACCTTTTTTTTTTAATTTTTTATGTGACGCTTTCAACAAATAAGTGAACTTAGAACGAAAGACAATATTCAACTCTGAATTCTTGGATGACTCCCGTAATTGCAGGTAGTAAAGTGCATATCTATTAGCCGAGAAACGAGATTAAAGCATGAAGAGTAGTTATATTGCGTCCCAAATTTGCAAATAATTAATTACTCGTCCTGTACAGAGGAATATTTTTTATGTAATATTTAATAAAATGAAACCATTTAACAATCTGAGTTTAACAATGAAGTGATTGTTTTGCTTCCGTTACTGGGATAATTTATTCACTACATATGACTTCGGAGCATATACTCTGATTTCTTAATGTCTATGAAGTGTGATAACAACATATATTGTCTTGTAGATATGGCGTCATAAAATTTTCTTTCATTCGTTTTGAAATTATACTTGATAATGAACTGTGTCCTGTATCAATTCTCTTATGGTTTCGTGGGGAAATTAGAAAGACAAGTGACAGAATTTCACTTGTAATGATTTTGTTGTGGTTCATGTTTTGATATTCTGATTATATGGAGAAGGAACAGCTTTGTATCTTGACCATGGAGTTCTTTTTGACACATAACAGGAGGTTGATATCATGTCCTTGGCTTGGCTTCCACTTCACTGCATGTAAGTGCGTTAAAGCTTTTGATGGGAAACAAAACAAAAAAGAAGAAGGATTGGGTTTCAATGATTATCTATTGATATAAAATATAAATGTCACATTGCTTTTGAAATTTAATGTTCTGTTTTAGTTTCCTTCTCTCTCCAAAAAATAGATTTAACTTGCTGGGAAATAGGAGCATTTTTAAGATCTAAGCCCGTGACGGTTTCAAAAAATGTTAAAATTATATAATGGTCTTATTAAGTATACACACTCCCCCGACCATGTTTTTATTCTTGGATGAAATAGTGGAACTCTACCATTGTTGTTAAAATTATCATAATTCTGTTATAAAATTGATATTATAAAATTATAAAATTGTGTATAAAGCTTTTCTACTAAGATATTAATGAAAACAAAAAAATCTAACATATTAGACAAATTAGAAAGCTGTCTTTACAGATGCACGAGTAAGGTCTCACAAAAAGAAAAAAAGGAAAAAAATATTACAATAATAAACAGTAAAAAATCATGATTATCCTGCAATTTATACGTACATACACACACACTCACACACATATTCGATGAAATTGATTGATTAGCATTACTCGAAGTTGTTATTTTACAAATTTTCACGTTTTCCCTTTGCTTGATTGTCAAAGGGGAAATATGGGAGTTTTATATCTTCAAAACTATTTTGTAATTAATGAAAATTATATTTAAAGACTTATATCATATAAAATTCATAATAAAAAATTTTATAAATTAAATTTATTTTTAAGAATTATAATTACTGTCAAATTTTAAAAGATTTATTATCAATTTTAGAGAATTTATTATTGAGTGTATGAAAATTTAATATTTTTTTACATTTAATAATAAATCTCTTAAAATTAATAGTAAATCTTTTAAAACTTAATAATAATGATAATTCTTAATGATAACTTCAACTTTTAAAATCTTTTATTATAAATTTTATATGATATTGATTTTTAGATGTAATTTTTCTTTATATCTATCTTTATGAATGTAACTACCTTATAAAGTAGATTTTTATTAAATTTGATTGACAAAATACAAAAAAATGAAAAATAAAAAATGCCCAGCTCACCGGTAGTATCATTTTAGCACGGTTTTAGAAAATATGTTACTTCTTAACATCCCAAAATCAATTTTAAATTTAATAGTTTACTTCCCAAAATGTTGCCCGTGCATAGCACGTGAAACAATCTAGTACCATAAGAGAGTGTTTGATTCAATGGAGAGGAGGGGAGGGGAGGAGAGGGGTTTTAATGATATGTTGTTTAGTTGATTTGGAGAGATAGGAGAGGGGAGAATGAATTAATGGACAATTATACCCTTAATTAATTTTTTTTATTTTTAAGATATTTTTATAAAAAAAAAGTTTTGTCTTACTTTTTATTATAAAAAATAATTTTTTATTTTTATTCAAAAATATTCTTATTTTTATAAAAAATATTTTAAATTTTATTAAAAAAATAAGATTTATATTATATTTAAAATAAAAATAATTTAAAAAATAATTTGATTAAATACACCTAAAAAATTTCTCTCTTCTTCAAAACCTCTCACTTTTGGAAGGGAGTTTGGAGGAGAGGGGAGGGGAGGGGAAGGCCCCTCCACTCCAATTTTTTCATATTAAACAAGGGGAATGATTCCCCTCATATTGCCTCCTCTCTTCTTCAATTTTTTTATACCAAATAAAGGGAAGGATTCTCTGACCTTCCCCTTCCCCCCAAACCCCTCCAACCAAATAAGAAGTAAGAGTAGCATATAAAAACGCTAGTAGCAACACACAAAAAAGCAATTATAGCAAAAATTTTCAACCTCCTTCATACTTTTCTAATCTTACGCCAGCTTTTTTCGACTTTTAAAACTTAAGGGAAAAAAAACCCAGTTAACTTAGACAGTTTAAAGTGTTAAATTTTATATTGTATTTTCTATTAGAATTTCTGATTTTATAACATTATTAACAAAAATGCCTCTTACTTTCGTTTAGTTTTCCTTTTCTTACTTTTTCACCCTTCTTCTTCTTTTTCATCAGCGCAATTGTGCAAGTCTATTCAAATCATGAATTTCATTCATTTGCTTCATTGGTGAAGCTTTCCATGGCCAATCAGCTTTACTTCATAAATCTTTCAATTTTTTTTTTTCTGGGCCAACATAAATCTTTCAAATTAACAAGTCCCTTTCTTGTATTTTTTTGTTTAAAATGAGCTATTATAGACTTTCAATAATTATTTTTTCTTAATAATCTACTATGAGAATAGCTATGTTTATTTGGTTTTATAAATGATAAATTAGTTTTATGCAAAATAAAATCATAAAATTTATACACGCACACATACATGCTTGTGAATTCATTAACTAAAACATTCAAAAAATAATAATCTTGTCACTCTAATTCAGTAAAGTTTTTGTTCTTTGAATGAAATTGATCAAAAAGAATTTTTACGGAACAAAATATAAATTAAAGGATTATTTTGAAACGTTTAAAATTTTAAATAAGGTTAAGAGATCAAAAAATTATTTTAACATACTTTAAATTACTTTTTATCTTTTTTTTTTTTCTTTAAGTATCTCATCAAAAGTATAGTTAGAGATATGTTTTTTTATTTTTCATAAATATTAAAAAGTTCTCACATTTGGTATACATAAAAATATTGTTTTCCTTAATCTTTACCTAACTAATCTGTTTATTCTGGATTAAAATAGATTGACTTCAGGTAAAGTAGTGATTTGAAACTGGGAAAGTTTTAGAGAAAAACGAGCCATAACTTGGAAAAGATCAAAAACCCTAATTAGTCTACCATCCATGAAAGACCAGTTGTGTGGGGAACAGGAGAATGGACAACATCTGATTTGACCTTCAATATTATTAAAATGGATCCTCTTTCTCGTACGCGATCTCATCTTATTGGAGGAGGGGAAAAGAAAAACATAATATGAGATTCAACGCTTCAAGAAAATGAAATATATAAAATTTTATTTCTCTTTAATAAAATAATGTCTTGTTCACACCCTTAGAGATCTGGATTGCAATATTAGAAGAATTTTCCACTTGTTATTCAACTTTCTTATTGTCCTCTTTCATTTTTCGTGATGTTATCTAGAAGTTTAAATATTTGTCCCCTTCTTGTTTGAAAACAGAAAATATCCTTAAGATCCACAGATTCTTAAATTAGATGCCGCATGTTTTGACCATCAATCCTCAACTTTGAAAAAGATACTAGGTCAACTGTTTTAATTTTCTTTCTTCTCCAAAAAACAAAAGGACAAGCTTTGTTTTCTTTTTTTTCTTTCTCTTCCACCGCAGATCCTTTTCACATTTGGTGGCCTTTTTGGCTTTGTATTTTTTTTTACAATTTTTAAAAATAAAAATTATATTAATAAATTCAAAATTTTTTATTAAAAATAATATTTTAAAATTTTTAATTATATAGCATAATTAACATTTTTAAAATATAATTTTTATATAATGAAAATATTTAACTTGTAATTTTTTTCATTTTTAAAAATTTAAAACCAAGAATAAAAAATTCAAAAGGCCTCCTACTACATCATCTACTGTTGCTTGTCAATCCTCTATGTCTTCATGTTTCTTGTTTACTCTTTGTACGATTTTTTTGGTCTTCACGGGACAACATTTTATTTAAAAGAAAAATTATATCCTAATTTAAAAATAAAAAAATTGCTAGTGACTAATTATTTAACAGTCTAAAATTTTATTTTGTTTATATAAATAATTAATACCTATGCTCACGAAGACATGTATATCTATTCAAATGACTTACTGCATATGTTAATTTAAAAAAATATTTTATAAAAGTATTATTTTTTGTTGTAATTGAAATAATTATGAAGATATGACTTTTTAAAATCTTTTTTTATATTTAATAACATGTATTTTATAAATTTTAAAGAAGTTATATTATACTATGTGAATTAATTTTTTATTTATATTATTATAATTTATAGGTCTATTTTTATGGTTGAAAACTAATAAATAAAGTTTATATACTAAGTATGAAGAATTTAAGTGAATGAAAATTATCTTTTTTTTATTTTTTTTCTTATTCCTGTTAGATTAATTTCTTATATTTCTATTAATTTTATAATATGTTACTAATACGAGTCTCTACAAATAGGCACCAACTCTTAAAGTTTTTTATTCATTACATTAAGATATAAAAAAGATTTTGTTCTTACTCTATATTATATATTTATAAATTTAATATTTTTATTAGTTATAAATTTAATACTTTTTCATATTTTTAATATGATTATTAATTTAATATTAGCAAAAGTCTTAGAAACTAAAATGTTAAACATGGTTATTTATAGCAAAATAACAAACACTAAAAATAATGATTGAAACTTTAATTGAAAAATTGTAATTTGAGTTTAAAATCATGTATTTCTGATTGAATAATTCAGATATCATACTTCATATTATGTTTATTTTTTTTAAGTTTTCAAATTGCCTTTTAAAAAAAATAATATCTTTATTTTTTTATTTTCATTTAAGTTTTTGCTAACTATATATTATTATATTATTTTTCATGTTCTGACATTTTCTATTTTGTCTTCATCTTTCATCTCTCTTCATCCATTCATCTAGATTCTACAAATTTTCTTTCTGCAATTTGTCTTTCTAATTTCTGCAAATTTACAACATCTCTAAAAAGAAATACATTAATTTATTAAAACAATTGCATTAGACATTACAAAAATAAAGAAAAAGAGGAGCAGATGAACAGATGAACCTTATCCAGCCAATTATCTGTAAAGAAATAAAAATAATAATAAGTGAAAAATGAAAATAAAGGATGTTGGAGAATAGATGAACTAGAAAAAATAAAGTATAGAAAGGAAATTTATAGAAATTAATGTATGAAGAGCATACAGAAAAAGAAAAAGCAAAAAGCAGATGAAGAGAAAATCACAACAACGCGAGATGATGAAGAGCAGACAGAAGAAGAAAAGAGAGTGGGAAAAATTTACAATGGTTTATGCAAAGATGACGAAGAGAGAATTAGAAACAACTTCAACAAAGAACCAAAAACAAAATGATAAAGAGAGAGATTTACATCGAATGATAGAGAAAAAGAAACGTTTATATGGAAACAGAAACTCGTTGGTAAAAATTTTTTTTGATCGCATGCAATCTTTCAAATTGATTTTTGGTTTTGTGCACAATTTTTTATCTTGTGCATTCATTTCAAATTTTTATTTTATAAATAATTTTTCTATCTCACACCAAGGCGTGGATAAGTGAGTCTATAGAGAAATTTATTAACAAATATATATAATTTGTTATATAAAATAATTTTTAATTTTTAATTAAATTTTAACTTGTTGTATTAATTTTAGGGTTTAGTATACATTTCAGATTTTATTAATATATTTTATATTTTATTTAATATATACTCCTTCCCGTCTTGTATACAATAATCAAATAACTAATTTATTAATATTAAAAAAATTGATTAAAAATAATTAATCTTTTTAATTTTGTCTCAAATAAAAATTATTTTTTAATAATACCCTTATTTAATATATGTATTTTTTCTTTGAAATTAATGACAATCACTACTTATAATTTGAATGACTTATTTAATTAAGGGCATAATTAAAATACTACAATTAATATAACAGACATAAGTAGTTTGTTTTTTATATATAAGATCAAATTAGGTCTCAACAAAATTTCTTATATATGAGACCGAAAGGAGCAATTTAATATTAATATCTACATAAAAATGTATACATATACAATTTATGATTATGATTATTATTATTATCAATTTGCTATATAAAATTTGTTTTATACAGAAATTCCTATAATTTTTAGTAAAAATTTTAATTTGTTTTGTTAATTTGATGCTTTATTATATATTTCATATTTTTTATATATTTTATGTTTTATTTAATTTATAGTTTATATATATTATTTATTTTAAATATTTTATAAAATTTCATGGAATTGAAATATTGGTCGGACCAATTTTTAGCCGATTCCCTATTTTTATATATAAAATTTGATTCAACTAACCAACAACTTAGATTCTCCTATTGGGCGACTGAATTTCTCTGAAAAATACTATGACATGTAGCTTTTTGTATAGATTGCAGCTCTTATGATTTTTTTTTTCTTTTAAAAATCAATCAGAAATTAAGTTAAGAATTTAAAAAAGAAGAATCAAATAGTTGGAAGCTTTCAGTATTCATTGATATTATTGTAGTGTAAATTAATTGGCCACACCATTTCTTTCTTGAGGCGTGAATAACATGAATCATGTGAGCTTTATTTCATGCTCTTTCTTAGAACACAATGTTATCCTTTACGGGTTTGACCCAAATTACTTTTTTTGTAAGAACATGTGTTGTTTCGGTAGAAATTGCAAGAGTGTTCTTCATTTCATTAGACGAATATAAATGGGTGGATATGAATTGATAGACTTTATACATTGTAATTATGTCAGTCAATCGCGTAATCTTATATCAGTAAGACATTAACTTTTATCCATTTGACCATGTAAATATATATATATATATATATATATGAATTTTTATATCAAGCTTTTAAATAAATTGAACATAAACAATATTTAATGAAATTCTTAATAGTTTCTTACCTAGAATGTTGCGTGAACATTACAATTTATATTCAACTATTTGGCGAAGGGAGAAACTGCTGAAATTTATAACTAATTACATGATTTTAATAAATTATATATATATATATATATATATATATTCACGTGTATATATAAGGATGATGATTCGTATTAGCCTCCGCATGCAATTCAACTACATGTGAAGGCTAATACTAATGTCAGAGGTAAATTTGACTTTTTTGAGATTTGGCTTCAAAGTCAACTTTCTTTCTTGTGAAATACACCAAAAAATGTCATCGAATCCCCTTTTTCCTTTCTCCTATGGTTTTCGGCTACCAAATAGAGGAGATAGAATTCGTTTTAATTTCCTTTGTTAGAGCATTACCAAACATGTCATTAGCATGAAAATGAAAAATTTGTTAAAATATCAATTTTAATTTTTTAATCATTATTTAATACTATCTATTAATAATTATTCAATTGTTGAAAATAAGAGTATTATAAATAATTGTTATCTATAAAATTACATTTTTTCTTTTTATTTCTATTTACATATCTAACTTTCTATATATCAAATCTCATAAGTTAAAGCTTTATTTTATTAAAAAAAATTATCTAACTTTTGGCTATTCTTTGATAATATAACTACCATATGGTTATAACTTTCTTTAAAATCAAATTTTTAGTATTAATTACTGGATTTTTAAGTTTCAAAAAAATATGCCAGTTGAGGACCACATTCTGCAAAGTCTTAAATATGCATTCCATTCAAATTTAAAAAAAAAAAATTGTAAGAAATTGAAGATTCCTGTTCATTTACACTAACACAATTTTATTGTATTTTTTAATGGAACAGAATTTGAAATATATAACTCTAGGCATATTTACTAATTTTACTAATTATATATGTATGACCCACCAACTAGCTAAAGCAACATTAATGGCTCATTTACTTTGAAACGTGTGTTTGTGTTTTTTGTATTTTATCTCAATTATTAGGATAATAAATTAAGATTTTAATTCTCTTTCTTGAATTTTATAGTAATTTTTTTAAATTAATTTCATTTTGTTATTATTAGAGATTAAATTTATTAGTTCTAAATAAAAATTGTTATTTTGATGACAATTTCATCTTTAGAAAAGTTTTCATTTTCTATTTTAAATCTAAAAAATTTACAAACTTAATTATCATAAGTTATGTTTTAAATATAACTAGCATTGAATCTGGTGCCTCTACACAATCGGTCCCATGACAATTTTAAAAAAGTTTACATATAAATCAATTAAAAAAAATAACACAAAGCCCACTGTAAAAGCAAATATAACATAAAAAATGAATTAAAGTTCATAACATTAATATTAAGTGATACAATACTAAAAAATAAATTAAATAAAATTTTTTAATAATTTAATAAATATGTATAATGTCTAATTTTTAATCACTTACTTTTACATACTTTGACTATAAAATCAATCATCTTTTTGTTTTCTTAATTTTAGGAAATAAAACTTAGACATTAGGAAGATGATTAAATAGTATATCCCATTTTATATTTAACACATGCAATTACATAAAAAAAAGATGAGAAAAAAAGAAAAAAAAATTCTCACCTTTTTCTCAGCTCAGCTTTTTGAAAAAAACAAAAATGAAGAATAGTAAAGAATGATCATTTTGAGAAAAAATAATAATAATAATTTTTTTTTAAATTATATAAATAATATATGTCTATAAGTTTGTTAGGTTCAGATTAAAATATTAAATAATTTTTTAAAAAATTATATAATCTAATCACACATCTATATATATTAGGTTCCAATAAATTTAAAATTTAAAAAAATAAGAAACTTAATATTATATCTATATAAATTTTAACAATTGAAGGGAGCAACTGCCATCGCCCATACAGGTAGCTCCATCACATTTTATATATATATATATATATATATATATATAGAGAGAGAGAGAGAGAGAGAGAGAGATGATAAAGCAAGTTTCTTATTTTGGTAAAGCGAGTTGAATAAACTTTAATTTATAAAATGGTAATATACCATTTATTATATATTAATAAACCGATAAGAAAGCCCCACGGCCTACGCCATGAAAAGATGAAGAGCAAAGAGGGAATGAAATTGAACAATTTAGGTGACCCACCAACGTGTAGTACAAGAAAAGGAAGTAAATAAAAAATATATATTTTCCACAATTTTAATTATTTTTTATTAAGTTGTCTCTCATACTAATCTTTAAAAAATTTAATGATATTAATTTAGCTTTTGAAAATTTGTTATTATCAATTTAATTATAATATTTTTTTAATATACATCATTTTAGCTCTAACCCTAATTAATTAAGACTAAATTAGTGACAATAAAATTCTGAATCATGAATAAATTGATGACAATCAATTTTTAAAGATTTAAGATGATAATTTCAAAGATGAAATTGGTGACGACAATATTTTTCAAAAATTAATATCATAATTAATTTAATTTAATTTAATTTAATTTATGAACATATATTAGGAAAAATATATACTTATTTCATCAGAAGAGGTCTTTTTCCTAATCAAGTTCAAATGATAGTCGAGTAATAAAAAATTTAAAATGCAGATAAATCATTTTACCTCAAAAATAGGATGTATTGTAATTAATAAAAGATGTTTAATAAAAACTGAATTTAAAACATTTTAATTAATGCATCCAATTATTTGCCCAAATTATTAATGCAATAAATTTCAAATAATCAATGATGTAGATACGTTTAAACAATATTATTACACTAAATTTTTTTAATACAAAAGAGGCATAAGATTTTAAAATAAAAAAAGATGAAACATAAATACTTTAAAACCTTTTAATACTTACATATAAAGAAGGTACTATTGAAATCAAGTTTTGACTTTATTATCCTAAATTTTATATTTGTTTTTAAGTAAAAAAACACAATTTATCAATATTTTAAAAGGTTATAATTGAGTATAATCCCCGGTTTGATAATTTCTACGCTACCTTTATATAATTATAGTGTAATATTTATTATATTTTTATAATTATTATTCATTAATATCTCATCATTTTTTTTAAATTTAAAAATAAAGATATAAAAATTATGTTTATTTTTAAAATTATTTTTTTATTCTTTCTGTAATTATATTTCTTTTTAAATAAGTAAGATTTAAATGGTAGCATTTGAATCAGTGGACCACGCACCACCAATTGACACATGAGCATATTTCCATGATCCAAGGGCAGAAAATTGAGACCACACATACAAAGAAGAATAATTGATGCCCCCAAAATATCCTCACCCTTGGCACTCTCTCGCTTGTGACTTGCCTTTCTTAGTTACTATTTATTCATTTATTTATTGACAAAATATAAATATAATTTTAAGTGTTTATTATTATCTTTGTACAAATAAATGTTTTAGGTAATTTTAACTTTTTTCAAAAATTGCACATATTTTATTAAAAATTTAATCATAAAACTAAAAAATTCAAATTTTGTCCAATGTGAATTTATAAACCCTTTGCGTCAAAATAAATTTATAAAAATTTAAGAATATATTAATAATTTATTTTCTAAACTATTACACTTTTTTCAATTCTTTATTTAGTTCTTAAAAAATCATTTTTTATTTTAATCATCTAAAAATAAATTTTCTTAATCTAATTTTTTAAATATTTTTTTCAATTAAAATGATAATTTCATTAGATAAAATTAGAATCTCATATAGCCATTAATTAATAATATAAATTTATCCACATATCTTTAATTTCAAAATGATGTTGGACCTCAATTTACATATATCAAAGAATCACAAATAAAAGTTATTTTGATTAAGAAAAAATATTTTAAGAGATTAAATTAAACATTTTTAATTTTTTAAAAAATATATTTAAAAATACATTTGAAAAATTAAATTAAAAAACTTTAATTTTAAGATATCATATTAAAAGGAGACAAATTTTTTTATAAATTAAATCATCAATTACAGGGGGTGAGAATGTCGATCACACGTCCACTGGGTGGGGCCCACTATCCGACAGTGATAATGATTATTAAAAGACAAATCATATTTAAAAACTAAAGATATTTATATTAAAAAATTTTTAATTTTAAAAATATCTTAATAATTAAAAGACAAAAAGTTTAATTTATAATTTATAATTTTTTTATATAATTTAAATTTTAAATTTTTAAATAATTTAAAATTTTTTAAAAAATTAATATAAATATTTTTAATTTAACATCATTAACTATAATTTTTTTATTATTAAACAACATGTTCGTAATTATTCACATTCGAGGGGGTAAAAGTCCAAATTTCCCAGAAAATAATGGCAACCTAGTAATCCCAGAATTCCCTGAGATTATATATCGCGCCATTTTGTTGCCTAAACCCAATAATTCATCTTTAACTCAAAATAAAATAAAATAAAAATTCCTTTATCCTTTTATTGCATTACGCTTTCTTTCCTTCGCACTTTCCATTTTTTCTTTCTTTACCTTCTCTTCCACCACATCACTTTCTTCGATTGGTTGATCTGCCTCTCAGACATGTTCGCCTCGATCTTTCCCTTTAACGACCGATGAAGATCCTGTAGAGACGCAAGCAGAGTGAGCTAGAGAGAGACCCTTAGGGAGTGAAACCATAAGGCAGTGTTTGGTTGGAGATTTCTCAGATGGGTCTGTTCGGAAATACTGATTGTTGTGGAAGGTTCAGGATTTGAGGGGTTTTTGTGATGAGAGCTATTCCTTGCAGGGTTTTGTAAGGGTGGCTTTCTTGTGTTTGGATTTGATATGGGTGGGTGTTTTCCTTGCTTTGGATCATCCAACGAGGAGGACAAAGGGTTGAAGGAAGTAGTAGTCAAGAAGGATTCGTTTAAAGAAGGTTCAATTGCTAAGTCTAACCACTCGAGTAGGGTTAGCTCAGGTCAGAGCAAATTTCATTACTTGCTTTGGCTAATTGTTTCTGCCCTTAATTTTCCACCAAGTTCGATTAGTGGTTTGGCTTGAATTATGCTAAATTTTGAGTTTTTAGCGTTTTTCCTAAGACGTGTCTTCGCTGACATCATTCGTTGCTTTGATCTGATTCATCCAAGATTGTGCTTCCACTGCTACTGTTGATAAATAATTTGCTTGTCACTGGAAATCTTTTGATTCCTTTTTCTTGAATTTAGTTCACATCAAGAGGTACAAGATACTCAGTTAGAGATCTACCCTTGGCTATGGTTATGACAAGACAAGTATATCACATTGTATGATAACATTTTCTTTGTCTTGTTGCAATTGTCAGATGCAGATGCTAAAATGCTAATTGCTGCATTTTGAGTAATCAATATTCTAAGAAATTATATTGCAAAGTTAAATAATTTTTTACCGAGCTGGATTGTGCCTTAATGAAAAATGTGGATTGTTTTATATGGTGAAAGGCTAAGTCTATTTAGCTATATTCTGAAAACTTTACCATCCAGGCCTTGTATTTGTGCAACTGTACAGTTTGGACTATTAAAATTACTGGAATCTAATATAACTGATGATGTGATGTGATATATGTTTTTACAAGATAAACCTTTATCATTGGGCAGTTTAGTTTCAAAATAATTGCTATTGTACTTTACACTGTGGCATCATATGGTACTTTGTGTTAATTTTAAATATTGTCTTCCATTTCTCCTTATGTGGCGTCATAGTAACACTTTTTTTTAAAAAACTCTAATTCCTCCTATGTCTATATTTTTTTTATGTTTCTTTCACTCCTACTTTTCTTTAACTATATACATAGATAAATCAAAATCGCGAAGTGGCTCTGATCCTAAGAAGGAATTACCAGTTCCAAAGGAACCAACAGCCCACATTGCTGCACAAACATTCACATTCCGAGAGCTTGCAGCTGCTACAAAGAATTTCAGGCCGGAATGTTTATTGGGTGAAGGAGGTTTTGGACGTGTTTACAAAGGTCATCTTGAGAGCACAGGACAAGTAAGTTGTATTGTGCCTATGAAGATTTTGGATTTACCCTATACTGAAGCTCAACCTGAAGCCTTTCACGTAGAAAAAGACAGTTAGTCAATTTGTCTTTATATTCTAAACATAAATTCTATTATCTGTCAGTCATAAATTTTCATTTAATCATTACTTTGTTACTCTTTCTCTCTTAATGTTTGTGGATGGATCTTGCATTCGCAGGTAGTTGCTGTAAAACAGCTTGACCGCAATGGCCTTCAAGGAAATCGGGAATTCTTGGTGGAGGTTCTCATGCTCAGCCTCTTGCATCACTCCAATCTTGTCAACTTAATTGGTTATTGTGCTGATGGTGATCAGCGGCTTCTTGTTTATGAATTTATGCCATTGGGCTCTTTGGAGGATCATTTACATGGTCAGATTGCATTCCTTTGTTAGTGAAACCTTTACTGCCTGATTTTTTTTGCTTTTATTTTATAAAACAAACTATTAGATTTCATGTTAATTCAATTTTTATAATTTCTTAGATGCTGAAGATCCAAAGGCTGAACAGGTTTAAGAAAGAAAATAGGCTT
This sequence comes from Erythrophleum ivorense, assembly GCA_026724425.1. Lineage (NCBI taxonomy): Eukaryota > Viridiplantae > Streptophyta > Magnoliopsida > Fabales > Fabaceae > Erythrophleum > Erythrophleum ivorense. The sequence goes on from JAIUCV010000181.1 coordinate 402,663, forward strand.
AAAAGGCAGTGAGTGAAGAAGGAATAATATAAGATTCTCTATTGAATGAGCAATTTCTGCCTTTCTATGGTTAAATTCACTGGTGTCATGCAGAAATTTCTGTGTGTATGTCATGCATGCCCCTTTTTTGTAATAATGGAATTGGAAAACTATTGGCAACATAGCAAGGAGAAGAAAAATAATAATCTTAGGGACTAGTTCAAACTTCAAAGGGGTGATATGACCGTTCAAGAGGGATGTAAAAAAATGGGGATGCATCACTTTTCTGTTTTTTGGGATAATGAGTTGTTCCTCTCAAGAGATCATGTAATCTTTGCATAACCATTGTAGGTTTTCCATAATCGAATGGACTTTTCCATGACAACAAAACATAGATTATTAATATTTATTTTAAAGTATCATATGACAGCTATTATTTCTTCAATATAAATGTTTGAAGATTATGCTGTTTAAAAAATTGAGCTTGTTTACATGATAATGCACTGGTAATTGAGATAATACTCAAGTATTATCCCAAGGTTAGTCTGGCATCTGGGATCCAAAGAGAAACATGAATATATTTTGAGAGTATCACTATTGTAGGCACACTTTGTAAATGCTTTAAGAGATGGGAATATTGATGATAGTTGGTTTCTCCTTATCATGATCTAGGTTCTGACAGTAATTGACTTCTGTAAAGTTGCATGATGAATTAAAAGATGCAAGCTTATTAAACTTACTAAGCTCAATCTCATAAGATATTGCTTTTGGCTCAACATAACCTGCAATGAGATCATGATTTATCAGTAGGCTAGGAAGTTGACCAGTAAGGATTGATTTATGACTGACCGTTGTTTTAGGAGTAATTTTTTCCCCCAGCCCCCATATTTTTCCTTTATGTGGCATAATAGAAAAGCAATTGACAAACAATATTCTTGTGCTTGCCTGACTTCCAAATAAATTTGATCTAGCCATTGGGTGTTTTTGGTAAATATTGGGTTTGTCCTGCCAATGTGGAGCACTTCTTGTCAAATATTTATGAAGGTTTAGGGTTTGCCGGGTTTGCAACTATTTGGTACATTTGTTTGGAGGGGAATGCCGCAGACTTTTTAGGAGGAGAGTATTTGCATTTGCTACGGGGCAGATTTGTCTTTCTGGTATTTTTATGATGTTTACCCAATGGTTATCTCCACAAGGTTTCCTTTTCATTTATGCACTGGGATTGGAGATTTTTATTTGTATCTATGTTTTTCAATTATGAGTACTATATTTTGCTTCCATTTAAAGGATTTTGTGTGTGTGTGTGTGTAGGGGGGGTTTTTTTTGGGTCTTTTTTTTGGGGGAGGAGGGGACACACTGGACACTTCCTTTTCCTATTCCATTGGTTTGTGCACAAGTTTGTCCCAGATAGTGGTGTAAAATAACCATGAACTCGCCCACATATTACATATGGGCTAACGAAATTTAACTGTCAGATGGCAGCTTATGCAAGGAAAAGATCACGTTCTCATTTGCAGTTCTTATGTATTATAAAAATGAAAGGTGATATTCCCTGCATACATGTTCGAATATTCATTATTTGCCCATATCTTTCTCATGCTCACAAAATGGGCATTGTCTCTTTTATATTATCAGACTAAGCAAAAAAAAAAATGTAATGTGATTACTTGTAGATGCTATTTAGTGTGTTTTAGCTTGTCATTGTTGGTCTAATTCATATCAGTTTGAAGGTTCTGAAAATAGGTTCTCTGACATGGTATTGAAGCATTTTGAAAGACTGCTGAATAGTCTTTTTAAACTTATTCTAATATCACGGTAGTTTGTTTCTTGGTCTAGTTCAATGGGATGTTCAGGTGTGTACTTGGTGACAGTTAGTATACTTTCAGTTGAATACATATAATTTGTTTCTCGTCAGTTCAAGCTTTTGAGTCAACCTTGGTTACCCAACATAGTATCAAACTTTCAGACAGGGATGTAAATGGTCAGGTGTGGGACATAATAGTTGGATGGGTTGTGCAGACCTATGTAGGGTGACTTCTAGTTTGCATTCAGTGAAATACATATTGTTTGTTTGTTTCTTATCAGCTTAAGCATCTGTGGCATACCACATGGTCACATACTATATTAGGCATGGTTATTGAAGTAGGAAAACCATTTAGACTCATTCTTGTAATGGCTTTTCTAGTTTGGAAGTAATAATGTTGGACCATAGTTATCTTCAAGGACCAGATTGTTGCTCAGGAATTAGTATCGTAAAAGTGCTAGTGGGAGTAGGCATAAGCCTAGTCTTAAACCATGTTGTTTGAGTAATCAAATTAGTTGAATGTGGTTAAATAACGATAGTGGTAAACTTTCATAATAGGATTTACTTATGCTGGAGTAGCAACGCTAGATGAATTTGTGATGGTCCTAACCTGGTATATATGTATTTAAGCATTTGTATGAGAACTCCCGATAACCTGGTTGCCAAGAATTTAAATAATTAAACTGCTGCCCAAGGATCAGTATAGCGAGTGTCAAATGATTTATGATAGAGCTTTTTGGCAATCTAATCCTCAATGACCTCTGAAGACTAAGCTGTCTGTGCTGGTAAAGTATGACCCCAGGTCTGAATTAATGTCACATAGTAGACTTGACGTTGCATTGTTGCATCCTAGCAATTGAGCTCTGTTTTCACAGATATTGTTAAAACATCTCTTCTTTAGTTTCTTACCTGGCTGATGCAGCTTGCCGGTTAATATTGTGACTGTTTTGATTTGCTTTGAGTTCACAGGATGTGATAAAATTCTGCAAATCTTTTAGCAAGTGTTGTGCATGATGTGACAGACTATTCTGATGATTTATAAGTTCGTTATGATTTTCTTGTTTCGTTCATCCCAGTAAGAGAGTTTTTCTATTGCATGATATTATTATGAGATTGAACCATATAAGGTTTTAGCCCATGCATTGCGGAGAAACTTCTGACTTTGCAAGATTTTTTTCAGATCTTCCTCCTGGCAAGGAGCCCCTGGACTGGAACACAAGAATGAAAATAGCCGCTGGTGCAGCTAAGGGATTGGAATATTTGCATGATAAAGCGAACCCCCCTGTAATTTATAGAGACTTAAAGTCATCCAACATCCTTCTAGATGAGGGTTATCATCCCAAGCTATCAGATTTTGGGCTTGCAAAGCTTGGTCCTGTTGGTGATAAAACTCATGTATCCACACGAGTAATGGGAACATATGGCTATTGTGCTCCAGAGTATGCTATGACGGGCCAACTAACTCTGAAGTCTGATGTATACAGTTTTGGAGTTGTCTTCCTTGAACTCATTACTGGGCGCAAGGCTATTGATAATACCCGTGCACCTGGAGAGCATAATCTCGTTGCCTGGGTAAGTACTTCAGCTGGCCATCTTTGTTTTGCTTCTTGTACCATAGATATGCATCATATGACAATGGTATAGACTGAAACAAGTTTACCCTCATTTATCTTTATCTCTATTGGGACATGGAACTTTGTAGGCACGGCCTCTTTTTAAAGACCGTAGGAAGTTCCCAAAAATGGCTGATCCCCTACTTCAAGGGCGTTACCCAATGCGAGGACTCTACCAAGCACTTGCAGTTGCAGCTATGTGTTTGCAGGAACAAGCTGCTACAAGGCCTCTTATTGGGGATGTTGTGACTGCTCTCACATACCTGGCATCGCAGACGTATGACCCAAATGCAGCCACCCAGACTAATAGAGTTGGTTCATCAACCCCAAGGAGCAGGGATGACCGAAGGAGTATGGCAGATGGCATTACGGATAGCCCCGATCTTGGACAGAGTGGCTCCCCTTCCACTCATAAGAACTCACCTGATGTGAGGAGGAGAGATGGTAGGGATCCAAGTGCTGGTACAGATTTAGGCAGGAGCGAAACTGGGTCAGGTAGAAGATGGGGATTGGATGATGTAGAAAGGCTGGAATCTCAGAGCGACAGCCCTGTAAATACTGGGAGAGCTAGGGAAACTCCAAGGAACCGTGACCTAGACAGAGAACGCGCAGTTGCAGAAGCAAAAGTATGGGGCGAGAATTGGAGAGAAAAGAAGAGGGCAAATGCAGTGAGTAGCTTTGATGCTACAAATGAGTGAATTTACCAGAAGACCAATTCATTTCGCTTTTCATCTTCCAATGAAGAGATTTATGATCGAGTCACAAGGGAAATTTGCATGAGGGTCATCCTTTAATGTTCTGGTTTTCGTGTCTGCCGGGAACAAGCAAGCTTCTTGGATCCAAGCTTGACTGTTCTTCGACATCATTCTGGTAGTTGGTCATTGTGGTTAAGAAAAGAGAGTTGAGAAAAGTGGGGGTGGGGGAGAACAGTGTGGATTGGGAATTTAAATGTAAACATGCTCATCTATGTACCGAGGATTTCTAGGTTCATGTTAGACAGAGTTGAGTCGTCTAATTTTTGCCCCCTCGTATTTGCTTGTAATTGGGGGAGCTTGGTGGATTTGGTGTGGGTGTCATTGCTGTTACGTATACTCGTACAGTATCTGTTTATGTCTGAGTCTCATGTTTTCGGCTTATACAAAAAGGTATATTATATTATGTCACATAGCACCTCTCTCTCCCCTTGATGCATGCTCGCACACTTCAATCGACTTATATCTAGTAGTTATTGACTAGTGTGGTAATTATTGTTTGAATGGATGAGACTACGCTTAAGTATGGCTAAGAGAGAGTCTGGTTGCTTGCATTGTAAGAAATTCTCTTTAATAAAATTATATAAAATATTTATTATATTTATATAATTGTTATTTATTATTATTCAATAATATTTATTTATTTATTTAAATTAAAGTAAAAACATAATATTTTTGTCATTTACAGAATTAACTTTTATCTTTATATTTTTTCTATTCTACATGCCAAATGATTACTTATGGGGCGTGTGGTATTGGCGGAAGGGAGATGAGAAAAAAAAAGAAGTTAATTTTATTTTTATAATTATTATTTAATACTCTCTAATAATAATTATTTAATCATTAAAAATAAAAATATTATAAATATTTTTTACTTACACTTATTTTTTTATTTTCTGTTTTTAACTTTAACTTTCTATATACCAAATAAATCTTAAATTCCAACAAAACTGACCTTCACCTTTTGGGATAAACTTCTATTCCTTAACGAAAAGATATTAGTGCTTAATCACATTTTTTTTCCTTGGGCGAAAAGTGCTTAGTCTTTTTTGAAAAATGATATTAGTGTAGGAAGACGACGCTTAAATAATTACTTTGAAGATAATTTTGGACAGGGCATTTGATGTACAAGCAGAAGCAAGACTGAAGTTTAATTGGATACATATTCATTGCACTGGCTATTAAAATACAACACGATGCAATATGCAATCTTTACGGGTTGTCAGTAGATTTACAAATTCACCAGCATCTGAGTACATCTTAGTCTATCCTATCTACCCTTTCAAAATATTATAACCGGTACCTATGCAAATTAAAAACGGAGTTTGCAGCACCGAGTTAGGATGGAAAACCTGGCCAAACCTAGCCATCGATTTATCACATGAACTTGGTCACACCAAAATCAATACCAAGTCTTGGCACATGCCATTTATTTTCTCCTCTTTCCCTGGCCACGATAACAAGGTTAAGCTTCAGTACATGCCACAACACGTAACTTCAATGTAAATCAGGAAGGAACATAATTCATATTCTGCACAAAAAAGAAAAAAGATGAATACCGTGCTGACATAGTCATCCATAGTTAATTGCTTGCGCTTCTTCAGAGATGGACTCTCTGTCTGTCTTGCCAACGCACGCTTTGAAGGGGTCATGTTGTTCTGAAACATTTGTCGAATTTGGGGTAAAATATAACAGTTCATATCAATGAAAGATAAGAAGTCCAAGCACCAAGGTATTGTTATGCGTAGTATTCAAATTGTGTCAGTAAAAAAAGCATACTTGCATCCTTTTGGCCCTATAACCAGACAGTTATAAGTCTAAAGTATTATATATTTATATAATCAACCTCACCATCCCTTAATGTTGTTGAATTTTATTGTCTCTACTCTCTAGATTTTGGGAGTGCACATGGTACGAAAGGAAAACAAACCTTAGCTAGTTTCTTCTCTTTACGAGCTTGTCTCTCCCTCTCATCAAATTCTTGGTTTTCCTTCTCTACTAACCGAATAAGGGTGTCACACCTCCTTGCAAGTTCCTGTGTCGTGCGGGACTTGACAAACCAATCAAACCGAAACAAGGGTGATGTACGAAATGCCGCCTTCAACTCATCCCAATTCCCATAGCCGAGTTTGTGAACCATGCATATCTGTAAATGTTAGCAAATTTTGAATGTTAGGATATTTCATGCTAGAAAGCTATAGGATATTAGAGGGACCAGACAAAAGATAATAATAATGATGATGATGATGATAATTATAAATATTTTAGAAAACAGGAAAATCAAATATAACTTTACCATGAATCGGTCACATTCTTCATTGTATAACTTTCCCTTGTTTTGGCCATATTGTATCTTCAACTCTAGCCATGGATTCTTGTAGCGGTCCAACTTCTTCCCAATAGCTTTCATGATCTCATCTTTCCGAGATATTCTAGCCTCCCCTCTTTCAATATTTTTAATAATCCTATCATAATCTGCAGATATCAGTTAAAACCAAGTTAAAAATATCTTTAAAAAAAAATTTGAGAAATTAATTTCATGCTCCAGTTCGCAAAATATATATTTAAAAGAACCAAGTCAAAAAAGGGCTGCAGTTTAAAACATGAAGCAAACAAGTTGATTTACAGATATAAACACTCATTTAGCATCTGTAAAGTACCATGGACCCAACCAGAAAAAAATGGAGGTAGTTCAGATTATCACATTTTAAAAGAGTTCTGAGTTTTGACTTTAACCGTCAGCTGTTACGTACCATTCAATTCCTTGTATCTCTCTTTGAAGACCTTAGCATATCTTTCAACTTCTTCCTCTGTTTTACCTTCCATCTCAGATGCGATATTTTTTATATCATTTCGGCCATACTTTTCACAGGCCCTAATGAAAGTGTTAAAATCCCTTCGGCTCCATGATGAAAATCCCTATAATTCACCAAATAACCAGATTAAACTAGAGTCCCATACTGAAACCTGGTTCATTGAGAAAATTCACTCACCTCCTCTAGCAGGCGTTCCTTCTCTTCCAGCTCTTCAGCAGTCAAAGGATCTCCCACCTCTAGACAGTCAACATAAATGCTACCATTAGAATTAAAAACCATATGAAAAAGGAAAAAAAAAAACTATAATCTAAAGAGTGCTTACAAACCTTCTGGTTCATCAACATCTATAGAGTCCTTTAACTGATTCTTCTGATGTGTTTGCTGGAATTTCATTAGAAAAGGTGAGTGCCAAACCATACCCATTTGTTAAGCTAATCTTGAAAGATGCACATCAGCAAGTTCACATTACCCACCATGAGGTAGCGTACTTCCTTTTCATACAGCTCACTCAACCTTTGTGTGTTGAAGAACTGGAAATCATGCCTGGAGGAAGAAGTGGAACAATAATTTAATGGTGGTAAAATAAGCACTGAATCAAGACAACTAAATTTCATAAGGGCTTACAGCTGAGGCATCCTAGGAATACGGGGCTCTTTGGGTTTAGTAGGAGCACCTTGCCGCATTGTTTGTTTGAAGTATTCAGACTCTGAGTAACTGAGTAATAAGCAATTAAAAAAAATAAAAATCATATATCACATCATGGGGGGAAAAAGACTCTGAATTTAAAATGAAAAGGGTGACATTTACTTGCGCTTCCGCTCTCTTTTTGGTGGCTCAATCCAGTTTTCGCTAACAACTTTTTTTAAATCAAATTTGTTCTCATCCTTCATTAAACAAAGAAAAAAAGGAACAAAAATACTCAGAAGATATGTTTTTTTTTCCTGAAAAATAAGGCCTTAAAGCAACATTGAGTAACACAAAAGCCAATTACTGTTGCCACAGACATAAAATAATATCTACCTTATCATCATCAAAATCATACAACTCAGTAGCTGCAAAGAGAAAAAGCATCAATATTAGAATACTCAAATTTCATACACAACATTAGTGAAATAGCAAAACAAAATGCTTAACAGGAGCCAAAAAGTTGTGTATTTATGTGTGTAATAACAACAATGATGCTGAAATAAACATGTAGAAATTGTTCTACATGTTATCTGGAACCACTATTAATGCATGCAAATAAGCAAGGATAATAATATTTACTACATGCCTCTTTCACCATATGGATATAATTCCAAAGGATGAAGTGTAAATTGAAGCCCAGTCAGGCTTCAGTTTGGCACATAAAGACATTTGGGCTTTATATCTCCTAAATGAAGTGGGCACAAGTGCAACACAAAAAATTCAACATTAGAAAGATCAAGCCATTATTAGTTGCAAAGCTATGAAGTATACGCATAGGTCACATACTGTCATCCATCTTAAATTTGATTGCATCTTCAGTAAATTTCTTCATCTTGGCATCAAGTTCAGCTGTTGCTTCTTCTCCTTTAGCAATAATTCTGTCAATATCCTCATCTGTAATTGTACTATCTTTTGAACTGAAAACCATTTCAGCACCAAATCTGACCATTTGAAGCAACTCATCTTTATTTACAGCTGCATAAATAAACCAATTAAACCGTATCAGACAATCCATACATCTTGCTAGCAAGAAATAAGAAAAGCCATCCTTACTCTTCTGCTCAGCCAATCGTCCTTGCTGAATCACCAGTGCATCAAGTGCAAGCTTTTTGTAAGCCCTCTCAATAACTTTTTCCTCAATGGTATACTGTTCCATTTGCATGATACAATGAGATATTTATATTTAGCTAATAATAAACAGAACAATAAATTGAGGGGTCAAAAAAACAAAACCTCAGTGCAGAAACGGAAAACTTGAACTTCTTTCTTTTGACCAATCCTATGAGCCCGGTCCTGAGCCTGCAAGTCAACTTGTGGGTTCCTGTTATTAAAACCACCAACCATCAACAAATAGAAAAATTATGGTACAAACAATATCATTGAAAAAAAAAATACTGACCAATCACTGTCATATAGGATGACAACATCAGCAGTAGCAAGATTAATGCCAAGACCTCCAGCCCGAGTTGATAACAAGAAGACAAATTTCTCACTTCCGGGTTTATTGAAAGCATCAATGGAAGCATCACGATCTTCTCCACCAGTATTACCATCAATACGACAATATTGATATCCACGAAACATCAAGTAATCTTCAAGTATGTCTAGCAGCCTGGTCATCTGAAAAATAAAGGCACAAGGAAATTTAACAATAATAACAACCAATAAAAGAAAGAAATGAAGGAAGCAAGAATGATAACTAAACATCAGGTTGGACAATACGAGGCATTTATGATTATCACAGATCAAAATCATATTGTGACAGATAACCAACCTGTGAAAATATAAGCACCCTAGAGTCTCGCTCTTTCAATTTAGGAAGTAATTTATCCAAAAGAACCATTTTACCTGCCAAAGAAATGGTAAAATAATATCAGAGCTTATTGATCAGCCTAAAAGGAATTCTGAAATAGCTTTTAATGAAAATAGAACTTACCAGCATTTGTAATGAGATGATCTCCAGTTGTATATGGAGGACCAGGTTCAGCACCTTGGAAAAGATATGGGTGATTACAACATTTACGCAGTTGCATTGCTATATTGAGGAGACGTTTCCGTTCTCCACCAGCATTGACAACCTCAAGATCCTTCTGCAGTAATGCCCTGTAATATTGTTTCTGCATTTGTGACATTCCTACTTTGAGGATGGTTTCCTTTTTTGGTGGTAAACCCTTCTCAACATCTGACTTCAACCTTCGAAGCAGAAACGGACGCAGGACCTGAATTTAAACAGAAGTTGAAAATATCAACTTTTCATCAGATTAGTAGGGAGAAAATTATCTCTTCAATCAATGAAGGATCCAGGCATACCTTGTGCAGTTGCTGAACGACCTCCTGCTGGTCATTTTCACCAGAAATTTGAAACCACTCATCAAAAGTTTCAGCAGAACTAAAAATTTCTGGAAGAAGAAAATTGAGAAGAGACCAGAGTTCATGAAGATTGTTCTGCACCATTAGAAGAGATAAACCATAGTAAATGCTCCAGAGTCAATAAATTAATAATATACATGCAACAAGAATAAAGGAATTAAAATTCAGAGCCAGATCTCCAAGCACAAATCAGAAATTAAGCCACAGGAAAGAGCAAAAACCCACAATAATATAGTTTTAACTCCTGCTAACAACCTCTATGGGTTTTTGGAAAATTTTCAGCAGCATTGAATTAGTCTCAATTTGTCTCTATCAAAAATTTGCTAATGAGCAAAATACATGCCAAATTTGCACCAGAAATAGAGGCAATTGCTTCTCACTTCTTTGCCCATTACATTTATTCAGTTATTTCCATCCATCCTCCCCCAAAAGAAGGAAGAAGCAAAGATGGTCCCGAAGTCAATAATAAGAAAAACATTTAAAAAACATGGTATATGGTAATTGATTGATATCTGCCCAAACTAATGAAGAATAGATAAACCAATAAGGTTTAGAAAATCAACAATTCAGCCCACCCTCACCCTTCAACATAACAAATCACTCAAATAACTTGTCACACTTGTTACTGACAAGACCGTACTAAGATCAATTAGTTCGGAGACAAATCAGCATGACACCAATTCTATAGAACCACTAAATAAAATAAAATAAAATCCAGATACTATTTCTTCAAGTAATCCCACTAGCTTTTTTGTGGATAATGAAAAAGTCATACCTGAAGTGGCGTACCAGTGATAAGAAGTCGATAGTTTGTATTGTATAGCCTCATTGTTTTAGAAAGTAAAGAATTCTCATTCTTGATTCGATGGGCTTCATCAATAATTATGTAGCGCCAACTAAAACGACGCAAGGCAGACTTCTCCTTGATTGCCATCTCAAAACTAGTAACACACACATCAAACTTCCCAGCAACCAATAATTCCTCTCTAATGTGTCTCTGCAGCAATTTGTAACCATTAAAAAAGTTTTAAAAAAAAATTAAGTGTAAACTATGCCAAAAGAACTTGTCCAAGCAAAGCTGGTCTTACCCTTTCATCAGGATTGCCAAGAAACTTTATTGCACGTAGAACAGGACAAAAGCGCCGAATTTCATTCATCCAATTTCCAAGAGTAGATTTTGGAGCAACCACCATATGAGGACCTTTGATTCCTCTGAACTCATGCAAATAACCCAATAAGGAAATAGTTTGCAATGTTTTACCAAGCCCCTGCAAATCATCAACTTATTTATCTTTATTAAATTACACATCACAACGTAATTACATTTACATTCACAAGCAGTGTCTTAAAATAAGGCACATCTCTGCAAGTACCATCTATCACATACCATTTCATCTGCTAGAATTCCATTGATACCATTCTCATACAATCTTATAAGCCAGTTTAGACCCGCAAGTTGGTAATCCCTCATCTTCCCTTGGATACCTGTGAAAAGAATGAGCAATTTGCATTCTAGTGAACCAATGCTACAAAGATATTAGCCATGTACAGCAGGCATCCTCATTTCAAATATACAACCCCAGAAAGGGAATATAATAATTTAAGAGCAATCCACGAGACATCAACTGGCCAGCAGTAGACATCAAACAGGAAGCAAACAAAAAGAAGAGTGAGTAAATGAATTAAGGAGAGAGAAAAGTTCAAGCATGCATATAAATCTGGAATAAAGTTAGCCCCTATAAGAAATAAGAAAAAAGAATATGCCCAGAGTGTGCAGCTTCTACCACCAGCATAGGAATCCAACAGAACATATATAATCAGTTTGCCATATCTAAGACTTCTCTGAATTATTCAATTAATGCATTCTTAACCCAGCATTATGGCAGGAACATAAATGTCAATATCTCTCCATAAAAGTAGAGCAATATGATTAAACAAGCAAAGGAAAAAAAAATTCCCATAATAATGTATGCACATATTGTACAGAAATACAGAGGACCAAAAAGCACAACCACAAAAATATGCGACACAACGAATGAGCCCTCTATGCATTCAAGCATTTATTCACTCACACAAACACAAAGAAATACTCACATGATGGTTGTGTCACTAGCCGTGTATTTCCTGCTAAACCATCTTCTTCTTCTTTAAGGTATTCTTCATCTTCCTCTTCTTCAGTCACTTTAGATGCATGGCGACCCCTAAAATAGACAACAATTAACATGGAACAAGTTCTCTTAAAAAGCAAGAAGTCAAGACTGATCAGTCACAGCTCTTTGTTGCCTTCTGCATATAGCCAGGTAGCACAGCCACCAATCCAAAAAATTGAAATCAGAGACACAAAAGATAGTGTTCCCTTTTTCTGATTTTTCAATTTGTTAGTCACTTCGCAGAACATTTCATGCACTCATATAAGATTCAAGGACATAATATTAGAATGATATATAATTAAAATTAGAAGGGAAACTCTCGTGAAAATTATTTAGCTACAATAGGAGGCTAGAAGACAATAGCTTCTGTCTGGTAAGGTAAAACACTAGGAATAAATACCTCAATAGATAAACCAATCAAAAAACTAAAAATAAAAAAAAGGAAATGCAGCAATATTCTTTATACAACCAAGTATGGTTTTGGCACTTCTTCCTCAGTGTAGTTATGAAATTTCATATACCAATATCATTGGCATAGCATAGTATGCAGTAAACAGGAATCTTAAAGGGACCCACACCTTCCTTTTGACTTCTTCTGAGATGAACTTTGATCACCTTTGGCAAAATGAGCAAACAACTCAGTTTGCTGTAGGAGATACTTCAAGCGCCCCTTTCCTTTATTGTTCTGCATTGGATGTAAGAATCACTTATTTGAACAACAAACAATGGACAATAATAAGATAATACGAGGAAGAAAAGGCATCCTAAATGCATGCACCATATCTGCATCAATGGCAGCATTTTGCTCATCCAACATCTCCCGAATCTTTTGTTTCTTCAATTTCTGCATTTCTCTTAGTCTGGCCTTCTCACGCTTGCTAATTTCCGGATCAATATTTTCCCCATCCTGAAGTTTGGGCAGCACAAGGTTTACAGTGAACATATAGTTACAATCATAAGGCTTCCAGTACAAATCCCATGCATATCAAACATATTATACAGTAAATAACATAGTGATTTAAGTTTATATAGACCAACTGATTCTTGAAAAACAGCCAACAACTAAGCATTGTTTCTGAAGATCACCTCAATTCAAGTAACAAATTACAATTATCAAGCTCGAGTTACTAACTTTTCGATGAATTTGTTGCTAGTTTCACTGACTCTCAAGTAAAAGTTAAAAATAGACACCAGGTCATGAATAAATTTGGATTGTGAACTCAGATATAAATTTTCACAGAATTCTCCGGCATGTCGAGTTACAGTGAAATGAAGAAGCGATAAAATTAGACCTGACATTTTATTTTCTTTCTTTCAAACTTTTTTTCGGCTCTATATGAAGACTTACTGAACGAAAACTCCCGTAACTCGTTAAACTTCATTTCCCTCTATCTAATCTAGGTCGATAAGCATACAATTGGAAAACCGAAGAAGCAGTACACTACCATACCCAATCGCAGCGAAGTCCTAGATAAGGGCAAGAGTGCACGACGCAAAATAGACTCAGAGCGTAAACAACAATTTTTACCTGTTCCTCCTCGTCGACGTCTCCGGTGGCGGCCGCATCGTCATCGGAATCCGGCGCATCGTCGTCAGCAGCATCATCGTCGTCGGAGCTAGCAGAGCGAGCCACCGCTTCCAACTCTTCCTCATCCTCTTCGTCGTTGATCTGCTCGTTGACACGCTCGTCTTCCGAGGAATTGGAGCCGTTGGACATAGCTTCGTCGGAAGACACCTGGGGCTTCGACGGCCTCGCCATGGGTTTCCGAGATCAAGGGTTTTTGGGAGACTGAGAGACAAACACTCACAGACCGACTTCCAATTTCGAAGCTACTGAGAATAAAATTTTGCTAGTAAAGGGTTATTTGGGTATTCATAGCCGTCGGATTGGGAAAGTTAAATGTGCGGTTATAGGCGTTAGGATGTGGTCGTGAAATGACGTTTTCCCGCCAATGATATGGAAATAGTATTTTCCCGCCTACATGGACTAGGGGCAGGATCGCACTTTAGTAGGCTGCATGGAGTGCCTCACGGTCCGATTAGCTCAGTCCAATAGATTACATCATATTGGGTTGGGTGGGGCGGAAAGAATTGGGTCGACGGAGCTGGCCAACTGGGCCAGTTTTATCAATTTTTTTAAAAATATTTTATAAAACTTTATGTGTAATTTATTTTTAAAAAAATATTTTATAATTTTATCAAAAACATTTGAACAAAAAAAAAATAACCATACCAACCTGATCCTATATAATATTAAATCAAACCAAATTAAGTTAGATCAAATTTAAATATTGAGTTTAAAAAAAGTAACATCATACAATCATGAGTGGAGCATTTTATTAAGTTAAAATCTAACCTAATTTGACCCATGAATATTCTTACACTTTTGGATCATGACCCATGAGTTCATATCCCCTTTTTCTTTTATATATATATAAAGGAAGGAGTTGCATTTTTTTAAACTATAAATATTACAAATCATATATTAGATTATATGTTAACATGTCTTTCTTCTTTTTTATACTTTATTTTTTTAATTTTGATGGTAAGACATGGTGGGCGCACCAAGCCAATCCCATAATAATAATAAGAAAGCAAAAGATTGAACCATATTGAAGAAAGATTATATATATTGAACAACAACTTACAAGAAGTTCAAGGACAAATATTAATGCAAGATTCAAGGTTGAAAAGGAAGGTTGAGGACTAAGGAAGTGGAAAGGTTGCAAGAGGATACTAGATTAGAAGCTAGACATGCCTATACTATTGAACAAACATGCTATTTATAGATACAAAAGTGCTATTGTGCAAAATTCAAGAGTAGTAAAATCCGAGGGCTATAAAATGCTTTGAATCCAAAGATTATTGTACTACTGAATTGGGGGTCTTCAGTTTTTAACAGTCTTTTGCATTTTGCATTTTGGGATGCTTTACAAAAATCACATCTCTTGCTACATTCACAAAAGAATGTTGGGTAGATAAATGATGTAACTAACATATATATAGGAAAAAGTATATTTTACCTCATGGATTATGATTTAACTACAAAATTAGTTCATAGATTTTAAAATATAATAAAATGCTTTCATGACTTTTAAAATGAAGAAATTTTTAGGATACTTACCTCTACAATAGAATGCTCTTGGAAACTTTTTCAATTACTTATTCACAATAGATGCACTATAGTCCAAGAGATAAGAAATTGGGTTGCCATTTAACAATGTCACTTCTTTTTCAATGCTGTGTTTTTGTTGTTGTTCTGTTACATTATAAAATTCATGTGCCAATTTTAGAAGTAAGCTATAATTTAAGAAGGTAGAATGCAATTTTGCTTGAATATTTTCGTGAAAATTTTCATTTAAAGGTATTAAGTTTATTTTCAATAATTATCAGCAAGCATTTCTACTGTTTATATATCTATGTGTTATTTAACTTATTTTTTGTCAAAATAATATAATTTCATTTTAAATTATGATTGAAATATATAAAAAAATCATAATTGAAATATCTTAATTTTAAGTTATGATTACTTATTTGACGAGATGTAAACAATAATAATATTTTATTTTTAATATTAAAGAATAAAACGAATATTTTTAAAGTTATCTGATCAATAGGCAATATTTGAAGGAAATAAAATTATCTCTAATTATACAATTCATAAATCACAAGTCATTTGAGAATTTTAATAACATAAATCAAATTTTGTATATAATTACAATATAGCTAAAATATGCTTTTAATCCTTAAATTTTATCTCAAGTGTCACTTTTATCTATTAAATTATTTTATTCAAATTTGAACTCTTAACTTTATTTAAATTTTATTTTTATGTTTTAATTTTATTTTTATGTTTTAATTTTATTTTATTATAATATAGTCCTTTAATTTTACCTTAAATTTTACTTTTGTCACTTAATTTTATTTTGTTCCAATTTACTTTAATATAACCAATGCTCTCATTTTTTTTTTTATTTCCATAGTCCTTGTCAATTGAGAGATCAAGATTACCATCCATATTTGTGGATAATACACCCATATTATTTCAAATTTACAAAATACAGCCGGTGTATTAATAAAGGTATTATAACAATTAAACTCAAGTTGGCAAATAAGTTATTAAAGTTAAGTTGCCTATGAGCTATACAAGACTTTTTTGTTAAACATTTTAATTTGATGACATTAAAAAAGAAAAATAAAAATATATTTAAATGGTTTTTGAAAGTTAAAAGTTAAACTAGAACAAAATGAAATCAAATGACAAAAATAAATCTTAAAATAAAGTTATGAAAATAAATTAGAATCAAATAAAATTAAAGAATAAAAGTAAAATCTAAGATTTTTTTTTTTTGCTAAAAGATGAAATTTATGTTAGAATATTTAATTGTAAACTAGGATTAGTCAATTATTTGACTAATTAACCTATTATGGCTAATAATAAAATAATTAATTTTATATACAACACTGGCTAAATAGATTAGGTCACATATTATATAATTCCATAATAGGTTAGTTTGGTTATAAGCCCATTAATGGAGATATCTTAATTTATAACTTGTTTTTAAACCAATTATTTTATTTATACAAAATGAGGGTTTTCTTACTCTCTCTCTCTCTCTCTCTCTCTCTCTCTATCTATATATATATATATAATAACCCTCTTAACTTGTGACATGAGTGAAATGCTACCTATATATATATAATAATCCACTTAGATTATGAGATAAGATGAGTAATGGCTAAGTAAGTCGAAGTCCTTTCTTTTTATGTGAAATTCTCTATTAACTCTCTTTAGGAATTTTAGATGATCAAACCAATAGATTGAAGCATGATTCCACATAAAAATTGTAATTATATCTCGTTATTTCCCACACAAATTCTAACAAGTTCATTAAACAACCAATAGAAACAAATCACTACAAATAGTACAAGGGGGCCAATACAACATCACCCAATCAACACCATTCTTATAAGCTACAAAATTAGATAAAAGCCAACAAAAAAAGGATGGAAGATAAAAATCTCAACCAACAAGGCATATTAATAAAACAAATACTTTAATAAGCCAATCTGCTACCATATTACTAGATCAAGGAACCTGATTACATGAAAAGGAAGAAAACCTTCAACTTAGATGCTTAATATCCTTTATTATAGACGTATTTCTCCAAGCACAAAAGCTATGACCTCTTTTTCACTAAGTTGAGTAAAGAGAAAGAATCGACTTTAAAGACAATGCTACTTAAACTTAGGTTAATTGCCATTAGGATTCACTTTTTAAAAGTCATTTGTCACGAGTCCTATATCGAATAGCCTCGAGGTTGGTTTTGGGCATATAAATAGGTGTGTTGCATACTCCATTAGGTTGACCTTTTAGGGAGAGGGTGCTGACCCCATGACAAAATGGTATCAGTGTGACAACCTTACTTTGTTAAACATGGTAATTATAGTTAAATATATAATTAATAATTAATGATCAAGGTTTGGAGTCGTTACAGTTTATTACATTATAAAAATATAGGAAAATTTGAACATTGATGTTAGGGTCATCACTAAATTACCACAAACAAAACAAAAATGCATAAGAGAAATCATACTACCATGAGGGGTTTACGATTCATCCATTCATCAGTTTTGATACACAAAAACCTCCCATAAATATTCTTATATCATTTCGTAGCATTACCATTGAAAAAACTAAGGTTTCTAGGCTAAAGGAAGGAGTTTGGGATTTTGCGCCACAGCCCAAACCACAAGCACCGCGGCTAAGTTTCTCGCTGGAATTATTGGGCAAATTTCTCAAATTTCGTCACGGCGAGTTGGACCTTCACCGCGGTCAGCCTACGCAGCACCGCAGTGGAAATACCTTATGGAGCTACTGTTCTAAGTCTCCCAACTCTCGTCTTGGCATAATACACTAGCGTCGCGGCGAGATTTGCTACTGGACACCCTTCAATTTGTTCCCTCGACTAGCGCCGTGGCAAGGTTTCATTCTGTTACCTTTATGGGAGATTTTTTTTCACTCTACGTCGCGATGAGATTCCTCAAGCCGCGGTGTTCCTCGCCACTGTTACTCTCTAAAAGAATTTTTATTTGCTTGCACCGCGGCGAGATTACTCATGCCGCAGCGCCCCTAGCTTTTGTCATTCATCTGGCCATGGCGAAACTTCCTTAGCCGTGGCGTGACTCTCTCCTGTAACTACATCTCCCAAATTTCATCCCCTATACTCCAATTCTCATCTTATGACTACCCTAAGACCACTCCCACTCAGTTTATATGACTCTAATGGTATTTATCTGCCTTATACACCAAGCTATTCTACCATTACCAATTCAAAATTTAAATGTAAGTTTCCACTCCTCCAACTATCCTATACCAGCAAGTCCATAAAGTGATAGTAACAAGAATTCATGCACTATTAGAAATTAAAATTCGATATACATTCCGTCAGAGGTTTCATACATCAATGGTTCATATTATATCTAATACATCACATAATTATATTTCCAACAGTATACCATACCATAAATTTAGCAAAATACATATGTCCAGTGTTATGGGTTTATACATCCGATAACAAGCTAAAATGAGGTCTAACTCCTCAATGAATACATCCAAGGTAATTAAAATATAAGAGCCAATACTTGGCAACATGAATATATGATGATGTTATATAATAAGGAATACAAAATTTAGCATCTATACTAAATAAGTCAACCTAAGTGCAGCCTTCTCCCTATATGATAAAGCTCATGGATTTTCATCCACTTGCTTCCCTTATCCTTACCCGAAGAATCTTCACCTGAAATATTAATCCCATAAAGGGGAGTGAGATGCGAATCTCAGTAACCAAAGCAATTACATCATATAATCTAGTTTAATTAGCATACATGCCTAATTTCACACAAGCATCAGAAGAACACCAATCATATCAGTAAATGAAACAATTAGGCTATTATGATCAATATCCCATACTAGCAATCATATTTTCACATGTTAAAGGCCAATAACATAGGGAAAGGCCCATTCACGGCACCTACTCCCTATTGAGCACAACCAGGGCTCAATGCATCTGGGGTTTGATTATAACCCAGTGCTCGATCGAAGCACATGCACAGATAGCAGCTGCACCACAGCTTTATTATGGACTCACAAGGTCCAATCACAATATGATGATAGCCAATCAATTCATTTAACATTTCAAATCATTCATGTACAGCAAAATATGAAATTAAAATAGATATATGCATGGAATTAATATAAACTCGGTTATCTCACTTGTAGATAATTACAACAGCCACCAATGGTATAAAAATCTCCCCAAAACTATAGCATCAGAAAATTACTACTTTAATTCATCATTAACAGTTGCAACAAATGTCCAAAGAATTTAAAATACTAATAACTACCTAGGGAACACTTACCTAGCCACCACAAATCTCAAATTCGGATTGAAGTGTCCTCTGCCAGAAACCTCAATATTTCACCTAAAATCCTAAGCAAATTCGTATAAAATTAACACCCATATTATAAATCAACTATGCGGGTCTCAAACTAGCAAAGAAAGTATCAAAATGAAGGATTTATACTCACGTAATGTCAGCCCTAGCCTCAACCTACAAATTTCACCAAGAAAATCTCAAACAACCACATTTCAGATTTTAGGTATAGTGAAAATACTCCAAATGAAAAACTAATTGGATCAAAATGAAAAGAAAGATGAGAGGATTGAGTTATATAACTATTACCTTGACTAAATCTTGCTCTAGAAGTGGAAAAATGTAGAAATATATCAAGAACCCTAGAGCCTCTTTTGGACCTCCGAATTTTGATATGGGTGTTTGTGTTTCAGCAAATGGGGAAGAGGTTGAAGCATTAGGGTTTTAGTTGGGTCAAATATGAATCATGGGTTACTCCAAGGTCCAACTCCATTTGGGTTTCAGATTTAGCTTTGTTGGGCCAACTTTTATGCATTAGGCTGCTGAAATTCTATTGGGTCAGAATAAGTTTTAAGAACTCAAAGGTTTTGGGTCTACACAAGGGTTATTGGGCCAATTATAAGAGCCTATACAAGGTAGATCTCGAGCCTCTATCACATGAAATTATATTGGGTCTGCACCTAACTTATTAGGCCCCCATTAACCTCTTATCATGATCTCTTACATTAATTTGGGTCTAGATGAAATTTATCTCCCAATTAAATCTCAAACTCATATTAATAATTTGTCTTTCTAAGATTTTCATTTTCTTAACTTACTCGATTATTCCATATTATTATTCTTAATTAATCCAAAACTATAATTAACACCTTAATTAATTTTGAGGTATTACAATTAGAGCAGGTCCCACAGTTACTACCAGGATGAATAGCGTCTGACTTCACCGTGAATGGAATGGTGGGCTATTCGTGATGTGAACCTCACTGATTGGGTGGGTGAATATATCACAAGTCCCATATCGAATAGACTTGGGGTTGATTTTGAGCATATAAATAAGTGTGCTGCACACCCCACTAGGTTGATTTTTTTGAGAGAGGATAATGACCTTGTGACACATTGCTTCACATGTGAAGGCTAAGACAACCTTACAAGATGAGATACACAATTCAATCCCTTTACCAAAATTAAAGTTATTAAAATAGGTTAACATAATGTAAATTTTGCCTATTTAACCCACCAATTTAGTGGGTTGGGTTGGCTAACTATTTCATCATTTATGACTTGGCTTACTTCACCTATTTATTATATAATTTTTTTTTGGCCAACTTGCATAATTCACAAGTTGACCCATTTAGTGTGTGTGTGTGTGTGTGTTTAGGTAAATCCACTTAATCTAAAACTTCCAACTTTGAAGGTGAGCAATTAAAAGACTTAGAGCAAAACTATCAATTGAAACAATAATGAATGTGTGATTGAAAGAGAACTAAAAAACCAAAACCATTTCTCAAAGTTTTCCTCTTATTGATTTTTGAACTTGAGTATGAATGAAGCTTCTCTTTTCAGTTATTGAAACTCATCTAAACATGAGTTCGTGCACTTTTGATATTAGTGTGAGTATTTACTGTGATTGAACCTTTTATTTTCAACCATTAAAGCTTATTTGAAATGTAAATCCATAAGTTTGTCACTTCTTATTTGAGTATGGGTATGAATTCATACTTTCCAAATCTAGAGTTTAAGCATGACTGAAACTCATTTGGCCATTGAAATACTGTTGAATGTGTATAAAGTATTTTTCTTCTAATAGTAAGCCAAATTTAGGTTTTCAACCTGCCTAACTAGGTGGGTTTAAATGGGCTAGTCTATTTAACCTATGGATGATTGGCCTGTTTAACTGTTCTAACTAAAATGATCTCTAAAAATTATCCTAATACTTGTTTTTCCTCTACAATAGTCAAATGAGCCATCAATATTAACCTTAAGCTAATATTCAAAGGGGAGAAGCCAATGCGGTTTAGTCAAAGGACTGTTAATGGAGACCTCTTTATCAAATTTAAGCCATCCATTGTTTAACCAAAGCTCTTTAATAGCTTTTTCTACTTTTACTAATAGTAGAATAGAATTAAAAGATTCCTTTTCACAGACCCAATAACACATAGCTTTCTAAATACCGTAACGTATAATGACAATCAACGCCTTACTATAGCCACCTAACTCTAGCCCTAATAAGATCATGCCAAGGCAAACATCAAATTTGGTTGTACAAGATTGATATAGTTTAAATGCAAACACATTGCCAAACCAAACTAATTTAAACCATTTTCATAACAAGATTAAGTGCTCAACAGTTTTAACTTCCATTTGACAACAAGGACATAAAGGATACAGATTACAATTTCTCTTCCACAAATTTTCTTTAGTGGGGTTTGAACCTGTATAGATTCTCCAAAGAAAATGCTTTACCCAATGAAAGATTTTAAGTTTCCATAAGACTTTTCATTAAACATTAAAAATTTAGTAAAAGGGTATAGTAAAAGTAATCTCTTTTAAAACTATTATAACTTTTGCCAAATAATAATTTTTGCTAACAATGTATTGCCCATTCTTACCTTTCACCCAAACAAAACAATATTTTTTATTCTAGCAAGATATTATGATACTTTGTATAATACTTATCTCTACCCATGAAAGCCCGCCTTTAATGTTGGATGAATACCATTTTTCAATTGTGATAAATTTAGCTACTTTATAGTTCTCAAAATCTTATAGAGGGTTTTCAAATTCATTTTTTAAATTTGGCATGTTGAGTATCCAAGGATCCTTTTAAAAATTAAGCTTTAATTGATTTCCCACTTGCCAACATAAGAGGTTTTCATAACTTTTTACCTTCAATTATGCTAGATCAAACGCATAATGCTTTAGCTATTTTTTTTCTTGTTTGATTCAAAAAAATTAGTGTATAAATAATATATTCCTTTTAGCATTTCAACTCACATATCCTCCAAGGACATAAGAATTTTTCATCCTTGTTTTGCAAGAAAAGCCCGTTTGAAACTATTGAAATCATTAAAACTCAATCTACCTTTAAACTTAGAGTTTGCTGGGTTGTTCTACCATTGTCAATGAGTTGACCCCACTAGAAGTTAACAATGAGTTCCTAGTACATTTTCTTTGGGAAAAGAAATAACAAATTTGATAGATGGGTATTGCATTTGCCATAATTATATCAAGATCTCTCTATCAATTTGAGATAATATACTATGCTTTCTTCCTTATTTTGTCCTTAACAAAAACAAGAGCCTCCATCTTCAATCTCCTTTAAAGAATAGGAATACCTAAATATTTTTCAAGTGATTTAGCCATTGAGATCTTTAAAATACTGCAAATTTCATCCTTAAGGTTTTATGGAGTTTTTTTCCAAACAAAAATGAAATACAAGACTTATCCAAGTTAATAAGCCATCCAAAAGCCATATAATAATTCTTTAAACTGTCTTTCATAATTTTTGCAATTTTCTTTGTTTGCTTAAAAAGAAAAAAGAGTGATTAGCAAAGAGGAAGTAAGTGAATATTAGCTATATTTTAACTAATTTAATCCTTTGCAACATTCATTTAGCATCATAAAAAATAACCATTCTTGATAATTATTCACTATAATGATAAAGAGATATCAACGAAGGAAATTTCCCTATCTGAGACCTCTTTTAAGGACAATATCTACAATCTTTCTATTTCAATGAAGAAGATTGAATGCTATAAATTGCACACGTTTCAAGAATCTATCCACGCAAGTCTTGTTGAATCCCATTTTTAACAAAACATGCTAAGAAGATCCCATTCCACTGTGTCGTATGCTTTGTTCATATCTAACTTTATTGTCAATTCATACTTACCTCCCCTTCTAGCTTTTAGATAATGGAAAGTTTCATGCACACTGACAATATCTTATATTAATATTGTTAAGACAAAGGCATACTGATTCTTAGAAATTACCTCAACCAAAAGGCCTTTCATTTTATTAGCTATTATCTTAGAGATAATCTTGTAGGAAAAATTATAAAGGCTTATAAGTGTAAAATTCCCCATTCTCTTTACTTTTTGGTATCATAATTAAGTTTGTTGAGTTCATATTTGAAATAGAAAAACTATAAGTAAAAAATTCTTTGATAAGGTTATACACTTGAACCTTCACAATATCTCAAGTATAATGATGAAATAATCTCATGTACATGTAGCCATAACTTAGAGCTTTAAAGCCTTTTAGATCAAACATTACATCTTTAGTTTTTATTTAAAAAAAAAGCCTTCATAATGATTTCATTGTTTTCATTATTGCTAACTGGATCAACAAACTCTAACACCCTTGAAAAGTCCTTATGTCCACTAAAAGCAAATAACTTTGCATAAAAAAAGTTCAAAACTCCTAACAATTTTCGCTTAATTACTAGTCCAAGTCTCATCATTTATTTTTATATTCAAGACTTTTCTTTTTGTTTTCTCATCATTATAGACGTATGAAAAAGCTCTAAAATGTTTAACTCCACACCTTAACCGCGGTGTTCTCAATTTCTGTGCCCATTGTTTTTCCTCCCTATCCCACAAATTCTCAATCTACTTTGTAATTTCCTTAGCTATGACAAGATTGAAATTTAGGTATTAGATTGTTAATTTATACTCTATTACTTGGAAAATATGTTCAGCTCCACCTTAAGGGACCTTCCTTACCCTTTACAGATTTCTAAAAAATAATCTATACTTTCCAACCCCTACCTTTAGGCAAACCCTTTTTGTTTTTCAATAATTATCTTGAATTTAGTGTAATCAAATCGCATTAACTCAAATTTGAGAGATTAGGAGTTTACTGCTCAAAGAAATTAAAACAAGCACCATTTTTTTATATTTTCTCATTTGAATTCATATTTTTTCATATTCATTGTATAAATTAAAAAAAAAATAAAAATAGTTATATGCCCAAAATAATTGAGTAAATATAAAAATATAAAATTTTAAAATTTTTTCTTAAAAAATTAAAAAATAAAAAGAAATTTGGCCCTGCCCGTGACACATTTTTGTCCCGAAGTTAAAATCAAATTGGGACTTGAGTTGAAGCAATTTCCGGTCTATCCTAACCTTTGTCCACCCCTATAAGCAAAGATTTATAGAGACTTTATTTATCCACTTGCTTTTTTTAAATTCTAAAGCAATTTATTAAAATTCCCCAGTCAGAACCATGGATAACTAGGTCCTACAATTCCATTTGACAACAAGGACAAAGGAGATATATCCCTAAACATTTTCCTACCCATCATTGATTTCAACATGTATAATATTCTTAAAAACATGTACTACTTTCACAAAAACTCCTTTTCTTTCATCACGAAGGAAAGTCACTTGCCAATTCTTAAAAAATTTGAGATAAAATTAAAGAATCAATTAGAATTAAATAAAATTATAGAATAAAAATAAATAATGATATAAAGACAAGGAACCAAATTATAATAAAACAAAGTTATGAAATGATAGTGAATTATGAGGTAAAATTAGTAAATCAAGTTAAAACTAAATAAAATAAAAAGATAAAATCACAAATAAAATTAAATAACCAAAAGTTTATTTTTTCAACACAATTACCAACTGCTCACATGAGTATTTGTTTTCAAATTTCACTGATGCATGTATCATGCTCGATGTAATCAATATATACTTCAACTTCAGACAAAATTGTTTATTGTCGATCAACTTCAGAATAATAAATAATTTTTCTCCGGCTGTGTGCATTTTTTCAACGCTTTGCACTGGGCCCGTGCTATTAGCCGGGGGTCCAACCTAATTAAGGTTTGTACGTCTTCTTATTGAAAGTGAAGGGCATAATATAAAAGAAGGGAAAAATACGAATATTCATTAAACAGTAAAAATGGGCATTTGAAAGGGCGGAAAGGAATATTCTTACTAACAAAAAAAATAAAAATAAAAACTAAGCGACGTCGCTTTATAATAAGTTTTCCTTCTCTGTCGTCCTCTTCCCCAATTGGTTGTCCGAATAATCTTCTGTTTCCAGTCGTCCCTTTAATACGTAGATTTGCTTGCCCCCGAGCACGCACAGGGGACCGTCTGTGACGGAGGAGGCAAATTCCGGTCGTCGTCGGTGTTCAATTAACGTAGGCGAGTTGATTTTACATAGTTATTCAAATATAGTAGTTTGCTGTAACGTTGTTATTTATTTTGATTTTTTTTTTATTTGAAATTGATTAGAACTCAGCGAGTGTTCAATTAATCTATCTTATGCTTATCGCATTTACCCGGATTCCGCAGAGTATGGGGAAAACTTCATGGTTATTATTGGCTACCTGTTTATGTCTGCTAGCCTTTTCGGATGGGAGAGGTAAGAGTGGAACTTTAACATTCCTGCCATACATACCTTTATCTCTTTGTTATTTATGAATTCCTTCCATTATCAAGTCTTTCTGCATCTATTCATTATCGGCATCCTTCTGAATCATATCTTATTTTACCTGGTTACTATTATTGATTGTGCAATGTAGATATTGGGGTTTTTTTTTTTTTCCTATTATGAAAATGTTTGTGGATATGGAGATAAGATACTTTTTGTTTTAAATTTCAAGGAGATTGAAGTACCTAGTTTTATTATGCTAATATAATGAGGGAAGTTGAATAGTTCTCTTAGAAAATGTTTTGTTTCGTTGTGGCAAGAGCAGAGAAGATATAGAGATATGCCTTTGTAGTTTTTTGGACATGGACACCATAAAGATGATTTTGCTAATGTGAGAAACTTGCATTTACATCCTGATGTTGCTTTGTTTTTCATTTGCAGAACTCAAGGCTAAGCAGAAAAGTCATTATCCCTTCTACAATCATACACTAGCCACGATTTTAGCAGAATATGCTTCTGCGGTCAGTTCCTTGTGAATTTTACATGTTCACTTTGGGCAATGTGGGTTAGAAAGTTCATCATTTTCCATGCGTATCATTACAGTTTATTTATTGATGCTGTGCCACTTGAGCTCAGTTGGTTAGGATGGGCGGTGGTTTACATAGAATTCATAGGTTCAAGTCAAGGTAAGGACTTCCTGTTATAAGAAAGAAAAAAGGGAAATCCATGTCTCTAGTGTTGGTTTTGAACAATTAAATGATCTAATAATGGAGGGACAATCTCACAAGCTGTTCCTGATGGATGGGAAATATTGGTCAGCTTACGGGCCAAAATACGTCAACGTAGGGCTATTTAAGTGTGTCAGTTTAGCCTGATTTGAATTCCCATTATGTACCTAAAGTTGCTTTACATGTGAGGATCAGACCCCTGCATGTTTGGAAAACTATCTAGGAATTTTGTATGAGTTGTGTTTGAGGATTGAAGGCTTTTGTTCATGCAGGTATACATGTCAGATTTGACTGGACTTTTTAGTTGGACTTGCTCCAGATGTGATGGTTTTACCAAGGTGCTGAGAATGTAAATATTGTGTAATGTGTTGGTCTAAGTGCCTGAGTGAGCTTTAAATTACTGTTGTTTTAATATTATACTAGTTTGGCACTTGTTTTGAATTTGTTGGTCTGAAGGTCTTTCAATGGAACAGGGATTTGAAATTATAGAATTGGTTGTTGATGTTCAGCATTGCTTACAGGTGCACCCTCATTGCAGAAACATCACTATAAATTATAGAGTCCATATATTCTCTTAATATTCTTTTGTTATAATAGTTCTAATGGATACATGTTATCTAATGTATTTATGACTACCTGTTCTAGGGGTTTGTTGGAGTGGCAAAGGACCCTAATAATGCCATAGTCATTGCATTCAGAGGAACTCAGGAACGCAGGTGGCTTTTCTTCCTGGCTTGAAATTATTTTTATGGCATTCTGGGTCTAGATTTTCAGATGAAATCCAAAGTAAACCTATTGGGTTGTAGTGTCAAACCACGTATATATTATACTTAGATGTCAATCTCCAATAGAATTTAGTATAAAGAAAGAATATATTTTACTTGCATGCCACTTTCTGGTTAGTGTTTCTTTCCCATATATGCTTGTCAATGAGAGTTGTGAATGATCAGTTAAGTTAGGAGTTGCATGCCTATGTAGGTTAAGTTATGTACTTAATTTCACTAGCTTTGCTTGCAATGTATTATTCACATAGTATCAGCCATGAAACTCTTTAAAGCAGAGGTGGCTAAGTGTTCTGGTCAAGCCCGCAGTTGTGATAAGCTTTGCATCCAAATTCACTTTGACCAGGCATGCCCATTTTATGACACTAAATTGGTCATGTTGAGTCTATAAGTTATAGATTGTTGTGTTTGTGAAGAGATCATATGTTCTCATATATGGACCTTTGAGAGTCAGAGAGCGTATTTTCTTCCTGATGAAACACTTTATCCATAGAAACATGTTTAAATAAAATTCAGTCCTCTAGTAAGTTTGCATACTTTGGGGCCACTCAATATATAGCTTGAGCTCATTTGTATATTAACTGGTTGTAAACAGCATTCGGAACTGGATTGAAGATTTATTTTGGAAGCAGCTTGATATAAATTATCCAGGCATGCCTGATGCAATGGTTTGTACTGCCAAAAGTTTGACTTTAATTTATGTTTTGAAGTATAGACTGCCATTTCTGATATATTATTATCATTTACTTCAGGTACACCGTGGATTTTATTATGCATACCATAATACAACTATGCGTCCTGCAGTTTTAAATGCTGTTAGAAGAGCAAAGAAATTTTATGGAGATATTCAAATTATTGTGACAGGGCATTCAATGGGAGGGGCCATGGCTGCATTCTGTGGACTTGATTTAACGGTAGTTGTAATTTGGAATTCTTGATGTGACCAGGCATCAAATAATGCTGGTTTTATGGCTTTAAGCTCTCTCCAATTCCTTTTTATAACTAGTCTGTGTTTTGCATCAGATAGGGGGCATTCAATATCTTGTGAAACTTTTGCTGCATTTGCTGGAAAGTGGACTTTTCTATGGTAGAACTTTGACTTGTGTTTGTGATGGGAACTTTACCTGTCAACCATAGAATTCAATTTTTTTTAAAGTAATTTTGTTTTGGAAGTCATAATGGAATAGTGTCCAAGCGCTAACATTCTTAAATTGTTATGTTTTTCCTGGACCATCAGTTTACGATTATACTTTATGATTGTCCCATCTTGTAAAGATAAAATGGTGTACTTGTTTTCTTGTGCATGTTTACAGGTCAATGAAAATGCCCAGAACATTCAGGTTATGACATTTGGACAACCTCGTGTTGGCAATGCTGCTTTTGCATCTTACTATAGCAAACTTGTGCCAGAGACAATCCGAGTCACAAATGAGCATGATATTGTTCCCCACTTGCCTCCATACTATTCTTATTTACCACACAAGACATACCACCACTTCCCCAGAGAGGTATGCCATGGCATATTGAATTGATAAAATTTTCCTATTAAACCTGTAATATATTCCTTGAGTTTAAATAAGTCTGTGTGGTTGTCAGTGGAAATATCAAATATCATGAATGACTATGCTACATGCAGTTTTTAATGTTAATATTAGCTCTTGCTAGTTCCTTAAACATCTTCAAAGGTTTCCAGCTGCTGAATTATTGGCTATCACTTGAGCTCACTATTGTGTACCTAGTTTCCATAGATCATGTAAAATTAGAAATATTGCCTGTGTGCTAATTTGTGATGACAATTATAATTTCATACCTATGTTAGGTTTGACTTATATCAAATCTGCTGTGTGTTTTGGTTTCTAAATTCTCCATGGATCTTTTACATGCCTCCTCAATAAGTTTGTTTGCTTCTTGTATAACATAATAATTTTCTTGGTTTATAGTGAAAATTGACAAAGCTGTGACACTTATCTTTGTAATTTGTTTGCCAATTCACAAAATTGAGAAATTATTCTGGCTGCAGGTGTGGCTTTATAGTATTGGGTTTGGAAGTCTTGTTTATAGAGCTGAGAAAATTTGCGATAGATCTGGTGAAGATCCATCTTGTAGCAGGTAAGATATTCTGTTTTGTCATTATGTCATTGAAATTATAGAATCTGCAAAATCTTGCTTCTATTCCTATGTGTGGTGTATGATCGACTGGTGGGGGAGCTTCTAGCCATTTTGCGTACATAGCTGTGGTCCTAGACAAATACTATATATTTTTAATTAAAATGCTGATGAAAATTCATTTGGCTATGCAGGTCAGTGAGTGGGAATAGTATTTCAGACCACTTGATCTATTTTGGTGTTAAAATGCAATCAGAGGCACCGGCATGCAGAATTCTGATGGATCCTTATGTTCTGGGTTATAGTGTCAGTGATCCAAGAGGAAACTTAATCTTTTCCCGAGATCCTGCAGCTTCCGTTCTTGAATTGAATACCAAGGTTGACATTCAGGGAAAGCATGTCAGCGTTGTTTGAATCTGCATATGATTTGAATAGCAAGGTTGGTACAAGAGGTCAGCTGTGGAGATATCGTACTTCTGTCTGATTGATGCTTTCTTTAGGATCCTTGCAGATGGCATTGTTTATTAAGCAGATGAATCTCGTATAAATCTGCCTGGAGTGAAAGGAGTTTGTGTACATAGCAAACTGTGAACAAATTCTGTATATTCTCACCCTTGTATATATGACAACAAGAACAAAACTTGTTAAGTAAAATTCCTTAAATGTCTGCTTTGCTCTCAGGTTCTTTACTAAAAACATATTATGTAAAGGAATTTGATTTAAAGACCCAATTATGTAGTAGTGTTGAGTTGTAAAATGCTCAATTGTCTTGATTTTTAAGGAAAACTTTGAAAATAAACATCTAAAAACTGCATAGAAGTTTCGTCTTGACAACAAATCTTGACATTGTTCTGGGTACAGTTTTACCTGTAAACTCTTGTAAAACATAATCATATCTTAGCTTGAAATTTTCCTAGCACAAACCCGAGCCATTTTGGCAGATGATTTGGCCTATGCAGATATTAAGTAGTAAACTTTACTATGATGCAGGATTGGCCCTCTCCATATTAGACCCTCTAGGTGACGGCTAGGATTTTTTTTGATATTGGAGCCATCTCACGGTGAATAGTGAAGGATCAACCTTACAAGAGACGGAGATGAACTAACTAATAAAGAATATAGACTATGCTCGATGTGCCCTGATCCTGATTGAAATCGATTTTACTCAAACCAACAAGTTACCAGTGTATTAGATATCTAACATCAAATTGTTTCAGCAAAGCTTTTGAGTGCACGGGTTGAATGAAGAACTCCTGTTGTTATTTATCGTTAGCTAAACTTAGTATGAGCGTGACTTCTTTCCCAGTGAGTACCTCCTTAATTGATTAGAAGGGTAATGCTTCTTGAACTTGAACTAACTGAATCTAATTGAATTCAGTTAAACTCAAATGTTGCAATCTATATATGGTAAGAAAACAATGTATATTTTGCAGTTCTTACCGAACATATTCTATGCTAGTAGATTGAGCTGACTTGGTTTTTCGTTTATTATAAGGAAGAAGCCTGATAATAATGTAAGAATTTTTTTTCTTTTTGATAAATGATAAAAATACAAGTTTAAGCGTTTTATGATGTCACGCATCATGCTTGGGCTTCAGACTAACCTTATATTTGGTAAATTCAAAAGTTTATGGTTCTGTAAGAAAGTGAATTCTTGAGATTGTTCAGTGACGATGGATTTCAATACCTCTGATAATTTTTCTAAAAGAAAGAAACTCAAATGTGGCATAATGTATTTTCAAGATGATCAAAGTATCCATACATTATGGGTACATACAAATTTATTCATTTGAGTCTAGGTATGTAAATGAAAAATAGGTATAGATTTAATCTCGAGTTTGTTTTTGGAAGTTTTTAAGAGTTTAGGTCTGAGTATAGGGAGGGTAGCACCCACCTCATGCCAAATCCGCAATGCGTATATACTTCACTAGCTTGGAATTTGACAAACATATGAATAAAGATTTGATAGTTATAATATGACTAGAATACAAAAAATCCTTGTTAATTTAGGGGATTGTGTAATTTGCTCCCACACTTTTAAATTCCGTTTGGTTTGCAGCATCACTAATGTGTTCTCTTTACATCGTCTGTGTAATATTTATTCTGTTCTTATATTTATTATTCTATTTATCAAATTATCTTTTTAAAAATAAAAATAAAATAGACATTTCTCATATCACATACTTTCATTTATCTATATTTTTACATCACATTCATTATTACATCTACCAACCAAACACACTATTAAAAGTTGACCATAGACCTCTTAGACTTTGGATTTTGTGCAAACCTTTTTGTTTTTTTTTTTGTTTTGGTCCAAAACTCTATCACTATTTGTTCATGTAAGTTAAAAAAACAAATCAATAAAAAAATGAAAGTAAATTTAGAAAGACTTGAATAAATGTTATATGTAAATGGTGAACTATATTCAATTCAATTAAAAAATAATTCACTTTAGTTATAAAAGCAAACTAAGTAACAATGACACTAATTAACTAAGTTACATAGATGAATGCAAGTTTAAATTAGTTGGAATTTTTTTTTCATTATGATTAGATTATACCGTACTCACTGACAACACTTAAGATTTAACTTTAACTAAAACTTAAAGTTTTAACTCATCTAAAACTTAATTGAAATTTCTAATAATTGACCCGAGTGGCTTTCATAATCAAGTCTATCTCTAATGTTCTCCTATTTTCATCTAATGGAATAAAAAAAAAATAAAAATAATAATAATAATAATTAAATTAGATAAAAATTTAGAAAAATTATACTTTGGTTTCTATAATTTAAAAATTTGTAATTCAATATTTATAGTTTATAAATTTTTTAATTTAGTTCTTATTGTTAAAATTTTATCAGTAACTTGTTAAATTTTATTAATTTAACCAACTATATATTGTCTTAATATTTTAAATATATATGGTTTATACTAACAAAAGAAGTAAAAATATAAATAACAAAGTAAGATTAACTCACATATAGCAAAATATTAACAAAAATATAATAACAAGGATTAAATTAAAAATTATTTAAACTATAAGAACTTAATTACAATTCTTTTAACGATAAAGACAAAATTAAAAATTAAGTAAAACTATAAAAACCAAAAGTATAATTTTGATTCTTATAATTTTATTCAATTTTTAATTTGATCTTATAACTTAAAAATTTGTAATTAGATCCTTATAATTTACTAATTTTTTTAATTTAATCCTTATTGTTAAAATTCTATTTTTATTGATGTAACTTATTATGTATTGTCTTAATATTTTAAATATATATGATTTATGTCAATAAAAAAAATTAAAAATATAGATAATAAAGTTAGATTAACTTACATTTATAACAAAATAGTAACAAAAACATCATGATAAAGATCAAATTAAAAATTATTTAAATTATAAGAATTTAATTATAATTTTTTAACTATAAAGAATAAATTAAAATTTGAGTTAAAATATAGGAACTAAAGAAATAGTTTTTCTTAAAAACTTTATATTTCATTTCAAGAAGTCCAGAGTTTTAGTTTTTTATTTAAAAATATATAATGAAAAGCAATCATTTAAAATTCTTTTAATTCATTTTAGTAAGAGCTGTAAAGATATTCTATGACAGGTGGGATTCAAACTTGTTATACATGTTAGTTGTTGGTGAGGTCATAGTAACTTCCATCTTGTTCAATATTGTTTCAACTTTCAACCATGAGCTACAAGATTTAATATTTCAATCATTATTTGTTTGTACAGAAGACCCCAGCTCTATTATTGTCAAAATTTCTTGAACTGTACTATAAACTCGGGAGTGTCAATTTTTTTAGTAAATTATGTTAATTTTTTTTAGATTTGATTAAATTATATTTGATATTTTTATTGTTAGAGTTTAAAATTTTATATAACATAATATTGTAATTTTATTGGCAAGTAAAATGGTTAAGTTGATGTTATAAATTATAATTTTATTTTTAATATAATAATAAAAATAATTGAACAATTTTTTTAAAAAATATATATATTGTGTAAAAAATTTATTTTATTCAAAAAATAAATTAAAAATTAAGTGTAAATTTCAAAACAAATATCAAAATATAATTTTTTAAAAAGTTAAAGTATAATTTGTTTTAGAGTAAATTAAAAAGAATTTTCATAAATTTTACTAAAATTATATAAAATTCTGTTTTATCTTTAAAATATATTTAGATATTTTTTGAAATAAAAAATTATCTCAATCTAATTTTAATTTTTTATGAAAATATTATTTATTACTCTAAATAAAAAATTTTAAATAAGAGTATTTTGGTAAAAAAATTAACATTAAACTAAAACATTGAACAACTTTTTGTTTTAAGAAAATGTACATATTTTAAAAATAAAAAATTGTTCAATTTAAAAAAAATTAAAAAAAATCTTTGTAATTTACTCATTTACTCATTATTTTATTTTTTGGGTTTGCTTTTTCCGTTTCTGTATTGCGATTCGCTGATCTTTTGGCGATATCCTTCTCTCCTGGTGAAGCCATCTCTTTCTGGCAACCCACACCACCTTATCCTCTCTTTTTCTGTCCTCCCCATGTGGGCATTTTACCATTCATTATCATTTTTTGTAGCGACGATTTTTGCTATTATATTGCATTAAAATATTTGGGGGATAAAGAATTTTGCTCTTTAAGCATAATGGCTCCATTCCTCTTTGACGATCCAGACAATCCAATCCAACGAATCTTCCCAAATCAGGAGACTCCTCCCTTTGCCTTCCCAAAACAAAGAGAGCCTTCCAAATCCCTGTCTTCCAAAACTCATGGAAGGCTCTGCTAATCAACGTCTTGATTTTGGGAAGATGGGATATGGGTATTCATATATTTCTTCTTCTTCATCTTCCATGCCTTTTGCATTTGCTTTTGTTGATTGATTTGCGGCATGTTGTTGTTTATATTGCTCTTTTGTTGACAATTTCTTTTTTTTTTGGTGGGTATTTATTTGATAGGTGCAAGCATTACAGGAGAAGATGCAAGATTCGAGCTCCCTGCTGCAATGAGATTTACTTCTGCCGTCATTGTCATAACGAGGCAACGGTATTCCTTGATCATTTCCTTCGTATTCTTTCATTCTCTGCTCAAGTTTCTTGCGTTTAACTGATCCGGATTCGTATTGTTTCCTTAGAGCATCTTGAACAATATCTATGATCGGCACGAACTCGTACGTCAAGATGTTGAACAAGTAGGATAAATGGAATTTCTTAACTCTCTGGATTTTCGATTCTTAAGAATAAAATTTGTATTTTGTTTTGTATGAATCATTAACAAAAGACGATAAGACTCGTGCAATTTTTACGTTTCATTGCCGTTTCAGGTTGTTTGTGCAGTTTGTGACACAGAGCAGCCAGTATGTTTTATTTTTTATTTCTTTTTCCAATTTCGATTGAAAACAGTGGATTTGTTTGCTTTCAGGTTTCAGGTCTGTTTTATACTTATTCTTTCTTTCTTATTGTTTAAAGGTTGCTCAAGTTTGCACAAACTGTGGCGTCAGAATGGGAGAATATTTCTGCGACATCTGCAAATTTTTCGATGATGATGTAACGGTTCATTAAATAAATTTGCCGTATCTGATTGACTTATAATTTTCAATATGATTGATCTTCCTCTACTTTGGTTCTTACTTGTAAGAGATGAACATGTCTGATAAATTGACATTTGGTGTATAATCCTGCTTGTGATAGTCAATCTTATCCTTTTTCTAAATGACGCTGATTTTTGTTTGCACCTTACACACTATGCAGACGGGGAAACAGCAGTTTCATTGTGATGATTGTGGGATCTGTAGGTGCGTTGTGTTTATGTAAAGAAAATTGTTTATGTAAAGAAAATTTCTCAAGTAGATCAGGTTTACAAAAAA
The DNA here is from genome assembly GCA_026724425.1 of Erythrophleum ivorense. NCBI lineage: Eukaryota > Viridiplantae > Streptophyta > Magnoliopsida > Fabales > Fabaceae > Erythrophleum > Erythrophleum ivorense. The sequence continues at coordinate 438,173 of JAIUCV010000181.1, forward strand.
TATGTTGGCTAAACTGCTCATGAAGATATACGGGGTGAACCCTATTGAAAGGTATATATTTGTGTATGTGTATCTTCATGATTGATTTGGTCTACTTATCTTTTGTACACCAGGTCTACTAAAGAATCTCTTGAAGAGTAGATATCTTTTGTTAGGATCTCATTTCAGTTAATTGAATTCATAAACATGCAATAAGTTTTGGTGATGAAATTTATGTCATTGGAAACAGAGTTGGTGGTCGCGAGAATTATTACCACTGCAAGAAGTGTGGTATGTATTCATCACCATACCTCCATTATGGCTTTCTTCTTGATTTGGGCATGAAAATTGTTTCCTTGAAATAAGGTTATGATGCAAATTGTTCATTTACATATTGATAGCAGATTCATGACTTTGCTTCCTTTGTTTTTCTCTAGCGTTCACGACTCTAGCTTCATATCAATTTGTGCTCACGTACTTACTTATTCTATGTTCCTGCTAATGCGACTGAACTCATTGCTCATAGTCTAATTTAGACTACCAAGTTTCCAGACATGTGCATTATTTTGCTGTCCATTTTTTCCCCTGTTCTTATTACAACTTTTCAAAATCTATTTTGGGGGCAAAAACTGATTTTAGAAAGAGGCATTCTTTTGTAGGCTCAACATACATAAGCTCCCTGACCAGTGTTTGTTACACAAGATTCAGGGTGTACTACCATATTAAAATTTTAATTTTTTATGGTTGATTCTCACTCATTTGTGAGTAGAGTCCATTAATGATGTGGAAAGCTTAGCCTACAAGGAAAAAAAAAAAGCCAATGTAGAAATAAATTGCTTAACATATGCATTTCTTTTTAAGGGTTTCTGTAATGGAAAAAAGTTCTATATGTTGCAGGGTCATGCTATTCAGTTGGCCTGCGTGATAATCATTCATGTGTGGAGAACTCTATGAGGCATCACTGTCCAATATGTTATGAGGTGCGTGCCTTTTTCCCCCGTTCTGTGGCTCAAGTTTCTAATCAAAGGGGCAATTTCTTTGTATCTTGAGGTGAAAAACTGAGAACATTCTTATGTGACTTTATTATGTTCGTGTAGTACCTTTTTGACTCATTGAAAGACACTACTGTTATGAAATGTGGTCACACAATGCATTATGAGTGTTGCCAAGAGATGATAGAGCATGACAAGTGAGTATATTACTTATTTGAGAAGTGTTCGTTCTATAAAACATGATCTCTTCTTTACTATGAACTTGATTTGATCTCATGGTCCAGTTATTGTTGCCCCATATGCTCCAAGTCAGTGATTGACATGTCCAGGACGTGGAAGAGAATTGATGAAGAGGTAGCATGTTATATCAAAGACTGTAGATGCCTTCGCCTGATTTGTATGCTTTTAATAGTGTGAAGGACCCACTTGAACTCAAACTAAAACTGTTTAGTGAAATTTCAGGAATGATTTTATTATAATCTCTATTATGTCTCTTCACACGAAAGCCTAAGATTTGATACCACATCAAGGACTACTTTAAGCCGAATGTGAGGGGATGCAATAGAGATTATAATATAAATTATACACGGACCTTAAACTTTTGAGCTGAAATGTTCTTTAACATTTAGCATGCAAGTATTTGGTCAAGAATATTACTTAAAGAAATATTATACTTTAACTATGACCTCTCTGTCTCACTTATTGGTTCATTTCCATTCTATATTAGGTTGAAGCAACTGTCATGCCTGAAGATTATCGGGACAGGAAGGTAAAATGTATTCTTTGAATACTTATCCAACACCCACTTCTATTTTTCCTCCATTCCACTATCTTTTCCTATTTATTTGAGGTTTCTCCATTCCAGCAGTGAGTTGAAAACCTACTAGATGATTTGTCCTGTTTGACACACAACCATTAAAGTTGCCCAAGGCATGGACAAGCCAAAAAAACCATGCAAAATTAACATAAATAAGAAATTATGCATGAGTTTAAACTTGTATAATATTTGGCTATGCCACTTTGGAATATAGTTACAGGAGGGGCTGTAACAATAAAGAATCCTACTGCACATGTCAGAGCACACATGTAAATACCAACACTAAAGAGTTGGCTTAGTGGTAGAAGCAAGTGATGTGTAGTTAGAGACATTACATATATACCATTGTTCATTCAGAAATTTCAGAACTTCAGAAAGGACTAGCATACATCATTCACTTGAGTAAAACTAAGCAGCATGTATTATCTAATGCAGGTTTGGATACTATGTAATGACTGCAATGACACAACTGAAGTTTACTTCCACATTATTGGGCAAAAATGTGGTCACTGCAGATCATATAATACTCGTGCAATTGCTCCTCCTACTCTTCCTCAATGACCCCATTCTTGAAGTTAGCACCCAAGTCCCGATTATTGTATGTTGTTCTCATTGAATTAATTTAGCATCAAGATTATTAGTGCACTATGCCTCAGAAACGAAACTTAGGTTATTCTTTCTACAAAGTATGGAGTGAATGATATAAACATCTGTATATGGTACTACTGGGGGGGGGGGGGGACACTGTTTCCTCATCACGAATTGCTAGTAATTGTGCTGCTTAGTAAAATATTTATATTGGATGATAAGTAAATATGTGTTTGCGATTGAATTTTATCAACACAATGCAGTAGTTCCTCCATAGGCATCGTAATTCATTCATTATGAGAGTAAATTGTGATAATTTGTTATCTTGGTTTGTCATATTCTGTTCCAGAGAGGGCTATTCCTAATGAAAAAGTTTGTCTCCTTATAATTGACTTGATCTATTTATATTTTGTAAAATGAGTCTATGTTTAAACATTCTCCTTTATTGCTGTGTTTCTCTATCAATGTTAATTAAAATTTGTAATTCATGATTCAGTCATTAAAATTGGAGTGTTAGCAGTTAGCACCTTGTAAGCCAATATGATGATTCTTTTGAATATGCTTCTTAACCTCCCCCCTCCCCCTCTCTTTAACTAAGGTGTGGCCTGTGCACAGTTGCCAGGCTCTTTGCCCCATTTGAATTTGAATAAAGGGAAAAGAAAAAAACAAAAATGGGAAAGAAAAAAGTAACTGTAACAAAAACCAAAAATGATGCCAAAAAAAAAATCACATGTTTTGTCAATAAATGGATTATGAATAATACATGAACAGTATCAACAAAACTGAGTTATATTATGTAAGATAGATTTCCAACTTGATAAGGCAAGGAGGTGTGATGATAATATATAGGGTAAATTATGCATAATATATATATTTTTTAATTTTGTTAAAATTACAAAGTTTTTTATTTTATTTTTAAAATATGCATAAACCTTTTATGAATATTTCTTGTTCCTCCATGAATGAATTATCTTTGACTAAATTGAAAAAGGGAAGTAAATTGTGTTTGCACAAAAACTAATTTGGACTCTATTGTAATCCACAATACCAAAAGAATCATGCAGGATCAACAATTAATGAAGAGTAACATTTCTAGTCCAATTTCAAATTACACATTTATCCTACCATGTCATAGCCACAAATTTAAGAAGAAATTACATTTTACTTTGTTAAATTAAAGTTTAATTATAACATTACTAGATAAAAGTAAAAATGTAATAAAATACTTTCATGAACTTTTGACTAAAATGAAAATATTAAATTTCAATCAAAATTAATATCAAGAATTTACTTCAATAATCTCCACAAATCCACATCCATTTGGAATGAAAATTTATATATAAGAGAGGTCATGTAATGTCTTGTAGTTAATTTTAACCGAAACAGAAATATTTTATTAAGTTTCAAAGTTTATATACTAATGGCAAACACCAATATCACATGGCTTTCACCTCTAATTCTCAGCCTTATCTTCCTTTTGAGCCCAATCTCTGGCGATCATAATCGCAAACCCGGATTCTCTACTCTGCTAAGGGCACAGTAAAGAGTGCACTGTTTCCCAAACTGAAGGGCCATTTTTTTCTTTTCTTAATAAATTTTATTTATTTATTTATTTTTACCAGCGCAGCAAAAGATGTTTGCGCCAAAAGCACATTCCCTCAAACCCTACAATGTGATCTTATATCAAGGTTAAAGGCAGACCATTATATCCTTTTATATTGGCACCGCACCAATCCAATTCTACGCATTTACAAATACAGATAGTGACCTTGTTTTGACCCCTCAAAGTCCCTCTCATTAGGTGCATTTAGTCAGTCAATTTTTTTTTTTTTCACATCAATCAAGTAAACTGCTGAAACAAATTTAGTGAGAAGAAATATCGATCAATTTGACTAAAAGATATAAAATCAAACTAAAATAATTGCTTTTGAATTGTTTGATTTGAGGTTTTTTTTTCTTATTTTAATGTCAAACAATTTATGTCTAATTTATTTATTTTCATTTTTACTATTTAAACTTAAAAACAAAATATTAGATCACAATAATTAAAAGATAACACATAAATAAAAATATATGGATTATATTTTAAAATTAAGTAATTTGATTTTTTTATATGTAATATAGTAGTACTACGATTAATTACCTACTTTTGAACAAGAATATCAACGAAAGAAGATATTAAGATAGGTGGTTCATTTATGTCATCTAAAATTTATTTTTTAAATCAAAAATTGAACTGAATAAAAAAAATCAGAGAAACTCAAACCGATTAAAACAAAGAATTAGTTAGTTTTGATTGATTTTTTATTAGTTTCAATTGATTTGATTACGAGAGATAAGTTTTTATTAGTTATTGAACAAATTTACTTTTCATATTCAACTCTATCATGTTGCTTAGTTTCCCAATAAATTGAAGAACGTAGGAAAATTTTTTTTATACACAATGATTATCATATTATTTATAAATCATAATCACAAAGAAAGAAAAGTTAATAATAAAATATATAACTTCAATTTAATGAAATTGATTGAATTTTATGTGAAAAACTCATTAATGAGTGTTGTATCTAAGAATGGCTATTATGCAATACTCAATAACATCATGAACTCTTTTAAGTGACAAGTTTATCTTTAAAGCTTTTAGAGAGTTAAGGCAACACAAAGTTAAGGTGATTGGTATATAAGTTAAGGTCATTGGTATATAATGTTGAGGCAACTATTGCACATGGCATGTAGTGCATTTATGTGATGTCTAATGCATAAGAAATATTCGGTTGGTATTAATTTGTTATTTTATTCTTTCAATTATGCCACAAGTCCTACTATCCAAGTTAGATTGTAATAATATCAGTTTATAAATATAATATCTTCTCAGTCTAGATTCATCAAGCAAGTGATGAGCTATTTACACATTGTCTATTCATCATTTTCTCTTATCCGATATTAGAGTTTTGTTCAAGGAATACGCTTTGGCGATGTAATCTTTTCTTGCTTCATCCAACAACAGGTCTAGAAGCTATGCTTTAGAACCTCTCTCTTTGGGTTAACGACATCACTAGAGGTAACTTAATTTTCAGCTCCCTCAATCAATGTTTTGTCAAGTTAGACTGAATGAATTACCTTCTTTAGTAATTTTTAATTGTTCCCATCATCAAAGGTGACTAACTAGATGGCTACATCTTCAAAACCAAAGCCTGTCCATTGTGATTTGTCTCTGAAGGTGTAAAGAACAATTTGAATTGAGTATATGAAGAGTGGGTGTCAACAAATCAGTTACTTATTGGTTGGCTCCTAAACATAATAACATCGAATATAGCATGGCAAATGATACATTGTTCTACTTTTCAAGAACTCTCGACTATAACTAAAGATTTTTCTAAAGCACACACCAGATCACGTGTCACACTGTTTAAATCTGAATTCCAACAAACAAGAAAAAGGAGTATGAAAATGGAAGAATACCTTGCTAAAATGAAAAATATATCAAACAACTTAACTTTTACTGGAAGTCTTATTTCCTTAAATGATTTGATCACTCAAAAATTAGCTGTTTTATATTCTAACTACACTCCAATTGTTGTATAATTGTTTAATAAATATAATCTTACTCAGATTGATTTACAAGCAAGTCTACTCAACTATGATAGTAGACTTGAACAACTTGACAATTTTACAACTCTAAATATAGGCAATCCCTCAACTAATATAGCTAAACTTGAAAGTCACTCCTAACAGTATGAAACAAGAAGAAGATATTGGTGAGGACTACCTCACACTTCAAGAGTTTCTCAAGGCTTAAAAGGTCAAGGTAAGAATTTTAGACTAAACAAACCTATCTTTTAAGTTTGCAACAAGATGGGACATATTGCAATAAATTGTTATTTTTGTTCTGACAAAAATTACTCAAGGCCTTCTAATGGAAGTAGAAGAAATGACTCCAATTATTCAACACTAATGGCCTCGCCCAATGCAGTAAGAGACAATGCTTGGCATATGAACAGTGGTGTAGGCGATCATATCATTAGTGATGCTTCTCATATTGAAATTTTACTAATCTAAATAGTAAGTTGGCCATCATAGTCGGTAATAATGACAAAATTGAAGTTCTAAGTGTAGGAAATTCTAAAATTAAATTTAAACAAGGGCAACTATACTCATGAAGAATGTACAACATGCTCCTAAGATATTTAAGCATTTGTTAAGTGTCTCTAAGCTTATGACTAGCAATAATGTTGTTATTGAGTTTAATTCAAGCAAATACTATATAAAGGACAAAAACACTAGAGTTGCCTTACTGTAAGGAATAGCTAATAAAGGATTATATAAAGTTCATGCCATGAGATCTCAAGAATTGTCTATTGTTATCTATAATGCCTTTATTTGTGTTAAAGAAGAATGACACCATAGATTAGGTCACCCCTTTAATCATATTTTACATCAACCGCTAAAGGACAAACACTAAAGTTATCTTATTGCAAGGAATAACTAATGAAGGATTATATAAAGTTCATGCCATGAGATCTCAAGAACTGTCTATTAATGTCTCTAATGCCTTTATTTGTGTTAAAAAAGAGTGACACCATAGATTAGGTCATTCTTTTAATTGTATTTTATATTAAGCGCTAAAGTAGTATAACATCAAGTTTAATGTTAATGAAGATATTGAGTTCTGTGAATCATGCCAATATGGCAAGTCTTATTCTCTACCTTTTGATATTTCTCACTTACATGCTACTAGATCACTTAAAATTATACACATAAACCTTTGGGGACCATAACTAGTAATGTCCATCAATGGGTTTAAGTTTCATATCCTTTTTCTTGATAACTACAATAGACATGTTTGAATTTACACGTAAAAATCCAAAAATGAAGCAATGCTTGTGTTTACTCAGTTTAAAAGGCTAGTAGAAAATTAGTTTAATTATAAGATCAACATCTTGCAAAGTAATTAGGGAGGTGAGTACTGAAGTTTTATGAGCTTAGTCCAAGAATCAAGGATTTTATTTTGCCAATCATATCCCTACACCTTTTCTTAAAATGGCAAGGCATAGAAGAAACATCAACATTTAGTAGAAATGGGACTTACACTCTCAACTCAGGCAAAAATGCCCTTTCATTTATAATGGAAGGCCTTCCACATTATTAATTTTCTAATTAACAAATTACCTTCCCTAGTACTAAATGGCATATCCCTTTATCTTCAACTATATGGTAAGTGTTTAGACTATAAAGCATTGAAAATCTTTAAGTATGAATGCTTTCCTTGCTTACGATCCTATAATCAGCATAAGCTACAATTTCACACCATTAAATATGTTTTTCTTAGGCAAAACAATTTCCACAATGGCTTTAAGTGCCTTAGTCCAACTGGTTGTGTTTCTGTTTCAAGATATGTTGTGTTTAATACCTTAAAAATCCCTTTTGCTTTAGGTTTTCTCAACATAAGGCAGCTTCTAAACACTAAAGTACAATTAGTTGCTTCCTTTAGATTACTTATAGACAATGAACAGTAACACTCTAACATAGTAGGTACTTCTTAGAATCCTCCAAAAGCTATCCCATTGAATCCAAACTCAAAGCATAACTCACTAATCATAACAAACTCCAATTTATCAAGTGGTTCAACAACACCTTGAATCAGAATACGTGAAAATAAATCAGTTTAAGATCAAGATCAGAGTCCTTATCTAATTCAAATGACTAGTGCTTCTTTGTATGATATTCTAAATGGCAAAGGGCTTCAAACTATAAACACAGAATTGTGGGACATAAGATAATTATTAGAAGGAAAAGTGGGATCCACAAGGCCTAAAAATTCTTTTATTGGGCTCACAAGAGCAGAAAAGGATAATAGTTTTAAGCCAACTACAATAGCTAAGGTTATATGGTTACCAAAACAGAAGCAAGAAATGGAGTTGGAATATAATGCCTTGGTCAAAAATAACACTTGGACCCTAATTACCCATACTAGACAGAATCTTATGGATTGTAAATGGATTTTCAATACAACTCAAGTGGTTCAATTTAAAGACACAAAGGTCAGTTTGTAGCAAAGGGATTTCAACAAAGTCCAAAAATAGATTATGGTGAAACTTTTAGTCATGTAGTAAAGACAATAACTATTAGGATCATATTGACAATTGAAGTATCCTTTGATTGAGACATTCAACAAATGGATATTAATAGTGCTTTCTTGAATGGATTTTTACAAGAGACAATATATATAACTCAGTCAAAAGGGTTCAGAGATCCTACCAAACCAAATCATATATGCAAACTTACTAAGGCTCTTTGTTGTAATGTGCCTGAGAGCGCACCAAACATATGGATGAATCACACCTCGGTTTTAATTATTTTCAAGAGTCACCATGAATCTTTTTATTATATAGGTGTGATTAGCCACCTCTAATGGTACACTGATTTAAACAACTTTGTTAGGTATATTAATATTAGTGATTAGAAAGTCTTCATACCAATTTTAAAGTTTAAGAGTTCGATTATGTGCCAAGAAGGTATTAACACCTTAACATTGCCTATCAAATAGATGGTATTACAATTATATTTTGTTTTGATTGTTATTATTTCTCCATTAGACTTCCTTATTTCTTGATTAATAAACACAATATTACTATTCTTCTATGAATGATTCGAAAAAGGTTAACAAGGTATGAAATTATTATTATAGATATCAATTAGATCTCTTACAAACAATTTGAAATAGACTAGTATTTTATGAAATTGAGTATTATTATATATACCTCCTTGAACAATTTGAATAAGGTAAGGATTTATATGTTAAAATTATTGTTAAACTAAACCTCCCCAAAATAATTCGAAAGAGGTTAGTTACTATAGTTATTATTATCATGCTAGTATTGATTTATTATATAAATCAAGGACGCCAAACCAAATAAAATTAGACTTGAACTTAGAATATAAATCCAAGTGCCTACATACCTATTTTCAAATAGGATCAAAGCCTATGTAATTCATATATATATAATTACACTTTTTATTTTTATATTATTAAATTATACCCTTGGAGAGGGTATACTATTGTAAAAACTTGATAAAAAGAAGAATAATTACATGAAAACTAAGATTCTTCTTTAGAATGAAAGAGCCCTTATTTTTGTTAATTTGCTAATGAAGAATATATATATATATATATATATGTATATTATGAGATTTATATTGAATTAACATATAATTTAAGGGTGCATAATAAAATAAAAGGAATCCATGTTGGAGGCATCACTCTTGCCTTGAGAAAATGGTATTGTTATTGCAACTTGGTCATATATATATAAAAAAAATAAGAAGATGAATCAATAAAATAAAATAAAATAGTTTTGCAATGGGTGTAAGGGAGGTTCAACCATGTGAACATGTAGCAATCCATTTGTATTAGATTCTGATTTTTATTACAAAAAAAATCATAAAAAAGGGAATTTTGCCTTAAACAAAACCTAGGCCTAAATTAAACCTTTCAAGTAGCAACCCATAGAGACTATCATCTCTCACTTTTATCATGTTTTCATCTCTTTCTCTCCTTCGTTTAACCTTCACAAGGTGTAAAAGATTTTTGCTAAAGGGTAAACTATGCTTTGAATGGGAAAAATTAAAAGGAAGAGGGGATTTTTGTTTCTTCCACTCTTTCCTTTTTCCTAAGCTTTTTAAGGGAGGAAATCATGGGTTATCTATATTGCTGCAATGGTAGCCATGGATTTTAAAGTAGGTGGACGAAAAGGTTTGTTGATATATTACATGCCTAAATAGATCAACAAAAAATGCAAGATAAGAGACGCAACATAAGATGGTTCATTATTCTTTTTGTCTTCATAAAATTCTTTCCTTTCTCCCCTGCTTTGCCATTTATATTCACTTATTTTTATTAAAAAATTTATGAAATTTGATATGAACTAGTCCTTCAAAGAACCTTTGTTTATTGCTTGTTTACAAGCAGTTTTTGTTTACAAATTTATAAATAGATGAACTAGAGATCCATTGAATTTTCACTTTCATTCTTTTATAACTTCTTTTATATTTTTTTAAAAAGGAAAATTAAGTCTCTTGTGAATCATGTCTTCGTGTTTTATGTTTTTAAGAATGTGGTTTTTTTTCCCGTTATATCTAATTAAATAAGGTCCTTGGTAGGAACATCATATTTGTTTATTTTTTTCCTTCCTCTTTATATTTATAAAAGATTAAAAAAAACTAAGCAAAAGATGAAGAATCAGCATCCTCACAGATAATCAAAAGTGAAGAAAGCAACAAAATCTTATATACAAATATAAAAAGGCAAGGATTACATCAAAATCAAGGATATGGAATTCATAATTTTGTTACCTACTCTTAAACCTTTATAACTTTTTTCACTAGTTCTCTCACTTCTCCACTTCTTTTTGTCGTCTTTCTTTATATATATATATATATATATTCTAAAGCACTTTTGCTGTATATGGTAATTGCTTTTTCCTTCTATATCCATGTATCTGTGATTGTCTCTTTTTCTTTTCTATGCCTTTTTTCTCTATGTGTGTGTAGGTGCATTTTTTTTTTTGGGTTCCTTCCCTTTTGTTTCATGTGTTTTGGAGCCAAGCCATTTATAGAAAATTTGGAAAGGAGCATCACCTTTTCCAACCAATAAAGACTCTCAGTGTGTAGAAAAAATAGAGTAAGGATAAACTATAGCAGAATGAACAAGTTGGATATAGGCAAAACAAAAGTATTAGGTTGGATATGGGAATTGAAGTTGGCCAATGAGAGGCTCTGCTAATTGAACGTTCAAACAACTAGTTAGGTAGTGGAATATTATTTGACATATTGTAGAAAAAAATGATTAAAAGCTACAATGTAAAATTTTTTCCCTTTTTTGAAACATAAGCAAGAGCCTCTTTAAAATTGATGCTAGTATATAATTGGCCTTCTAGTAATGCTTTAAAGTTCAATTCCTTTTTTAATTAAAATTCTAATGTTATTTTATATTTAGAATTCTAGAAAAGAACAAAATTAAGATAATAGAAAGTAATTATTGTTGAATCGTTGCTGATGTTAGAAAATTTAGTAAAAATACATTTGAGCCTCAAATTTTTTAATGAAATGAGGTATTTAGAAAATTCAATTTGAAATGGATAATTAGTCTAATTTTTATTACCAAATATTAAATTTTAGCTTGAAATTTCTCTTTTTAAAGGAAATTACAAATTCCATCATTAAAATATATGGTGCTGATGAATTATCAAGGTTTATCTTGTCTTTAGCACGAGAGAGAGAGAGAGAGAGAGAGAGAGAGAGAGAGAGAGAGAGAGAGAGAGAGAGAGAGAGGAGAGAGAGAGAGAGAGAGAGGAGAGAGAGAGAGAGAGAGAGAGAGAGAGAGAGAGAGAGAGAGAGAGAGAGAGAGAGAGAGAGAGAGAGAGAGAGAGAGAAATAAGAAGTTTTGGGATTTGAGAGATAAGTTTCCAAAACGTAACATTTTCCTTTATAATCTGCCCTCCCTTTTTAGTAATTTCATAAAAATCCACATTGAAGATAATATAATTGTTTCAATTGATATTTCTCAAAATTCTCCATAAAGTCTGTAGTTTCAATCTAAACTAAAACATAGTATTGGACAAAATGAGATATCTCCACTTTTTATAACTTGAAATAATCTCCAAGAGCCTTATATGAGAGGCTAAAAGACACTTTACTACTTTGGAGTTTTTAGAATTCAATGGATGATAATTCTTTATTCATTTTTCATAGATAAATCACATATGTTATATATCTTGGTGTATGTAGATGACTTGATAATTATTGGAATTCATTTTGATAGTAAACATTTATACAAAAGTTAAATGCCTTGTTTTCACTCAAAAACCTTAGTAGTATATATTATTTTTTGGACATCAAAGCTTATTAGGATGTTACATATCTATACTTAAGTTAGGGTAAATATATTAAAGATCTTTTAAAGAAGTTTAAAATGGTAAATGTAACTCCTTGTCTAACTCCTATAATAGCTAGAAAACATTTATCTGTTAATGATGGAGAACTGTTAAAGGAGCCTTTAGCTTATAAGAGTGTAGTAAGTGCATTGTAGCTTTTAATCAGCACAAGGCTTAATATTTGTTTTGCCCTAAATAAGCTCAGTCAATATTAAAGCTCTCCAACTATTAAGCATTGGCAAGCAATAAAATGAGTACTACAATATCTCAAGCGCACACTAAATTATGGCGTGCATATTAAACCATCTAATGTTTTGACTCTCTCAAGCTTCTCTAATATTGATTAGGCAACAAATCCAGATGATTGTAGATCAATTGTTGACCATTGCGTGTTCCTTGAAGAATGTCTAGTAGCTTGGTCTTCAAGAAAGCAAAATATTGTTACTTGATCAAGTAATGAATCTAAGTATTGACCCTTGGCTATGTTAGCTTTAGAGTTAGCTTCTATATAGTCACTTTTGTAAGAAATTAATTTTCCTCTCAAGCAAACTCCAGTAATATGGTGTGATAATATGAGTGCAATAGCTTTGGCATCCAATTCAATTTTTTGTGCCTAAACCAAACACACTGAACTTGATATTCATTATGTTAGAGACAAAGTACTAGAAAAGCAATTAGATATAATATATATTTCTTCATCTGAACAAGCGTTAACTGTCTTACCAAAACTTTGTTGCATTCATGATTCTAGTTCTTGAGGACAAACTTGGAGTGTGATTTACACCCACACTTTATCATTTGTGAGTAGGAGTTAAAGCAACACAAAGTTAAGGCAATTGGTATATAAGTCAAGGTAGCTGGTATATAAAGTTGAGTTAGGCAACACAAAGTTGAGGCAATTGGTATATAAGTTGAGGTGACTTATATTTAAAGCTAAGGCAACTATCGTACATGATGTATAGTACATTTGTGTGATGTATAGTGTATAGGGAATATTCGTCTATTACTTATTTGTTACTAGTTTGTTATTTTATTCTTTCGATTATACCACCTATCCTGTTGTCCAGGTTGGATTGTAACGATATCAATTTATAGATATAAGATCTTCTCAAACTCAATTCATCAAGCAAGTAACGAACTGTTTAAGCATTTTTTATTCATTATTTTCTTTTATTGAGTTTCTTAAACCATGGATCAATAAAAAAGATATAGGTTTCTTAAGCTCAAGAGTGTTGCATTTATATGATTAACAATTTTCTTCAACCTCTTCCCATCCATAGATTTATGGAATAAATTTATAATTCAAATTCAAATCCTCTGATTTTATATATGTCTTTATTACATTGATCACGAAAATTTTCATGTTATTGTAACTCTTTAATTTAATTAGAATCAACCAATGTATTTTAAAAATTTGTTTGTTTCTTTGGTCATTGATGCTTTGTTAATGAGAATTTAGCAACAAAATCCTCATAATAACTATTGGTATTCCTTTATCTTTTAAGAGTTTTTTTATAGATATTGTTTAAATTATAAAAATTTATTTTTATAAAAAAGAAATTGAAAAAAGTGAATCAACTCCCAAAGATTCAATATTTTTCTTTTCTTTTCTTAATTTTTTGATAAAAATTTTAATTTCTCTTAACTTCTAATCATCTAAATTCTATTAATAATTAGCAAGAAGGGTATATAGCACAAAAAATACCGATTAGCGAAAGCCAATACCAATTCATTCGTGGCTGAAAAAAAATTTACATATTAAAAATTTTCAATACAACTAGAAAAAATGATTCAAATTCAAATCCTCCAACTATCCATATCCCTTCAGTACACTGATTAAGAAAAATCTATTGGTGTGGAAAATCTTCAATTAAATAAGAACCATCCAATGGATTTTGAAAATTTGTTTTTATTTGTCATAAATGCTGCGTTGATGACATCAAAGTTCATCACAATACCTATTAATAATTTTTTTTATTTTAAATTTTTTAACGTATTTACTGTTAAAAAAATAATTCTCCCAAAACCCAAAAAAAATGTTTAGGAAAACTAAAATTACTTCTAACGGTACGGACTTGAAAATTGGAATGGTCTTGGGCTTGACTTTTCAACAATTAGTCTTTAAAAGATTCAAACATTTGTTTTTTCAATTTTCAAGTTCTCTTAACTTCTAATCATTTAAATTCTGTTAATAAATAACAAGAAGGGTATATAGCACCACCCAAAAAAAAAAAAAAGTAGCAAGAGCCAATATTGATTCATATGTGGCCAAAAAACTAATTGCATATTATAAAATTACAATACCAAGAAAAAAAATTGTTGCATTTGCGTAAAAGTAATATAATTTTCCATGTTTATCTCTCTTTCTCTCTGCCATTAAGGGTTAGTTCTCTCCCCCCCACAAATTCCGGTATTGATTCTTCTCCATGTATAGTTATATTGAAAAACAAATCAAACAAACCTTGAATCTACAAACTCAGAATCTCTGTCTTAATCTTCTCAGCAGTAACATTTCCATCATCACCACCATCATGAACTAATAAAGCTGTGATTGCCAATGTCAATTCTCCATTGTTGACTGAAACATTTGCAGCCAAAATTTCAGCACGGTGCTTGTAAAACACCTTGAAGATCACTGTGATTAAACCGAATTGAGCTTTTGATTGAATACCAAAGAAGGCAACACTGCCTGATACTGTGACTGTAATGGAGGAATTCTTATTGCTTGTACATGGAAGCATCAGCTTCCCTCCTTCTACTACTGGTTCCATTATTAAACCCTTAAGCTCTTCCAATCTTTTCTTCTTCTTTTCAAGGTCCTTGATGTAGTTTATTGTTTCATTGATAATCACTTCCCTTGTAGCCTAAAAGAAAATTAAAAGACTATTAAAGAGTATATAAATGATATATAGTTTTCAGTGAAGACTGTGAGTCAGAAACCAGAACAATTGTGATTGCAGAACTAAGCCCTAGATTCCCAAAATCAATTTAAAATTTCAATGCAAATTGAACAAAGCCCATACCCATTATTGAACATGATCCGAATTATGGAACAATAAAGAACACTCTTGCTTTTAACATTCAAAACCCAGAAGACTCGTAGAGCAAACTCGTGGTTTTTGATTCTATATGAGAATTCCTAAACAGGAGAACTATCATAAGGAGGTGAAGTGTAAAATTAAAATAATAATAATAATAATAATCCATTAATTGAACATTGTCTAAAATAGTGAAGAACACTCTTGTCATTCATTAACATTCAAATAAAACCCAGAAGACCCTATTAGATAGATTCACAAATAGAAGAATCATCGTAAGGAAGTGAAGTATAAATTCAAAAAGACCCATAACCCATTAATTGAACATGGTCTAGAATCTGGAACATTGAAGAACACTCTAGCTCTAGCCATTAAAATTTAAAAAAAAAAGAGAAAAAAAAAGAAAACCAGAAGATCGACCCACATGAAATCGATTCAGAGAGACTAACAGAATGTGCCACAGGAGAGAACCCAATCTGTAAAAACGACGATCGAATATCGAAAAAAATTGACAACCCGTTATTTTTATATATATGAACCTTGAAAAAGAGACCAGGGACAATGGATTGAAGCTCAGCAAACATCTGATTCATCTTCAACCTTCGATCACGCTCCATCACAAGACTCTCGCTCCTCTCCACACTCATTTGTCTACTACGCTTTCTGGAGGTGTTCCCTGTTTCGGCCACGGCTACAACAGGTTCATCAGAAGAAGAAGGTGGAACTTGAGAGATTAACGGCAATGGCATAACAGAGTCAGTTCTGAAACCTTCCATGGCAGTGAAGACGAGTTTGTTGATGATTGCGCCTTCTCCCATGTGACTCCCTCAGTAATATATAGACATATATATATATATAACCAAACGGTTTTGGAATGGATAGTGAGTCGTGAGTGGTGACAGAGAGAGAGAAGAGTGGTTTGGTTTTGGAATATTGGTTTCAGAAACTGTTAGAGAAACTCATCATTGGGTTGTGTGGGCAGGAAAGGGACCTCCCTTCAAGTTCAAGGGGCTATATATGTGTGTAGTATAGGTAGGAATGTGCTTTTTATGTTCAAACCAAATTATATGTACTTCGATTTTCTCCGATTCTCTGCATTTTCTTTCTCTTTCTGCTTTTTGGGCTCTAAGTCATTTTTTTGCAGTGTACCCATTTTACTTTACCATATCATCGCCATCTTTTGCTTCATTATTATTCCCTTGCTGTTTAATTCTCCCACATCTCATTATCTACAAACTTAGCAGGGCAAATTTTTTGTATGTGACTATTGGTGTCCCTTTTTTTTCTCTAAAAATTTACATCTTTTACCCTGTGTTTCTATTTCTATGGAGAGAAGAAAAGTGAAGAGAGAGAAAAGTAAAAAAAAAAAAAAAGGAGAAAAGAAAAAAATAAAAAAAATATTTTTTCTATCTATTTGGATGAATGAAAATTTTTTTTTAAAAAATTGTTAATTTATAAAAATAATAATTTTCTTATATTACAATATTAATAATTTTTTTATTAAATGAGATATTTAAAAAATTATATTTTAAATATAAATTAATTATTTTAAACTTTTAAATATATATTTAAAAAATAAAATAATAAATTTTATAAAAATAAATTTATAGAAATCAAATTTCAATTTTTTTAAAAAATTTAGTTAAATAATAAAATAAAAAATAATTTAAAAATTACCTATAAATTATTATTTTAATGCAATAAATATAATTATTTATTTTAAAATTTTATAAATATAATTTTAATATATATTAATATATAAATATTATATATTAAATAATATATATATATATATATATCATTTTTCGATTGAATAGCCCGTGTTGGATGTCTCCGATTATATGATAGTTAGAGGCTTTTCTTTTTTTTTAATATATAAATAATTTATTAATTTTAATATTAAAAAATATATTATTATTTTGTAAAATAAATTTATAATAAAATTTTAAATAAATAATTATAATATTAATTAATTAAAATATTAAAAATCAATGTAAAATTAATAATTTTAAAATTATCTTTAAATTTTCGACTGCATTATTGTTAGAAATATGTTTCTTAATATTATTTAAATTACTTTGTTTAATTTTAAGTATATATTTTAATAAATCTTTTAAAAAATATTTAATAATAATTTTTTTCTGTTATTTGAATATTTTTTAAAATTGGTTTTCTTTTTTTATTATTTGGCTAGATTTTCTTAAAAAAATTGAAACGTGGTTTTTATAAATTTATTTTTAAAAAATTCATTATTTTTATTTTTAAAAAAATATATATGTAGTAAAAAAAAGAAAAAATGATAGAGTTTTCTTTTCAAAATTTCTCCATATTTAAAGAGAATATTTTTTGGTGAGACCCACCATTATTTTTTCTAATATTTTTCTCTTTCTCCTAATTTTCTCTCCATCCAAACAATAGAAAATGTATTTTCTCTTTGATTTTTTTTTTTAATTTCTCCTTCCTTCTAATTTTCTCTCCATCCAAACAAACCGTTAAAGTTACATCGTAAACAAAAATTATATACAAAAAAGCTGATTTCTTAAACGTGCAAGACAATTGTTAAACAATTGTGTAATGCTACAAATCCAATTAGCTTGTAGTTCATTTAGCACTAATAGAATTGACGCGTGTCATGTTATTGTTACGGTTTAATTCAATTTTTATCTTTTACTCTTGAGAGATAATGGAGAGCTATGACATTCTGTAGTTACAAATTAACTGTGTATCTTATAATTGAAAAGAGATAAAAGGAAAACAAAAAAGAAGAAGAAGTAATAGGTGTAAAGAAAGAAAATGAACTCTTTATATATTCACGCCCTTTGTGTAAATCTCTTTTTGATTGCATGATTATATGATTGTAAAAAATCAAATTTTAATAAAAAAACTGTGTAATGCTACAAATGTACACAATTTAAGTAGAAATGTGTTAAATATCATTACTTTAATATAAATTTTTCATAAAAATATTGTTATATATATATATTCAATAAAGTTTCTATGAGTGTAGAAAATTGATGGTGGTAGTTTGCACGAGGAAGTGAGATTCCCAAGTATGTAAGCATGTTGAAATTGTATATAGGAAAAATTACAGACTATAAGTTAAACATTATTTATTATAACAAATATTAAATTTTAAAATTATTTTTAAAGTTTAAAAGATAAAAAAATTTAATTAAAAAAATTATATTTTGTATTATAAAATTCATAAATCTTTTTTACAATTAAAATTTTTAATTTTTTTAAGGTTTAAAATAATTTTAAAATTTAAAACTTTTTATAGCAAATATTTTTTATTTATAAATTTAAATTGTAATTTTCTCCTTTATATGTAAAAGCAAGTTACATGTGGGTGGAAGAAGCTGTAACTACTAGTGGTTGGACCCCACAAAGGGAATAGGGCTGAACATTTTAAAAAATGGAGAATTTTTTTTTATAAAAAAAAAAATTATCTGTATAAGTTGTACTACATGAGTCAACATTTTTTTTTTAAATCTCTTTACATTGTTATTAATTTTTTTTTTGTATAGATAATGGTTCCAAAAAAAAAAATTAAATGTAAGACATCACTTTGAATCTCATACTGTAGAGAGGTGAAAAGACTAGAACGTGAATCAAAGTTATAAGTAAACAATGTGTAAGTTATTCTTTATTGTTCAACTGAAATATTAATATGTTGTTTCATTAGTACTGTTATTAATTATTAAATGAATTTTCGTATTCTCATCTAATTATTAATATCACTGTTACCGAACCTAAGCATGATACGGAGAGAAAGGGCAAATGGTAAAAGATTAAACTCAAAATATACAATTCACTTTAATTCTAAAGTGCGTGACAAGCGACACATGAATTATCACATCGTTCACCATTTCAACAAATTGGGCTTTGATGGTTTCCCAGCAATCCAAAATTGGCTTCTAGGGCCCATGATATGTGATAGTGAATGTTACAAATTAAAAAAAAAAAGGCTTAAAAGTAAAAGGACAATTAAAAAAAAACCTTTATGCAAAGGAGTGAATTTAATCTACTAACCAAATCCATTACACAATAATTTGGAGTTAATTTACTAAATAGTTTTCTCACACACATATTGTAATAAAATATGAGTATAAGGTCACACAACAATAATTTCCTCACACAGCGAATAAAATTAGCTTAGTTGATTATAATCAACTAAGAGATTTACGTGATAGTGTCATGTGAGAAAAAAGATAGATATATACAAAGTATTTAAAATCCTTATATTTTGTAGGATTTACAATTTAAGTAAAACATACTACTCATACGAGTTTATATCTTTATTTCTCCTCTCACATAATAACAATATTACGTGAATTCCTTATGTAAAAGGATTCAAATCCAGGAAGATGCTAATTTGTGGTGTGAAGCCTCGAGAGAGGAAGCACAAGTAGCAAGAGGAAAGCTGTTGAACCAAGGAGTGAGAAAGCAAGAGCAGCTTCCACTTGGTCACAGAACTTACCAAACACATTGCACACCTTGTTCCATTGCAGATGTGAGTTCCCCTGTAAGCCAACCAACCCAATGGCCATGGCTGCTCCATTCCCAGAGAACAATAGTGCAACCATTAATGCATCAAGCATGATGATCATCGTCCCCAAATTACCTCTTTTTGCTAATCCAACCACCAGAGATAGGGCTGCATAGGCACATGCTATTGCATTTGTTACCAAAAAGTACCTGCCACATGAAAATTCAGTCGGATCTGTATAGTAGTCTTACTTTACATAAATTATTTGGTAGATGTGATGTACGAAAGAAGTATAAGCAAAATTATTCGTAAATAAACATATAAATATATTAGATATGAGAGATTTTTAAATAGACGTAGTTCATAAAAAAAAGAAATTGTAGACCAAGCTAATTATTAAAAGAAAAAAAGTACTAAACATGTTAAAAATGTAATTTACTAAAAAGTGTGTCTAGCATATTTATATTTTTCTTTATGATTGATTTGGTTTAGCAATTGTTCTTTATAAATTGAGTCTATAAAGATTTTTTTATCAAACACACTTTTCAATTGAATTTTTTTTATCACATTTGCATATTTATTTGTAACTAGTATGTGGGCCCTCATGCAAATGAATGGGTAACCAAAAAAGATAGAGGAAAAATTAAAAGATGAAAATACAATTGAAAGGAAAAAGAAAAAAATGAAGTCACAACAATAAATAGTTTAGAAACAATAAAAAGATAGTGCAGCAAAAAAAAAATATATATATATATATATATATAATATATAATGGATTGAATTAATCTATTCATCATTTGTATGTAAGCTTACCTAAAATTCTCTTGTTATAACTTAGTTATTTTCTCCTTCAAAAATTAGTCAATTAGCATTTGGTATACCATAACTTTAATATCTTAGATGTCAAGCGATATCTAAAATACTAGTGTTGGGTACAGTAATGACAAGTATACCAAACCTCTGCTCGCTGGGAACATCTTTTGAGTTCAAATACCATAAAAAGAAAACAGAATATGAAGAGTTGGGTAGAGGAAGGAGAACATACAGAAAGGCAGAGAGGTAATGCCACTTAGCAGTGACAGCAACATTCAAAGGAGGCAAAGAATCAAGGGGCTTGATTGGAACAAGCTTGGTTTGCTTATCCACCCCAAGAATTATAGCAGCCAGAAGAGTTAGTGCCAATGCCACAACCCTCACAACCATATCACAAACCCTTCCTTTCCTTCTCATCATCTCCACCCCCTCCATGCTCTTGTTGTTATTATTAACACTAACGTTACTCTTACTCTCCATTGTTGTGTCTGTGTTGTGAGAAAGAGGAAGGGTGTTATATATATATTGATATGAAGCATGATTAATGGAGGGGAGTTGGTTGAGCATAGCTAGAAGAAGGAAGAGTGAGAAGGTCCCACAATGGCAATAATAAGGGGATATGAGGGAAGAGAGAGTCCCATACTCTTCGTGTGGAGAGGCATTTATGGCAAAAGGTGGTGCAGACAAGTTTACAACTCTCACAAGTCTCGTTGTCGGGAGAGCAATTCATTAACGTACAGATTCAGCTCTTTTGAATGTGGATGCATGCTTCACAATTACAAGCCACCCAATAGGTGCATGCAAAGGATAAAGTGTATGGATGAGACTTGAATAGAGTTCTTTTTAAGAAAAAAAAAAGTTGTCAAATTTTTTAATAAATAATATAATATATAAACTATTTTTTTTTAATTTGAATTATATTTTTTTAAGAATATTTGATAATAAATATTTAAAAAATTGTATCTAATTTTTTTAGAACTATATAAAGATTTTGGCTTAAATCAACACTAGAATGACTAAATAAATCTAACAAATAAACAAGAGGAGCGTAATTGCTCTAATTCAAATAAGAGGGACTAAATTACTCTCATGAATAAAATAGAGAGACTGAAACTATGATTAAATCAAAAAATTATTAGTTTAGCTAGATTTCTTAAGATTTAAAGCGTTTAAATTTAAGTAGAGTTTGATTTCTTAAAATGCTAAAACTTTTTTTTTAACTGGGCATATCTTGAGATTCTCCACTTAATAATTTATTAAGTGAATTATACATAAAAAATTAATAGAAAATTTTCAAGAGGCATGTATCTAGTAGTTAGTAATCTTTTTAAATTATAAAAATATTTCATCAAAAAATTATTATTATTATTATTATTATTATTATTATTATTGGTATAACTTACAAGGGAATATAATTCTCACCTTTATGTTAATATCTTGCCATTATGAAGACTTTCAATATATATGCGCAAGCTGCAGAAAATGATACTATTTAATGCATTGAAAATTGAATCCCAACAAGTGATGAAAATTGAAAGCAGAAAAGGGTGGATGAGAGTGATGAGTTTGCAGAGGGCCTTCACTGACAAATATGTGTGTGTGTGTATATATATATATATATATAGTGTAAAGTTGTCCCATACGTTAGGTGTTGAAGTTTAACACACATAGATCGAAAACTAATCTGTTTATGTTTACCTTTTCTCATGTTTGCTCATATCATTGTTAGAAGTAACATGAACAATATAAAAGAATCCTAATAAGAAGAGATCCATTTTCCACATAAATAGCTGTATTTAATACCATATTTGTTGCCTTGTGATACCCAATCATATAAATAAATAATTAAATATGTTTTGGTTATACCATCAATGTTTCACATCTCTATCATTCTTCCTTCACTAAACTTTCTAATTTGTTATCTCCCAAGGACCACGGAGTTAGCTAATATCATTTTAAAAAAAACTTATACGTAATTAATTATATATTTAATATTAAAATTTTTTATTAAAATATATTCAATATATAATTTATAATATAATGACGAATGTATAACTTTTACAAAAAAGTATTTAATTTTTTAACTAAATTATACATTTATCATAATATTATTAAAAAATTATATACTTGTTATATTTAAATTAAAAAATCTAATTGTAAAAAAAATATAAGCAACTACTCCTAAGTCTGGTCCTTTTTTTTTTTCACTTGTATGATGAAGCAAATATTTGAATTTCTTATTCAGATTTCTTATCACTAATTCGCAGATAATGGATTGAGTTATCTGATATCTATGTCTTAGAGATTTTAATAGAAGACAAAATTTTAAAAATTAAATGTTTTATTATTAAAATTTTTATTAAAATTAGAATGTATGAAACAATATAATTCTCAGGCCCCAAAAAAAAAAATCCGAATTAATTAACTTTATGAAATTAGAAAGATACTCCCAAAGCATTCCCCACTCACTAATATATAAACATGTGGTTTGAGTATATGATAATAAACATGTTCTCCGCAATATGTGATTTTGACCCAAATTCTTATTTGATAATTTTTATTTTGATTTGGTAAGAAAAAAAAATTGTTTTGATTTCTTGATGGTAAATTGACGATTGTCTTAACTGTTTAGATTAATTATAACTTACAAAGCAAGTCTGGATAGTGATAAAAATGTAGTATATTAGATTAATACTATATGGATGTTAAATGAAAATTGTTGCATAAAAGATTATGTCAATAATAATTTAATTATGTAAAAAATAATAAAACAAATTTATAAAAATTGTGAATCAAACACATTTTAGTTTTCTTTTCAAAAGAAAATTTTTTAACCATTTTTTTCTGCTATCAAACCTATTTTCAGAACAAATCTTTCAAACAGCGCTTTTTTGGTTCTCAAAATTTGTTTTTAAAAAAATTTTAGAGCATAAAAAAAAATCCAATCAAACAAGCCCCTAATCCCTTTGTAGTTTGGGTTCTGGAGACAGTATTAATCTCTAAGTCCAACAAACAAATCTCAATCCAACTAGTTGATGTCTTTATTGGGCTTTACCCGGAAATGGGCTTCTAGGCTCACGCTAATCTGTCATCCATGAGTCTATCTCTCCTGTATCAGAGCAACTTGGGCTTTTATGGATATTTTTCTCTATACATGTCCAACCCAATTGCACTTTTTTTTTTGCCGAATCATAGATTGAGTTAAATTATATATATATATATATATATATATATATATATAAAGTTACAAGCTTGATCTTTGTTTACATTTTATTGGTATTGCACTTTCAAGTCACCTAATAAACACTTTAATTTGTTCCTTTTTTTCAATTCAGTAAAAAACAAATAATCTATAGACATTTAAACGAAAATCAAATAAAATGAAATTATACCTTGTGTCTAACAATTAGTTTATTTAAAATTTCAAAATCACATCTACTCTAATGTAAGTTTGTCAATTTTTAAAGTAGAGAGTTTAGGAAACTACCACTGTAAAATTAGGGTTTAGTTGCGGTTACTTAATCGCAGACAAGTAAGCTATAAGTAAAACATATTTTAACAGCAATTATTTTAACTATCATTAAGACATGTAAATATAATCACATTTTCATTAAAATCGCAGTTAGATCTATGACTAATAGTGGTAATATACAATCATCCATCACAAGGCCCCAATGTTCTTCCATAGGTGCTTTTAAATTTTTTTTCTCCACTTTTCAAATCTTTTTCCCATTTTCGATTTTGTGGGTGTCTTGTCTAAAAGGAGAATGAAGAAACTAGCAATAATTGTTTTTGGATAGAAGATTTTGTGGGTATTTTGGATTGAAGAAGCATGAAGTTACAAGACTTTTTTTTTTTCTCTTTTTTAATAAGAGAAGCAAGATGCATATTTAGGAGTTGAAAATTCTGGATGTTGGAAAATAGTGTGAAGTTGTGGGAATTTTCATACTGTATGTTTGAAAATTTTGTATGTTGTCTATGATTTAATGTTGGAAAATTTTCATACTGTATGTTGGAATTGGGAAATTCTCTATGTTGTCTAATTGGGCGATTCTTGTATGACTATAACTATATTTTAAATTTGTTAAAACTATCCCACTTTGATTCTAAATTGGAAGCTATTGCCCATTAATGTTATCTTCTAGTTAACTGTCCTTTACACGGAGAGTGACACTATTCTTCAAATATTTTTTTCCAATAATTTTAAGTTATCAAGATAATTGGTTCCTTGACATGATATTAAGATTTTTTTTTAATTTTTTATTTGGTCAGGATTGAGATTAGCTTATTCACATCTTGATTAGTATATTGTGATAAAAGACAAAATGCTATTAAAATTTAAAAAAAAATAAAGCAAGGTACATATATATTTTGATTACGATTTAAATTTTAAGAGCTTTGATATGAGTAAATTTATTAAAAAATATTCAAAGACTTATTTTTTGATTTTTTTAGTCTCGCTAAACGGATAAAATCAATAGTGAATAATACACATGATTATGTAACATTGTCCAAATTATTTTTTTGAGGATAGTAAATTAATATAAGTAATGTGCAAGGTCTAATAACATATTACATACTCTTGGAAGTGTATGGATATACTTTAGTTGCTTTGCCTAAATATATGTTAAGAGATGTTCATTTTTTGTTTAATTGGTTCTGTGAAAGTTTGAATTTTTTTTTTTAAATAGATAAATTTTGGATTGCTAAGCCTTATTATACCTCTGAATATTTAAATAAAACTAAATTGATTTCTAAACTTTCTATATGCCAACAAGGTATTGAAGGTAAAATCATATGCCTATATTCTAAATATAAGCTTAAGAAATGACAAATTAGATAAGTTGCATGTGACTACTTGATTATTAGATCATTTCCATAAAAGTACACTTTTTAGATTAGATATGAGAAGAGACATGTCAAAGAAGAACTTTTTTCAGAATTTTCATCAAGGCCATATAAGTTTGAGAAGAAATGACTTGTTAGGATGATCTTTTGCACAACATAGTCTATGATGCATTTGAAGTTTATCACAAAAATGAAAATATAGATGAAGCTAAAAGTCCAACTCCACCCCCAACCAAATGATAAATGAAGATACTAAAGAGTTTTATAAATTAATTAGAGATGGACAACATAATTTATACAAATGATGCAACAAGTATTCAAAATTATTTTTATCGATGAAGTTGTATCACATTAAATGTGTGTGTGGAATAAGTAATAAAGCCATATTGATAATATTAGAGTTGTTGACAAATACCTTTAAACATGTAAATATTTCATTATCTTTTTATGAGACTAAGAAAATTATCAATAAATTGAAACTTAACTATGTAAAAAATCATATATAGTTGAATTATTATATGCTATATTAGGGGAAGGATGAGAATAGAAACACGTAAAAAAAAAAGTGTAATATATCTAGATGAAAATTAAAGATAAAGGTTGAAAAGTAGAAGAAGAAACCTATAAAAATCCTGAGATGCTTTTCATTGAAGTTATAGTTGTAAATGTTGTTTGTCTTTTAAGAAAGTGAAGCATATGAGATAGCATGTCATGAATAGAAATAGCAATGACATGATGAGTAAAAAAAAAAAAAAGTCTTTTGAGAATGTTTGTCTTTTTTGCAATATTCTTAATATTATTGCTAAATATCATTAATGTTTTTCTATCAATCACTAGGAGATTGCAACAAAAAATAAAGAAAACAAATTATTACAATAGAAACAAAGTAGATTACAATAAGAATAGACAAATGCAAATTTGGCGATCCTCCTCCAAAACTTCCAAGGTTAAATGCCACATGAGTTTATTAGTATTGGCATTTTAATGGTAATATAATAAGTTTTTCATTCTACTTAAATTATATGAATAAACTTTAATTTCTTTTAATTTTTAATTTGTTACCAATAACATTTTGTTTTTATTTTCAAATATAAAGTAGTTAAAATAGTGAAAATTCTAGAGTTGAACCACAGTCACCACACTGTTATGATAGAAATAATTAGTTTAATACTTTGATTATACTTGAACTTGATTTTTAATAGCAATGACAACTTAGATTTCAATTGTAATAGAACGTTCAACTTAATTTTACTTGCAATAGAATACATTTAAATTTTAATGGTAAATTATGGATTGAATCTATAGGCTTGTAAAACTATTAATACAACCACGGAAAAAATGTAGATCCAAAGAAGTAAAAATAAAATAAATTTTGCAGCAATTTAAACTCCTGCTAAAAGCTTTATAACATTTAGCTATAATTCAAGAATAGCTTCTTACAACTTAGTTAAACCAATGGTTTAACTGTGGTGGAGATAGTCATCGTTAAACTTGATTCAATACTATTAATTGAATATCTGTGGTTGCTGAAAACTACAATTAAAGTTTTCCGGATAGATGATTTGATTGTGATTTTGACAACCATGGCTTTAAACCACTGCTAAAGCTTAAAATAAATAAATAAATAATCCACAGTTACAACATTGGTGAAGGCTAAATGTAGAACCAGCTATTGCCCCACTGAAATACGTTTGTGGATGAAGTGAAAGTCTCCATGATTGAGCACTTGGAACACTACGAAGAAAATCTCTAAATTCGTGTTAAGCTTAATCACGCATTTGACTACGCCCATCAACTCACCACAAAAAAAACCTCTCCAACAACGATAGAAAATTGACACTCACTCGACCATAATTCTGAATCTAGCTTCCATTCATATGTGTAAGCATTTTTCTTTGTCAAACAGTTAACACAGATTTCCAACCAAAGAAAACATAAAAAAAAAAAAGTAAAATTGTCAATATATCTCCTATTAAGTGTTTCAGCATGTGAAAAAAATTAACCATGTAGTGACAAACAATAAACATTATTTAATTATGAAAAATTTGACCTCTTTAAAAGTTAAACTCTCCCACTAACAAATCTCTTTGAGATTTATGTAAAATAATATTTTATTATAATATACACAAATCTCAAAATAATTCAATAATAAGGAGATTAACTTTTTAGAAAATTAGGCTTTTTACCTCAAAATGTGTGAATAGAATTAAAAAAAAAAAAAAGATCTTGTTGTCACCCTTGATATCTTTCTATTCTCCATACGTAAGAAGTAGGAAAATGAATTGATGAACTTGTATTCCATCAAATGATTGATGAAGTTATGGCATAAAAGACTGTGGGATCATGGGGCTCAATATGACAAAAACCCTATCTATTCAAGTGCTTGATGGTTTGCTCAACGAATGAAGACAACATATATAATAACACGTCGTTTTCTAAGGATAGAACGTGTCCCACTCTGACGTGTGTCCATACGACGTATATAAACTCTCTTGATTGTTCCTTCTTCCAAGCTTCTTCTGTTTGGCCAGTAAGTCTCTCATTTCTGCACTCCTCTTGATTTGTTTCTTCTTCAAGTTTCTTCTTGGTTTTCAATCTCTTTTCAAAGAATGGTAGGTGCTAGCTATTCATTTTCAGAAATTGAAAGTTGGCCAACTTAAAAGAGAAATTCTAAAAAAAAAAATAAAGTTCGCCAACTTTGATTTGGATTCTATTAATCTATGAATAATTGACTTTAATGAAAGAAAAAGAAGATAATTTGAAAACAAAAAAAGAAAAGGGGTTCTTTTATTTATTTATTTAGTTATTTTTCACTTTTTTTGGAGGCGAATCGTACGTTTCCTATTTTATATTGAAAGAATTATAGAATGATTGAACATATCAATATTATTGGATTCTTTGTAGTGGGTCACGTTTTAAACAAAGTGGGATTTGATTAGGAAAAATATAAAGATTAAAGGATGCTTTGGAATATATAGAGCATCCCTAATTTGCTTCATAGTTCGGATAACCATCCCTTTGGAAAAATTCCTCCTCTACTGTGACCCACTAAAGTCAAAATAAAATAAAAGCAACCTTCTAGAATATAAAGCACCCACACGCAATTTACTTGATACCAGCATTAGCCACTACAGATTTAAAGATTTAAAAAAATGTGAGTTCTATGAAAAAAAATAAAAACAAAAAAAATAAAATGATATGGATAAACAGTTCCAAACAGTAATGAAATAGTAGATAAATAATAACAAATAGTGCAGCAATGATTGATGCTGTATACAATATAAATGAACAGTACCGATGAGTTTTATAAATATAAAATAGATTGTTTCACTCTATTTGTCATGATCTTCAAAGTCTAAATATCCCAATTTGAGTCTATATAGTTTGGCTTTTTTAATACTAATTTTGTAATATATATATATATATATATATATATATATACAAAACAAAATGTTACATCGTTAAAACTATTCCCGTCATATGTTATTCTGATTTTTTTAGAGAAAAAAAATTTTACACTTTAACTTCATAAAAATGACATTAAAAAACTTTAAAAATTAAAATTTTTTTGAATGGCCAAAAGATCAAAGTTTATATTAATATTTTTTAAAGTTATCACTCATATTTTATCATTTTTTTAGGAATTTCAAATTAAAAAATAGTTTTTTAGTGTCATTTTTATAAAATTAAGATCATTAGGTTGAATATTTATTTATTTATTTTTATCCAACTGTCTCAACTAGTAGTAGGTCCAAACATTTTTTTTTAAAAGAAAAATCAATCTCAACCACCTACAATAGACTGAGATATCCAAAATAAAAAGAAAAATTAATATAAATATAACACATGAAGGGAATAGTTTTAGGGGGTATTTTTGTTCTTTTTTTTTTTACAATATTAATTATTGTGAAAAACCATTCAATTATGTGCCTAACTCTAAATATTATTCTTTAATTCAAACATCTTGATGTATTTCCCCACCATTGATAACTTTTGGAATTGAGCATGAATGGCATATATGTCTAAGATACCTCTTCTGATTTAGAGTATCTGTTAATATTAAATTTTCGATCCTCTCATACCCATAACCTTTTTTATTAAGAAAAAAAGAAGAAGAAGAAGAAATTAAAATTGAACAAGTAAAAGTGGACTTGAGGAGTGGACAGAAGCAGGGTCTAGATAATTGTGGATTATTCCTTCATTATGAATATCTTTAAATTAAAAGTCCTCGAAATACGATTGATTACGAATTAGAAACACTGTTCAATGAATATGAACTAGGCCGATAAGCTAGCTTGTTTCCTCGTTTCCATCATTGCGATTTGGAAAAACAAACCCACGTACCTACTTGGATCCCCCACAAACTTCTATTTTAAAGTCTAATACTAATTCTCCCATTCAATTATCTGGTACAGAAAACCTAAACTTTAGAAGTATTTATTGTAAAATGTTAAAACTCTAATTTAGACAAATAAAAAAAAATAACGAAAAGTTGATTTTTGATTAGTTCATTGCCAAATTCGATCAGATTATGTTGATTTTTAACCAATTCTTCTAATTTTTTACGAGTTTTTTTTTACTTGGCTCATTCTAAAGGTCAAATGCACCAATTTTATGTAGCCAATTCATTAATTTTCTGATTGAATTGCTATTTTGATCCTATTTTTTAACTTATATTGAATGGTGATACTTCTAGTTAAGATACGATTTACTTAAGAGATACTTTTCAATTTTCATAGTTTCAAAATTTTGTCACGAAATCAATTCTTCAAAAATAATTTTATAAATGCTCAGCATCAATGGCTCATGGGACAATATTAATGTTATTGACCTATCTCAAACATTTGACGTAGAAAGGAACCTCACCTTAACATGTCTAAGAGCACGTATAGGCTGGGCATATAGGGGCAACCACTCTCTTAAAAAAATTATAATATATATATATAATATTATTTTACCATAAAATTTTTAATCTGTCACCTAAAATTTTTCATCTATCTCTTTTAATTTTTTAAAGTCCCAAACATATGTTTTTAAAAACATAAATGCTTTTTACATTGATTATAAAAATAAATTTATAAACAAATAAAATATATTAAAATTTATCTAGAAAGCTTTTTATCCCCATTATCTAAGAAAAACTAAGGATATACTCTCCATTGACTCTCACTCTATTACTAAATTCTTATCGTTTTGGCTTTTTTAATTATACTCCTCACTCATTGTAAAAATATGGCTTTGTAATAAAATAGAAGATAATTTCTGTCAGATAATTTAGTTATTCATATTGAAAAAAAGATTGCAAAGAATTTTACTATAAAGGATATTATAAATGAATTGCATTCAATTAAAAATTAGTGAGTATGATCTTAAAGACTAATACACATTCTATCATTTCTAATATATATTTTCTTTGTATGAAGACAATTATATTTATTTTTATATTATTAATTTTTTTGTTTTTATTATTAAATGTTTCTAATTTTCAATTTTAATAAATTTTATTATTATATTAATTTAATAAATATTTAAAGTTTATTTTTTTAATATATTTTAGTCTTATTTTACTATTTTTCCCGACAACGTCCTGTTTAAAGAGGAAGGCCCCTCCGGCATATGGATGTAACCTCTTGTGATATGTCACTTCTCTCTAGCCCCATATATAATTGTAATACAACTGGTAACAATCACTCAATAATCAAGTATCCAAGTAATAAATTATTGTAATAATAATAATTCCAATCGCATCCATAATCAACGAAAATTATAACCCAAAAATTGCTAATGAATTGGCCATATGACACTTTTGCCTCTTGATGCGAGCTTAATGTTAATGAATTTGATTACACTTGTGCTCTTTTTCGTCTCTTTATTCATGACGTCTTAAACTCTTATTTTAACCAAAATAAAATAAAATAAAACTTAATGCAAGTAATCAATAAAAAATTATCAAAATTAGTATTTCTCTATATAATGTCAATCGATACATCTGTTTTAATATATTTCTTTTGATTTCTTACAGTAATTGATTAATACGAAGAAATGGAGAATCTACAATCAGGGGCGCACAAATATTAAGCCAAGTTAGGTGTTATATTGGGTTTCATTTGAAGCTCAGTATTTAAACTAGGTTGATATCTAAAGCTTTTTGGGCCAATTTAATTTTTTGAAAATTTTTAGTTAAAATCATAAAATAATCTCTAAAAAATAAATTTTTTTATACAAATTCCTATTAAAAATATTTTTAATTTATTAAGAGAACTAAGCTGGTCTTGATTTTTTTTTTACACTTAGCTTATTTTTTTGGCCAGGCTAGTTGGACCAAATGGAATCCTGTGCGCTCTTAATTATAATACTTAAAATGATTAACTTTAAATATAATTATTTATTTTTTATTAAGTTTTCTAATAAAATTATGTTATGTGTAAAATTTTTTTTTAAAAAAACTCAATCATATAATAATGAATTATAAAATTCATATATTTATTATGCACCTGTCAAATTCTTATAAGAAAATGTAATGACAAAGATATAAATACTGTACCTAAATTTTTCACTAGCCTAAATATGTTTGACGTAAAACATAAAGCTTGGGATATAAAAGATTGTAAAGTAGAAGATGGACTATTAGCTGTAAGGCTTATCTCATAAACTCCAACTAACAAGCAACTGATCAAAGTTCAAAAACCAAATAGATCACTTGGCGTGCAGGAAACTCCAAACCACCTTTTGTTATTTTTTCCATTCCTTTTGGCTCACATGGCTTCCCAAATTCCAACCACATCTCTCTCTCTATATACATGCAAAGCCTAAATCATTGTCCTACCACCACCACTACTACTTGCCATTCAAACCAAGAAGCTCACTAGCTACCTAAGCCTGCACATACCACTAATCCATGGCTTCTAGCACAGACAAGCCTGGCGACCCTGAGTATAGGTCATCTGAACCACCACCACCTCCGGCCGTCGTCGATTACTTTCAAATTGACGTGATTCTGAGGTTTTTGCTTTTTGCGTCATCTTTGGTGGCGCTTGTGGTAATCGTCACTAGCCAGCAAACAGAGGTTCTGCCTTTTCCTCTCCCAGGAAGAGGTCCTGGGCCATCGCCAGCCAAATTTAAACACTCAGCTGCCTTCATGTAAGCTATCAATATCGCATCTCTTTCACAGATTTACATAAAATTTCTAATTTATGGGAAAAAAATTAATGAAACAAAATGATTTTTTTTTTTGGGCTAACTTGGTCTGAATTTGAATTTATAGACGTTTCAGTCCTAAAGACGATTTGAGTGTTATTGAGTCAA
Organism: Erythrophleum ivorense; assembly: GCA_026724425.1. Lineage (NCBI taxonomy): Eukaryota > Viridiplantae > Streptophyta > Magnoliopsida > Fabales > Fabaceae > Erythrophleum > Erythrophleum ivorense. The sequence continues at coordinate 470,974 of JAIUCV010000181.1, forward strand.
AGCTCATTGTTGATGCAAACAAATTTAATTTTAAGCTTCCCAGCTCTGTCAGATTGAACCTTTATTTAAACTCTTGTAATTTTTTTTTTAAATTTCTGTGACTACCAAACTTTGTGCTTCTTCTTCAGGTGCCTATTTTTCTGGAAATTTATTTAGAAATTATTCTTCGGATGACTAGTTTCTTTTTTTTTGTTTCATAGAGATTTGAACCTGAATTTTTCTAAAGTAAAATATTCAAATCCTTTACTATCAAACCATATTTAATGGTAAATGACTTGGCAGGACTATTCTTAAAACTTGAATTTAAGATGCTAGTCTTTAATTTGTCTGAAGTTATAATTACAAGCACAAGGGTTAGGTTCATGAACTGCTTTGGAAGTATAGGCAAAACCAAAGAAAGAACAAGAGAGTTAAAATCCGAGACAAATTTAAGGGTTTGTCTTTTTCTTTTCCAGAAAACCTTTCTTATAAATGACAAACAAAGGTGGTTTCGCATGTTTCAGCAACCTGATGGGGGTATCATAGGACTTAGGAATAAGCCAAAGGTAGCTTTGTAAGTACAAACTGCTTCTTCCTTTTAAGGATTTTGGTTTTAGGTATTTAAGTATTTAACATATTAATTTAGAGAGCGTACTAGAAAAAGAAGATGATGGTTTTCTCATACGAAGATGCTTGTGGTTTGAAAACCACCTTCGTGCTTCGTAAGCAATAATCATTAATTTTGTCTTATCTTTTAGACATGTATTCTACGGCAGTATGCTAAAATGACCTATTTTTATATACAAAATCCACCTCTCTGCCTACGACAAAGATATATGCTTCTTTCTCTCTCTCTTCTGTTTTTTTCCCTCTCTGTAGACTAATAAAAAACTCTTGACTTCTATAATTTTTATTTAAAGATTCAAAGGTCAAAGTCTTCCAATACGTACATTTGATTATAAAAGGCTACATTCTTAATTTCTCAGTGAACCCGTTTCAAAGATTGAAACTTTGTAAATTGAGATATAATAATAATAATGATATGCATGGAGGATGCAGATATTTTGTGTCGGCATTCTCAGTTTGTGGGCTTTATAGCATCCTCACCACTCTTGCATCAATCTCGGTCATCCCGAGGCCAGACCTCAAACTGAAGTTCCTCCTCCACTTTGTATTATGGGATACGGTAATTCACCACTCAAAGCTTTTTTTTTTTTTTTCCTACATAGATTAGTATGTTGGTTCTGAGTTTTATTTGATTTTTATAGATTAGAAATCTGTAATTGAAACCATATAATTTTAAGGCAAGATTTTACCATGACTATGTGCAGCTGATGCTGGGGATAATAGCATCGGCAACTGGGGCAGCTGGGAGTGAGGCATATTTGCATCTGAAGGGCAACGACCACGTAGGTTGGAATAAAGTTTGTAATGTCTACGACAAATTCTGTAGGCATCTTGCTGGCTCCTTAGCTGTCGCTTTGTTTGGCTGCGTCGTCAGTGTCTTGCTTATCTGGCTTTCAACCACCTCCCTTCACAGTCGAATTCCCAAATAGATGTATATTTGTGTTTTGTGTCAGAGTGCCTGCGTCTCGGACTCACATCCTTCAGAAAGTCATTCAGTGTGTATAATAACTTTATCATACGCCGTGTGAATAGTGAAAAACTCGTGTGAATTATTGCTTCCCAGGTGTTGATTATTGGTAAATGATAGTAATCTCCCGTGACCCCTTTTATATTATGCATTCTATTTGTGTTGTAAATGATTTGTAATCATTCAGTCCGTACCAGAAAGAGACTTTGTCATTTAAATTAACCAGCAACTTATTTATGTAACCTTTTGTTTTTTATTATTAATGTAACGTGCAATCCAATCTCCTGCCCCACCCTTTCTTAATTGCTTTGTTTCTAACAGCACTCAGCATAGAAAGTGAATGTGCTAGTTATCTAACAATTTCCCATGGAAGACATTACTTATATTTTAGACCTCTTATGAATTATTCAAGCCCTTACTACTAATTTGCTCTTATTTAATTAATGTATCACAAAGAAAACTCTTCCTTTTTCACGTAAAATGGAGGTAGTACTTTGTGGCAAACTCTTACTGTTCTGTTCATAGACTCAATTTTCGAACTTGAGAGTAGCTAATACTTCAAAAGAATTTACAAAATGGAAGCCATACGCCAATTGCTTCCAAGTTTATTCTAATTTCTAGATACACATAATTTACAATAGTAATTTTATTGCTTACTACTTCAGTGTCTCTTACCCTATAAATAGTGGCAAAGCAGACCAACTACCAACCAGTTTACTACCGGATGCATCGACAGACCGGTGTTCCTTCTAGTAAACAGACTTCAGAATCCAGATCCTAAACATAAATATATGACAGTACGTCCGTATTGTTTTTTATGATAACACACTATACATTCATTATTATCACAAGGATTATGAAAATTAAGCATCCCTAACTGTGTCTCTGGGTAATCTGGGCGGACCAAGGAGTTGTGCTGTGATCATCGGCAGATATCTGAACGCGTAAAACCTCGTGAATTGCACCTCGGAGAAGCACTGCCAGAAGGTGCTCATCATCATCGGTTGCCAAATCAGCTAATGAAATCCAACGGGAATGTGACTCATCCTTCATGCGGAAGCCATAGAACCATCTGCCAAGTTTCCACCACCTAATGCATACATACCGTTCTGAGATCTCACTGGTCTGAAGGGCTTCCTTGAGATTATCACCCTGCCAAGAGAGGTTTATGTATACCAAAAAGTTAACCATAATATCATCAAAGATTTTAATTTAGATTCCTTGTACAGTTCTTTTACAAGGTTAGGGCAACACTCTATATGTAAATGCCTTTCTCTTTTTTTTTTTTTTTTTGGGTTTGGTAGGGGGATGGGGGACTGATATCTGTCTAATGAAGAATGAAAAAACCGATTTATATATGGATAAGACTTAGGTTAAGTTTCTTTGGCATTTCCTATAGGAGAAATTTATTGAAAGACTTGCTGACTTATAAAAGATATTCACTTGTCATGTGGTCATTGTAGAACCTACTAATAAATACCTAAAAAATACACATCAGTTTTGTCCTTTATACGTATATCATGACAAACAAACACTATATAATTCAATCCACTTGGCCACCTGGTTCATGGCCCCACACCAGGGAGCGCATATTTATAAGGTACACATCTCCATAATTAAATATTGGATGCACTGTGGTACCTTATAATATAGCATATTTAGGAAGGGCAAAAGGGAGAAAAAGGCAAAATATAATATTCATTGAGATTCCACTTTATCCTCTTTAATTTTTTCTGAAGAAACACCAAGGTATAAAGCCATAAAGGAGAGGAATGAACTTCAAAGCAAAAGAAAAACGCAGATAAAAGAAGGAAAGATACTGAGAACTAAAATTTCTCAAGAGAAGATCTCCTAAATTGAGCTTCTCTTTGAAGCTCCTCATGATGCAAACTTGTAAACAAAGACGAATGACATGCAAATTATATGAAGTTGGACGAAATGCTATCTTATTTCCTCATAAAAGAAAAATCAGAAGTAACTCTGAACATGTCTTTGCAAGAATTTTTTACAAGAATTGCTTTAACCATTAACAAAATAATATAATGCTTCATAAAACTGACCAAAGGATATTCAATTTGATTGACATAAGGTTTTAATGGCCAAGGAAAAAAAAAACAATTGAAGCATGGAAAGGCATAAGTTCTTTTATTGATTAAACTTGGTTCTCAACAGTAAAATAAAAATAAATATTAGAGCTTCTGCACAAATTCTGAATTAGGGTATCCCACATTTAATTATGAAATTAACAGACAACAGTACAATACAAAACCCATGGAACAAACCTTCAACTCATCCCATGAGAAAACTAATTCTTTTGGTTAAAATGTAGGAGCTTCAATATCAGGTATACAGACACAAGCCATGTAGTACTATGAGATTAGGGATGAGTAAATTAAGCAGCAACTAGAAAGAATAAATGTACCAAAAGGATCAACAAGAAACGGAAAACCTATTTTCATGTTGCTCATATATTTGCATATATCAACTATCAATCATATGATGTACTAAACTACTGGATAATCCAGAGGCAATATTTCGAGACTATTCATGGTGTCATTATGTACTAGCCGGTCAAGTCCTCACTGTGTAGAAGAAATTTAGATGTATATAATTGCATAAGAGTAGCTTTTATTTTTATTTTTTTCTTTTACCAGTCTATGATTTATTACATGTTATAGTTACATAAAGTGCGCAAAAAAGTGAGTTTAAGAAATAAAATCTGCAGCCAAAATTTATGTTTAAGGCTCACGACAAATAAAAAATAATAAAACAGAAGGTATTAAGTCTCAACTCTACATATACTCTTTCACCCTAGCGGAAACCATATCACAGGAATCAACTATGGGGGAATCAAAGATATAAACCAAAGTTTTCGGGAAAAATCGCTTCATCTTTGATACAACTTATGCACCATGATTAATCCTAGTTGCCACTAAGTGACACCAATTAATATATGATGAAACAACAACTCCTTGGAAGGAACAAGAAAGGAGTTTGATTAGCTAAACTACAATTAAAATAATCACCATAGGCTGTAGAAAGTTGAGAATACCGGAATTCTAAGCCATGTCAGGCAATAGTGTAAGCCAACCAAGTTAATCAGCACATTCAGTTTAGGACTGAAAAAGAACATCTGGACATCTTTGAAACCAAGCTTCATAGCATCCAAGTTGTTAATCGCTTTCATATAGTCCCCAACCTCAAGTGATTTAGAGGGTGAGTTCTCTTCCACAAACTTAGCAACAGCAGCTGCTCTAAATGCCACCTCATTGTGCTTCTTAATGTACAATTGCCTCCATTCCTGTAGCCCAATTTCCTAGTAATTACATAATAATACTCAAATAGGCCCAATATCTAATATGCCAAGAGTAACAGAAAAAATGAGTAAACTAACAGTTTAGGCCCTGAATTATTACTCCCATTTAACTTTAGTCTATGAAAATTAATAAATGCATTAGTTTATCCTTGAAAATAACAAACTCTATGGACTAATGTGCAATAAGTTTGTTAATTTTGAAGAGTAACTCACGCACTCGCAAATTTTCAGAGACTAAAGGTAAACAGGTCTAACTATGGGGCAAATTATCAGTTTACTCCAGAAAAAACTGTGTGAAACATATTAATTTCTTCCGTCCACGAACATATCATAACCACAATGATAATTACTTACCTTCTAAGCTCAGCAGGAGCCGGAATAAGGACCTGGTGTATAGCCTATAATCAAATTTAGTAAGAATAAAGAAATGAAATAACTTAGGGATGAGTTTATTAATGTTAAAGAGTAATTCATGCACTTGTTTATTTTCAGAGACTAAAGCTAAACCGGTCTAACTATTTGGGGGCAAATTATCAGTTTACTCCAAACAACACTGTGTAAACCAAATTAATTTCTTCCATCCACGAACATATCATAACCACAATTATAATTACTTACAGCAGGAGCCGGAAAAAGGACCTGGGCTATAGCCTATAATCAAATTTAGTAAAAATTTAAAAAAAATGGGATAACTTAGGGATCTTGACGATTGACTATTACACACAGTCCCAATTCAGAAGCTAAGAGAAGAAAACTGGATCAACCTCTAAAGAAAAAGAAGAAAAGGGGGATACCTTGAAATTGGGGGCGTTGGTAGAAACGGAAGAAGATGACGAAGCAGGAAAATCAGAGCAAGCAAGAGAGGGCCATCTTTCTCTAGTTAAAGACTCCCAAATGCAGTCTGATTCACAAAGCTTCCTCCAAAACCTTGAACAACAACCCAACGCGCACAAATCTCGTACCTTCGTGCACAAACCCAACGAATCAAACAAATGGAAAAACAAATCAAAAGGTCAAGAAATGGAAGCTTTCTACACTAGCTAGGATCTAAATTCAAACCCGAAGCAGCGAAGCAATTTTGAGGGAAACATCTTCTGGAAGCGAGTTCTGGATAGCCTCGACTTGCTTCATTTCTCTTTGGTCTTTGCGGAAGAACAGCACATGAAGAACGGATCAAGCAGTGGCACCGAGCGGAGAAGGGAAACGAAAGGACTCAACTAGGGACAGTTATGGAAAAACACTCCTAAATAAATAAATATATAAATCTTATTCATGAAAATTATGTCAATAAAATAAAAAATAAACTTTTAAGTAATTCTTTATATTTTCATTATTAAATTTTTAATTAAATTATAATAAATATATAATTTTTAATAATAGTATAATAAAGATATAATTTAATTAAAAATTACACAATTATTTATATGAACCATACATTTTATTGTTATTAGAAAATTGTATAATTCATATAATTTGATTAATTTGATTGAAAAACCTCTTAATAAATATACAAAGAACCATATATTAATATTATAATAACTTTTCGAAAAATAACTCGCATTAAGCAATGCCTTATTTTTGGGTCATGTGCGTTGGACCTTGGAATTCTTACCAATAATAAGGAATGGGCTTGAATGCCAACAATATGGGCCCATGGCTTGAGTGGGCCAAAATCTCTAAAAGCAAAAGAGACTCCACTACTTCGAAATGAGTTATGGGGATTCGAAATGACCCAAAGAAAAAGAAAAAGGAACCTATACAAAATCAAAATTAATCTGAGTAGGTCAATAATAGAGATCAATTTTATTAAACAGTTTGCGAACTTTTTAATCCTCATACACCAAATTATCATAGAATGGCCTATTATGTATCTCGTTCAAAACGACTCTTGATATACACCAATTTTGGCCACATTGATTTTTTTTTTAAAATTGAGATCAATATGACAACATAGGTTGAAAATTTTCAATCTACATTGTAAATTTTCAAAATATATTTAATATATTTACGTATCTATTTATAATTAGTTTAGTTACAAAACGTAATAAATAATTTTCATTTATGCGCATTGGAATACCATTAGCCTACCAATGACCAAAATAAAGTTTCCAAGAAATGGCCTTGAATGCAAGTTTCAAAACCTGAATCGCCCTTGCCTCGAGACTTGATTAGGCAAAAATATATATACCACCTCTAAAATCCATAATAATGATTGGCTTAGATTGACCCGCCTTTTTTTTGTTTGGGGGGGAGGGGGGGGACCTAATGTAGTTTGGAAAAAAAAAAAAGTCAACTTGAGTTTTGTGAAATTAACTAAAAATAAATTTTTTTAAAAATGTAAAATTTTGAAATTTATATCTACATAAATAATATTATTTTGAGACAAATTCATTGTTTCATTTGACATAGATTCTAAATTTTTAATGATTATTTTAACTAAAAATAGTAAATTTAAACATCAATTTTGTAACACAACATATTATATATATATATATATATATGGGCAAAAACATATTTTTGGGTCCCTTGACTTTGTTTTAAGCTTTAATTTCATATTTTTGTTTTACTTTCATCTCTTCATTTTTAGAAAAATCATTGAAAATTTTCCTTTCACCTAACACCTTTAATTAAAGGTATATAGGAATAGGGTTAAGATGGATTTTATCCCAACTCAAAGCTTAACCTAATTTAAATCAAGCAACTATGGTCCAGTTCTTAAAAAACAAAACCAAAAAAACAAATTGAAATTTTAAATGCTCTTATCTTTATATTTACTTGATTATTGATACATGTTTTTTTAGATATACACAATAGAAATGAAAAAAAATACAAATTTAGAGGTTAAAATTTCAAAATGTAATAATTTAAAACTCTGGTCCATTTTGTTAAGAATGGGTATAACCTAATATGGGCTGAATTGGATTTAAACAAATAATAATAATTAAAGGACAAATTTTAAAACACCAAAGTAAGATTAAATTAAATCTAAGATGAATAATATGCAATACAAAGTAAAACTAGTAACCAAAGTGTAGTAAAATAAATTTAATGAATGAAAGAGATATCAAACACACAAAAATTTATCATAGTTCAAGTTTACCATAAACTTATATCTAGTACCCAAGAATAAGTTTAAATTTTGTTCACTATATTAACAAAGCTTAAGTAGATATTTACAAGCCACTACAACAAATATAGCTCAAATGAGTAGCTCCACAAAAATCACTTTCCTTATAGAAGATGTTCTCCCAATACCCATTCAATGAATCCTTATCCTTTAGATTTCAAGCTCATGATAATGAAGAAATAGAGGTATATTAAAAAAAAAACTCCCTTAAAAGAATATATTTTACAATTGAAATTGAACTTAGAATGAGAAGATAACGATTTAGAGGTCAAATAGTATAATTTAGGTTTTTGACAAATTTTTTTGGTATTTTTAAGTTTATATTAGGTCTCATTTGTAGTATAAATATTAATAGAGTTGTTAGAGATAAAAGGGAAGCCAAATTATACAAAAATAACCATTTAAAACAAGTTATAACATTTTTCTTAGTATCTTGGTTGATTAGTTTCATTAAGACCAAATGTTGCACTATTATAAAATAGAAATCAATTATTCTTGGAGGACCAATCAACTATTTCAAGTAAGAGTGATCAACTGGTCCTTGATAGTAGGACTAATTCCCGTGTTTCCCTCAAAAGCTTACTATTCTCTAATGAATAGTCGACTAGTTTAGTCTAAAATGCAATTTTGCACCTTTGGACAAGATTAGTCAACCAATTCCAAAAGGTTAATTGATTATAAACCTTACAAGTCTGTAATAAGAATTATCTTTGGACTTTTGAAATGCAACTTTAAAAAAATTCTAAATAATCCTTAATCCCTTTACAATAGAAATTTTAAGTTCTAAAGTCCAAATAAATAATCTTTTAATCAATACCTCAAGTCTTGATCTAGCAATTTTTTTGTTGTAATTATCCAAATTATTTGTTATTATCAAAATTCTTAAAATGTATGTAATGGGGTCAAATTGATTGATGTGATTTTTTTAAGGCATTTCTTAAAATGGACCCAACATAAAATACCAAGCTATTTTTTTAAATAAAAAGTTGTTTATTATCTCAAATTAAGGTTTTTTTACTCTTAAATAAAAAAATATATATTTTTTCTTATTTTCTCTCACATGAATATAATAATTATATTTAGAAGAGATCTAACAGAAGCTTTGACCTATCTTGTTATTTATAATTTGTAAAATATATTTACAAATTATTGTTAAAATTATAAAATAGCCCTTAAAAAGATTTTTTTTTAATTTAATCCCTTTTTTTATTATTTATAATATTATTAAACCGGGTTGGACTTGACTAATTAGGATGAATGACTTGGCTTGATTTGTTTATTTATTTATTTTTGTCTAACCTAAGTTGACATGGCCAAATAGCATTGAACACCCTTGCCATTAATAATCTTAACAAAAAATGCTAATAAGGATATGACTTGACTAACTTATTAAACAAAATCCAAATCACTGTTAGCTACTAATTAATCTAAAATGTAAAATTTTCAAAGTCTTTAAACGCCGCGTCCCATCTAATATTCATCCCCAAATTAAAAATGTTTGAGTTATTGTCTTCAATCTGCACCCTTCTTATTTCTTGACTTCGAACCTTTCCTAAACTCAGTCATTTATCTACACTTCATTATTAGCTAAGAGTAAGACAACAGTTGTCACACCCGAAAATACGATCACGCGGCGCTAAATCGAAATCATATTTAAAATAAAAGTAGAAGAGTACAGTCGCCACCAAATTTTTATTTTTGAAAAGGCAAAACTTTTGGAAAAAATCTTTTAATTTAGAATATAAGAGAATGTGGTCTGCGAACCAGATTCGGATTCGGAAGTCGATTGTGAGTGGGGAAGGTGTTAGGCACCCCATAACACCCATTGTTACGAACGGTTACCCTAAGTTAGTTGTGCAAAAATACTATGGCCTTTAATCTATTCTAATTCTCCTTAGCAAATCACACGCAATATAAGACGTAAAGAAATTAAGTGAAATAAGATTAAAAGTGAAAGAAATTAAAGGAATGAAATTTAGAATAAATGGGAAGAAATTTAAGAAATGAAATCAAAAGAAAATGGTTATTTACAAGAGCAGACTTGACCTAGGATAAGAGCAGAGGGCCTACGTACCCTTCAGAGGGATCAAAGTCCACGTAGGTCGGTAGTTGAAAATTGTTTTGTTGGTGTTTGTTTAATTTTGTTCTTCATTTTGTTTTCACTCTTTTTTTTTTGATTCATTTTTTTTTGTAAAAATAAAGAAAATAAAAATTACTTTTTTTTTTAACAAATAAAACGAATTTAGAATTGATCGATGTATTTTGATTGGCTAAAAGTAGAGTAATTTTACTTCTTTACTTTTCTTGCATTTTCATTTTTTCTCTTTTTTTCCTTATCATTTGTTTTTGTCTTCATTTTTTTTATTTTTTATTATTTATTTATTGTGGTGAAAAGGGATACAAAAAATGGAAATCATTTAGGCTTTCAAAAATGATTTCAAAATTAGCTCGTATTTTTTAATTTAGGAAAACCGAATTAATCCCATTTTTTATTTATTTTTTTTCCATTTTTGATTTTTTTATTATATTTTTGTTGGCTTTTCCTGTCTTAGATTTTTATTATTATTTTATTTAAATTAATAAGGACATTTTTTTCTCTTCTCTTCTTTCTGCTTCTTTTTTTTTTATTTTAATTCTTGATATGACATTTCCATTTAAGTGTAAGATTTTCAAATCATTTTTTGTTTTTTTTTTTTGTGTTTTGTCCCCCTTTTTTATTTTTAAATGATTAAGTTTTTATTATAATTTTTTTTGTGAAAAGATAATAAAAATTATTTTTTCCTTTAGAGATAAAACGAATTTAGAAATTAGTTGATGTGTTTGATTTGTTAAAAGTAAATTTTATTTTATTTTTCTTTTATTTTCAATTTTTTTTCTTTTTTTTATCATTTCTTGTTTTTTTTTTATTTTTCTTTGTGTGTCTTTTTTTTGTTTTATCTAATTCATTATTATTTTTATCTTGGTTTTTATTTTTGTTTCTGTTTATTTTTTTTCTCTCTCTTTTTTTTTAGTTATTTTTTTTTGTGTTGGTTTTTATTGTTCTTTTGATTTAGGTTTTTATTTATTTATTTTCTCTCTTCTTTCACAAAACCCATTTTAACCTCTAATTTTCAAAAATCTAAAGGGAGAATTAATTTCTTATTTTTTTTCTTTTGTTTTTTTTTCTTTCCTCTTTTTTTTTTTTTAGCTTCTTGAAAGGAGAAGGCTCATTTGGCTTTTTTTTTAAAGGGTTATGTATATTTTTTTTTAATTAATCAGACCTTTCTTTTTTGTTTGAAAAGAAACCCACTTTAATTTCTTAGAAAAAAAACTATTCATTCTATTTTGAAATCCTTTTCTTTTAAAAGTGAATCCCTTTTTTCCCTTTTTTTTATTTAATGTATTACTTATTGAAATCCGAAAGAAATTGAACAAAAGATTTGACGACTCAATTAGGCGACTGAGGAGATTTATTATCGCACACAGCCAAGATGCCCCTTAAATGCCTGAAGAGATATAAAATCTCATACAGCTACTTCAACAAAATATAAAAAAAGTAAAACAAAAAAACAAAAAAAACAAAAAAAACAATAATGCAATAACTGTGATCACGTGTGCTTGTGTAGCCAATTAAATGTCACATTCATATACATTTTGAGTACAGAGAAAAATAAAAACAAAATAAAAGTAAGACATCAGTAAGAATAAAACACAAAACCACTTGTCTTATGAACGCGCTTTCATCCTTCAGCTGCTTCACGCTTCCTTTGAGATGAATTGTTTTGCTCACACCTTTAACATGCCCCGATTGGTCATCTGCACTGAGTTGCCTCTCCATGGATTCCATGATTCCCCATTCGAACCTAAGAACAAGGGAAAGAAAAGAAACAAAGAAGCATAAGGTATTCACGCCCAAAATTTCATCAGAGACAAGTCAGAGTTTAAGTTAAAAAAACAACATCAACAAAACCCATTCAACTCCTGAGACCTAAAACTTTTCAGTATAACATTCTCAACCTCAAATCCCAACACACACAGCATCAGGACTTTGGCATAAAACCAAGAATCACGTCCCAAGCACACTATCTGATGTGACCTTAATGTCAAGATTCACAAATTATGGTTTTTTCTTGACACCATGGCACCACGCTGAAAGAAAGAGAGGATATTTTAAATGTGAAGTAACAGGGATGTCATTTTAGCAAGAGTTTACATATTTGGATGAAAGTTTAATAATAGCATATTTGTCAATAATTTAGCACACTTGAAACAACCTTAAAATGCATAATATCAACCCCAACGTGCGATTCCATTGGCAAATTTTTTAAACCAAAATAGAAGCATACAGTTTAATCACACCAATTTGCACTATCTCTCAAAACAACATCACAAGTAATGTAATGATTCAAGCGTAAAATTCTATGCTAGAACACAGATTTTTAAATCAATCTGAAGCTCAAAACAGATGGAACGAATGCATAGCTAACCAACTACAGGATTTTTACACAACCGTATGCAATGCTTTCAACCTAACTCTGAATTACAATTGACAGAATTCTGAATGCATATCTTTACAGGATTTTAACCATTTGCAGTAATCTTTAACCTGGGACAAACTCATGCTTTATCAGGAGACTTCAACATGATTTGGCACATCAATTTCAAATTAAATTCAAATCACACAGGCAGAGGCAAAATCGAAAGTAAGCCCCAAGCAATACTCATATGAACAAACCAGAACCATTATTCACCAGCCCATAATATCCAATCAAGCAACGTGGTAAAGCTAAACAGGAGAATTACGAAGAACTTACATTTATTTGCTCAATTCCTATATTCTCTTGACCTATATCCTTCACCTCCTCGGATTGCTCTGCAATTCGAAAGAAAAACCTTCTCTGCCCCTTCGAATCTCATCCTGTGCTCTCTGTCTCTCTTCGCCCTCTCCTTTTTGCCTCAGAACCCTTTTTTTTTTCAGATCAGAAGATCCCCCTTTCCTATTTCCTTACCTCAGTATTTCGGACTACTTCCCCAAAATTTTTTCGTCCAGTCGCCTCCTCTCCGTCGATTCTTCTTCACCTCCTATGCTTCTCTCCTTCGCCCTGGACTCCAATCAGAAGCCCTCCATCCGAAGGCTTCCCCCCCTTGAATCTCCATCTAGGTCTCTCCCTTAGTCTCTGCCTTTCCTTGATTTTTTCGTGATCGAATATCCTCTCTCTCGCGTTCTCGCTCCCTATTCTTTCCTCACTCTTCGATTCGAGAATCTCCCTTTCTGGCTTCTCCGTGGATTCGGGAAGAGGTACCCCCAGGAGGGAGGATCCCCTCCCTCTGTTCTATCCTATCTCTTTCTCTCTCTCTCGCTCTCTCGCTCTCCCTCTCTATCCTTTTTCCTCCGAAAGTCCTCGTCTTTCATCTCTGTTCGACCCCTTTTCTTTTTGATTCCCTTCTGCCTCTCGTTAATGATCTATCCCTTTCTCCCCTTTGATCCGTCTCTTTTTTTTTTTTCAGCCCTCTTTTCTGCGATTCCTTTTCTTTTTCCCTGTCTCCTGCTCTCTTCTGTGCTTTTCTTCTTGCCTTCGCCTGTTTGCTGCTTTTCTTTTCGCTTTTTTCTGTCTCCCCAGCCTGCCTCGCTACTTCTTACTAGCACAAAGCAGACCCTCGAAGGTAGTGTTGGGGTCAAAACACAGGGTTTCTGCGTTTTGACCTCAACTAATTTTTTTTTTATTTTGATTTGATTTGATTTTATTTTATTTTTGTTTATTTATTTATTATTATTTTTTGTTTGAAGCTAATGGATCATATTTAGGAGAGTTGGGCTATAGTTTTTTTTTGAATTTTGGGTTAGGGTTTAGTAAAAATGGGCCTGTGTAGGGAAAATGGCTTGGGCTTTTTTTTTTTTTCTAAAATTGGGCTAGGGTTTAGTAACAAATGGGCCTGTGTAGAGAAAAAGGCTTGGGCTCTTTTTTTTTTTAATCCTTGGAATTTTTTCTTTTCTTTTTTTTGATCTTTTTCTCTTTTCTTTTCTTTTTTGATTTTTCCTTTTTAATTTTTTTGATTTGATTTTTCCTTTTGGGTTTTATTTTTTATTTTTTTATTTTTTAATTAAATTTTTTTAATTTTCTTTTTAACTCTTCATTTTTTCCTAATTTTCTATTTTCTTTCTTTTGTTCTTTTTTTGTTTATATTTTTGCTAATTTAATTTTGTTATTATTTTTGGAGTTTGTCTGGACAAAATATGGTGTTCACAACAGTTAAAAAGAAAAAAAAGAATAAGATGAAGGTATATTTAAGCCTAAAATTTATCTATAATTAGTGTGAGAGTAAGCGACTAGAACACCCAAGAATCTTAAAACAAAATACTCTACAGAAATCAAGTTTTATAGTTTGGTAGAGGAAAAGAAAAAAGGAGACTCCATTTTTAATCCAAACGTGAAAACTGGACCCAAAAGAAATGAAGCAAACCATGGATAATTTAGTGAATGGTTGCTAGCTAATATTGAAGACCTGTGTTGCTGAGAGGGACTGGATGCTCGAACTTAACCTTGCATATGCAAGTTACCAGTAAACAGATGGACTAGCGATTAACGATGAAAATCCTATCTTTTTTAATCTTTTTTCAAATTTGGAGTATGAAACTGGAGTTCAGAAGAAAAGTACAAGTAGTCAAGTGTTTGAGTTTGAATTCGTTCTTCCAACTAAAATCATAACCAACTTGTTTGGTCACTTCGTCTCTGAACCACCCCCACAAGGTTAGGTTGGTCAACTACTCTCATCTGATGTTGCTACAAACACCATCCCAACGTAACTACCACAATAGTCTTAAACTTATCCAATGTCAAGGGCCATGAAGCATTTAGACGCATGAATTTCATTGTAATTATGATCCTAAAATGATATTAGAAAGATGCAAGCAAACGTATGTATGAATTCATCATGATATGAGTACGAGTGTGAATTCAACACCATTTCAGCTTATGTTTTCATCATCCTGCCTTAGCCAATTTTACAAGAGCAATTATACTAACCAAATAAAATTTTAGATACATATAATTTGAAAATAAATAGACCAAATTAATAGAAATCTATAATGTGTCCAAGGTGGTCTGAAAAAAGGACTTAATTGATGCGTAAATTGTCTTAAGAATATTTTTATTGTATAAAAAAATTAATGATAAATAAATATATAAACATATCAATAAAATATAAGTCTTGCCATAAATTACTGGGTTTAACATACTAATATATTTGTTCAAAATTAATTTAACTTACTTATTTCTTGTATATTTTTTTCAAATAGATGCATGAACACTCCCTAGTCCCTATGCTTTGATATTTAAAAACAACTATCGCGTGCTTATAACATACTTAGAGGTAAACCATTCCATTCACCTTCTCTCAAATATTTAAGTAAACCTCACATGCTCATGTGTGGAACAACGTACGGCATGCCGTAATATGATATTGAGGGTTTTTTTTTTCTAATTTTTTTATTACTTAAATTATAAATGATATGTTAGAATTTGGCCAAGGGAAAAAAATACCATGTTAGAAATATTGGCCAATTAGAAAATTTTACATTCCTTCCACGTATGTTCATATGAGGTTTACGTGGAAAGGTTGTGTCGTAAAGAGTATGTTGGTATGGTTAAAGAAAGTAAGAAAAAAAAGAACATTTATATAAATTATTTATTTTATTTTTATAATAAATAATTATTATTTAATATTATCTATTAAATATTATTTAATTATTAAAAATAAAATTATTAAAATTATTTTTTATTTTTAAAATCACTTTTTTTTTTATTTTTATAATTAACTTTTTTATATCAAATAAGTCATAAGTATATTAAAGTTTATTCTTTAAATTTTAAAATACACTAATGACTATTTTTAAATATGTCAAAGTATAATGAGTGTTTGTGCAAATTTGTTTTTTTTAATATAAGCATAATTATAAAAGGGAAAAGGGTTCATATCTTAATTCTCTCTCTCTCTCTCGATATATATATATGATATTGTTAATGGAAAAATAATGAGACCCCATATATATACATATGTGTGTGTGTGTGTATGAGAGTGCAGAGACAAGTTTCCTGCAATGAAAGTGAAATGTAATCCCAAAAGATTAAGCAACACTAAAAATAGTGGACATCAGTAGTAGATGAAGCTGATTAATTATGAGACTTGCACTACCTACTAACACTTTTCTACACAACTGATCAGTAGTTAGTTAATTGGGAGACAATCGTATCGTAGGTATGTCATCAAATGCAATTCATTCCCCCTAACTACGACGTTATGATCAATTATGATGACCCATTTAGGTACAGCATTCTCTTCACTCTCATGTAAACCAAACATTTATTTAAAATATTACCTACACTAACAATTTTGCTTATTTTTAGTTTAATCAGTCCAAGAGAAAAAAAAAAAAAACTCATTTTACACTAATCATTGCTAACGTACAACAAAAATTTTCATGTAGCGTCATCAACTCATATAATTGATAATGTGCTTATAAAATTTCTCTTGCATGTGGTTCAATTTTATTGTTTATAAACTCTTTATATAATTATATAATTGATAGCGAGTGTGATGTTCTATTTTAAAACTTTTTTATGTGCCACCATAGACTTCAACTAATATATTGCCACAGATGATATCTTTTTCATAAATATATGTATTTTGTGTTTTTTTTTTCATTCCTTATATCAATTAGTTAATTACGACTATTTTTCTTTTTATTGATGACTATTCGTTATTAAGAAAAATGTAACAGCGAAAGATTAATAAAAATGGAACATCCGTGAATTAAAGTCCTAATACAAGTTAGACATTTTTCTTCTTTTTTTCTTTGTACTAATCGATGATTGTTGTCATTTTCTATACAAAATATCTTAATTTTAGGAATATATATGTTTTGTGTCTTGGTGAGTATTCGATGTTAATGTTCTTCCACAGTTTATCAATAAAAAAGTAAAAATGAGCAACAAAGGAAAAAAAAAAAGATAATGGTAAAAAGGATAGAAGAAGCTATATGGAAAAAATATAAAAAGCAACATTTGTAGACTTCTTTTAATTTGTGATTAATTGAAAATTTTTAATAATATTTTAACCATCTCTTTTTTGTGATTTTTTAAAAATTATTCTTACTTATATTTTATTTATTTAGTTGTTTTAATCTTTTATTTATCCTCTTCATATATTTTATGTCATATTTTAATTTATAAACTGTATATATTAACATTATTCCGGGCGGTCTTCAACTAGTTCCATTAATTTAGTACATTTTCAATTCCATTAACAGCTCAATACATGCATAAACTATACTTTTTACTATATTGCTGTATATGATTAAGGCCTGATTGGTAGGAGGTGAAAAAGAAGAAAACAAATTTATATAATATTTATTATATTTTTGTAATCGATGTTTATTAATATTTATTTTTTTAATAAATTGCTTTAAAATATATTCTAAGGACAATGGTAAAACTCTTTAGTCAAACTCAACTCTTTTCTCAAAAATTAAAAAAAAAATCTAATAAAAGATTGATGGAATAAAAAATTCATTTTTATTTTTAAAATTAAAATTAAAATTTATTTTTATTTTTTGTTTACTAAATGAGTTTTAATTAAGCTACTAAAAAAGGAAAATAAGAATTAATTAAGATAGTTGAAGGGAATAAATGGATGGGAAGGTCAACATAAGCTCACCAACCTTAACAACCATGTTTTGTTGCAGCTCTGGGTCCTTATACTCCAATACTTTCTTCAATACTTAATGCAAAAGATATAAAGTGCCTTAATTATTAATTACCATAATATCAAGCAATCAATCAATCAATCTTCACTATTCCACCTTTTATTATCCAAAATTTGCTCATCAATTCTAAATATGGCTTTGCCACGTGGCACATTCTTGCTGCTCAAAGCATGCCCTGTCTTCGACACTTGCCTTCATTATATTCTCACTTTACCTTTTTACATTTTACTTCATGCTTCCTGTCTTTTTCTATTTTGTTTTTTCTTAATTTATGAAAATACACTTTTAAAAAAATATATTTAAATTGTATAATAGCTCTTTATATACTTTTCTTCTTAAAATAAAAAGTATTATTCTCATCTCTATTAAAATAAAGATAAATTATAATTATAATTATTTTGTCAAAAATATTTTTATATCTATTATTTATACAATATGTATTAAATAAATATTTAAATAATATAAAATTAGTTAATTATATAAATTTAAATTAAATTTATAATTTTTAATACAAAATAAATAAGTATTAAATAAGTTTTATAAATATTTTTTAATACATTATATTTTTAAATAAAAGACATTAATATTAGTTTTTATGGTATTTGGGTCAAATTTCAATTTCAGGAATTTTTATATATTTTTAAAATAAAATGAATAGTTATATAATTTAAATATCTCTAAGGAAAAAGAGTTTAATTTACTTTTTTTTTCATACAATGATTTCTTTTTGGGTATAATATTATAGGTGTATCTTTTGCTTTCTTGAGAAAAAAAAAATTTAGGGAAACAGTGATTACGTAAACGCCAAGTTTTTTTGTGTCCTCATACATTAATTAATCAACTTTGCAAGGCACACACTTTCATGCTTTTTAAATTTTTTTATTTTTATTCTTGGTCACTTTCATATAAAAGAAAAAAAATCATACATTTTGAAATAATTTAGGAATGATAAAAAATTATTTTTTGAGCATCTTTCTTAATTCTTTTAATCATACGATCTCAAGGGATTCCATTTTTTTAGATGAAATGAGTAAAATTTTTTTAGGTCATTGAAATATCTCAAAAGACATTCAGGCTGGTTGGCATATATATATATACATATATATATTCATTCTTGTGGTATGTTTTGAGGAGTCCAAATGTTATACTGAGAAATATACCTCTCAATAATAAACCTTTGAAATATCTTTAAAATAATAAAATTAATATTTTAAAAATTAGACTAATAATTAAATTAAAATAAGGGATGAGTTAGGATTCAATAATTTGATTGTGATTGAATTGAGATCAATTTATTTTTTAATATATATATATATATAATATTTTACAATTAAATATATGCATATATGGTAAAATAATATTTAAAATAAATAAATATTTAAAAATATAACAATTAGATAAAGTATATATGACAATACATTTATATAATATACATTAGATAGACTTCAATAAATAAATACTATAAATAATGTTAAAACTTTGATTTAGATAAAAATAAAAATTAAATTTTGAGTAATTCAGTGACCAATCACTTAATTTTTATGATTTTTTAACTGATTTTTTTTGCTTAGTTAATTTCTAGAATCAATCAAGCTAAAACCATAATAAATTTATTGATTTTCTGACCCATCAATTCGATTTGTTTTTCTCGCGTATAGTATAAACTTGTAAGTAGTTAACTTTTGTCTTGAAATGTAGGAATATTCGCTTGCTTTCTGATACTCGGTATCAAAAGAAGTGCCAATAGTTTTATAATTGTTGGCTTAAAATTTGTTAATGTTTAGTCATATTAAACCTTTATAAAGAAAAAATTAATATTTGGCAATCTTATAATATTCAAATAGAAACGTTAGTTCTTTTGTTTGAGTATTCTATTACTAGCGCATCAAAAGCATGTCATCTGCATTGTATATATAATCAAGTTATTATTTTTCACTACTAAGTTATATTAACTTACATAAAATTTGATTATATTATACTTATTTTTTGAAATATCATTGAATTCTCTTAATATGTAATATATATGGCAAACTACCTTATTTAATGCCATTTATGTCAAAAGAGTTAACTATTTTTCATATTTTTGATAAGATGTATTAATTCTATAAATAATTTTACTACCATAATAAAAATAAAATAACAATTTAGAGAGTGTACTTATTGAAATTGTCTGACAAATCTTAATCCATGCAAGATTTCTAAATATCCCTCTCTATAATTAAAAAAAAAAAAACTTGTAATATATCATTGACAACCCAAGTACAAGTAGAATTGGTTATAAACAAAGTTTCAAATCTTAAAATCTTATCCAACTCAAAAATCCCACATTGGTTTTACAACCAATGTTATTCAATTTCATTTATGTCAAAAGAGTTAATTATTTTTCATAATACTTTATTCTAAAAATAAATTACTTTATCTTTATTATCACAATAAGAATAAAATAACAATTTAGAGAGTGTGGTCGTTAAAATTGTCTAAAAGAATTTAATTAATACAAAATTTCTAAATATCCCTCTCTATAATTTTAAAAGAAAAAAACTTGTAATACATCATTGACAACCCAAGTACAAGTAGATTGGTTATAAACTAAGTTTCAAATCTCAAAATCATATCAAACTCAAAAATCCCACATTGGTTTTACAGCCAATGTTATCTTAAATCTTGGGGAATCAAACAACCTCAGTTGGTGCTAATATTTATATCCTAACTTAATACAACCAAAACATAGAAACCAGAAATTTGTAATAAACAAATCATTGCAATAGCAGGGAAAGCCAGTCATGCAGGTAAAGCTAGCTTCATGGGACCCATTGCCCCTTCTCACCAACTTAGCCAATCCGCTATTGACACGTTAAAACAAAAGCTTAACCAAAAGAAATCCAGTGGTTAGCAAAGGAATTGCTGGGCAACTGACTCTCATTGAGATGTCCGATCCTGATTGGTTCGTATAGGTTAACCATGGAAGCTTCCTCACTAGATACAAACTCAGTACTGAACAAGAGACTACCCTCATAAATATTTTTATCTTAAAAATTATCATCTCCCATTCTTTTTATTAAAAATAAAAAATTATTTTACTAATATTAAAAAAATAATTAATATTAATTTAATTCATTGATTAAGTTTAAATTTAATAATTTTTTCTTATTGTACTTATCTTCATTTTATATAAAAAAATATTATTTATTGTTAAATGTATTGGATGTAATAATAAATAAAGGGTAAAAAAATTTATTATTTAATAAAATAAAAAAATATATCATATTTTTATATTTTAAAACTAATTTTTTTAAAAATTTTTTTATAAAAAAGATTGGAGGGAGTACTTTCTTTTATTTCTTTTTGTATTTCATTTATTTCGATTTTGCATATTAAACGGGCAACATCTCATGTCAGACTTAAATGGATTTCATTTCGTCGTATATTGTTATTTTTTTGTAAGCATAAATTATATTATTTAGAATAATAAGATATTATATGATTAATTAAGATATGATAGAAATGAATTAAAAGTTTTTAACATAGATTTGTATAATATTAATAATTAAATTATATTAACATATCTTTAATTGAAACCATCAATTACTTTTTTTGATTTTTGTTAAAAGAATCTATTTAACCGTTTCTCTGGAAATACAGGAATGATTGTGGAGCGGTTGGTGAGAGAGAAAGGCACCCCACATAGTTTTCTCTCTCGAAAACATTCTTTGCTTTTTCGCACATCTTTGAATCTGGCAAGTCCAAACTAGGAACTAGAACTAACTGTTTCAACTTTGATTACCATCCAAATCCACAATCCAAAAGAACCCACCTCCAAAAACACTTCAACTACAAAAGGAACACTAGAAAAAAGCTTTTACTGTTTTTTCTGCTTTTCTTCTTTTCTTCTTTTCTTTTCTGTGTATCTGTGTCTGATGTAAGCTCATTTCTTTGACTGCACCCCATTTTGTGGGTGACTACAAATCATTGCTCTCTCACCTTTTGTCTGGTGAAGCTAGGGTCTCTTGTATTAGCGTATTCACACATTCCATTCATTAAAACCCCTTTCCACTTTTCAAGATCGGTGAGGAAATTATTAGGGTTCTCTTTTTTTTTCCCTTCTCTCTCTTTTGAGAGCTGGATAATCTTCATAGGCTGTGATGTTTGGATGGGAGGGAAATGAGGGAAAATGTGGATGGAGCAAGTGTTGTGGGAATGCGATGAGGAGGAGAGTGTGAGTAAGTGCGTTGAGTGAGATATGGGCTGTGTGTTCGGAAGAGAGGCATCGGCGAAGTTCGCCGGAGAGACGGTGTCGGAGAGGGAGAAAGCGAGGGAGGAAAGGAAAGAGGAAGTTAAAGCTGCGAAAGCAGAAGTGAGTGAGGTTCAAAATGGTGGGAATCGGAGGGAAGGTGGAGAGGAGAAGAGTGCACGGCCAAGAGGGGAACGGCGGCGATCGTCGAGGCCAAATCCGAGGTTGAGCAATCCACCTAACCATGTTCACGGTGAGCAAGTGGCGGCGGGATGGCCCTCTTGGCTCTCCAAGGTTGCAGGGGAAGCCATAAACGGGTTGACGCCTAGAAGAGCAGACACATTTGAGAAGCTTGATAAGGTATGGCATCTAGTGTTAACCTTTGTTTTGTTTCAATTCTAAGTATGTGGAAGCGGAACATAGTTTCCTTGATTTGATGATGTTGGAGATATTAACTTCTTATTTGCATTTTGAGAAAGTGTGATGTGAGGGGTGGACGGTGGGAGAAGTTGAATTGCTCTTATGTTTTTTGTTGTTCATTTCCTTAAACGGAGGATATTGTTGTTTCTTCACTACTCCTCTGAGTTTAAGATGAATTTTATTGGTAATATATGGAGCTAATTCTTTGTCATTTGGTTTTTGAAGTGTAAACAACACCTAAAATTAGTAATACTATGTTTTTAACGTGGTCGGAAGTTTATGTTTTCATGGAACGGTATAAATTGAGAGCCTTCCAGTTCCAACAAGCCCTCATAAATTTATTTGCCTTTCTACTTCATTTCTGCTGTTATAAACCTGGCAAAGTTGAATCTCTCACTGGAAGAATTACTATTTTTTTTTTTAATATTCAGATCGGTCAAGGTACATACAGTAATGTTTACAAAGCCAGAGATACTTTAAATGGGAAAATTGTTGCCCTAAAAAAGGTCCGTTTTGACAATTTGGAGCCAGAGAGTGTGAAATTTATGGCCAGAGAGATTCTCATATTACGTCGTCTGGATCATCCCAATGTTGTCAAACTGGAAGGTTTAGTCACTTCTAGAATGTCATGTAGCTTGTATCTTGTTTTTGAATACATGGAGCATGATTTGGCTGGACTTGCTACAAGCCCAACAATTAAGTTCACCGAGCCACAGGTATTGACATTTCAGGTTTTGGTTGGTTGAAATATAATTGCTTCAGGGTAAATTTTTTCCTTTTTCTTGAGTTGGAACTTATCATTTTACTTATCACATTCTGGGTATTTTAGGTTAAATGTTACATGAGTCAGCTGTTTTCTGGTCTGGAACACTGTCACAACCGAAATGTGCTGCATCGTGATATAAAGGGGTCAAACCTTCTTATTGATAATGAAGGAATTCTTAAAATTGCTGATTTTGGATTAGCTTCCTTCTTTGATCCTAATCACAAGCACCCTATGACAAGTAGGGTGGTGACTTTATGGTATCGACCTCCAGAACTTCTTCTTGGGGCCACTGATTATAGTGTAGGAGTGGACCTCTGGAGTGCTGGCTGCATTCTTGCTGAACTGTTGGCTGGAAAGCCAATTTTGCCTGGTCGAACAGAGGTAATCTTTAAGTGATTGAATATATCATAGAGTTTCTCTAATACCATCTTTTCAGGGCATAAAAATGTATTCACTTCAGTAGTCAATGGTGCAGGACTTTGTTGTTATTGGCTTCTCAATTTTCAGCAACGTCTTATTTGTGAGGTTTGTGATTTTGTTCTCTTATATAATGTTATTCATGCTTGCTAGGTGGAGCAGCTACATAAGATATTTAAGCTATGTGGTTCTCCTTCTGAAGAGTATTGGAAAAAGTCAAAGTTGCCACATGCTACCATTTTTAAGCCCCAACAGTCATACAAGCGGTGCATAGCAGAGGTATTCAAAGATTTTCCACCATCATCCTTGCCACTAATTGAGACCCTTCTTGCAATTGATCCAGTTGAACGTCAGACTGCCACTGCTGCATTGCAAAGTGAAGTAAGATTTAAATTTCACTAAGTTAACTGTTCAAAATCACCTAATTTTTGTTGTTTTCTCTTTTTTCTTGATTGGTCCCTCCTTGTCATGTTTAATATTTAAAAAACTAATTAAGTCTGTTTTTTCTAAAAATAACAAAAAAAGGTATTATATCCTACTGCTAAAATATGACTAACAATTTCAACGTATATTAACTGGGACCATTTTAAGATAATTTATATGCCTTTTCTTCATTTTTTTTCCTCTCCTTTGGTTATGTAGACTGACAAAGTTTTTTTTACTGACTCTATAGTGTGCCTATTTTTGTTAAGGGAAAAAATTTTATGCATCTTTGCTGTGAGGTTCTCTAATTAAAATATAACAAATGTATAGATTTTATAGGTAAGTGTATGGTTCTTTAATTGAATTATATACTTGTCATGTTTCATACACTTATTATATCTTAATTGGGGAACCTAATAACAAAAATTTAAAGAACTACATCCAAATCTGATCCTTTTATTATGTGATTGAAGTTTCTGTCATGATTCTGTAATAACCACTTGAAGATATGAAATTCTGCTTACAAATGTATCTTAGTTTCATTAAAAATACATATATTGCCAAAAAAAGAAAAAAAGTGAAGATATCCTGGATACAATTTAACATTGGAAGTGCATATTTTTGGACGTTTCTCCAAAAGAAACCCTGGGCATTATGTTATAGACCTCTGCTTATGTTTATTCCTTACCATTCCTTTGGTTATACCACATCCTAGCAACTATTAACTTCTATTGTTGTAGACTAAATTCCTCTGCTATTACAACCACTTTCGTCCAAGTTCTGGCTTGTCATGGTTTTCATTGCTAAGCAATCAATCCTGTAACACATGACTTATTTAGTGAGGGTGATAAACTAAGTTAAAATGAGTTGAGAGATGGGGGAGCTACTGCTCTTGACTAGATTCGTATTCTTATTTCTTGTTGCATTGTTTACTTGAAGCAACAAAGAGAACAACTGTTTTCTTTTCTCTTGTCATTCTATTCTGAAGTGGAAGTGGGGTTGCTTGTTGTTAACCGGAAATGATGATAGCTATATGCTGGTGCTTGTACTGACGATGTAGTTCTGAGTATGAGAGATGATGAATTGTGCTAAGAATTCTTAAAGAGTCTCAATAATTAGATGTGGGGATCGTAGTTTGATGTTAATTGCTTCTCTTTTGCAGTTCTTTACAACGAAACCTTATGCTTGTGAGCCATCTAGCCTTCCAAAATATCCTCCCAGCAAGGAGATGGATGCAAAGCTACGAGATGAAGAAGCTAGAAGGTGGAAGGCTTTTATTACTTTTGAGATCTGATTCATCTGAACTATCATCTCATCACTTTTTTCTCTGGTTAAATT
Organism: Erythrophleum ivorense; assembly: GCA_026724425.1. Lineage (NCBI taxonomy): Eukaryota > Viridiplantae > Streptophyta > Magnoliopsida > Fabales > Fabaceae > Erythrophleum > Erythrophleum ivorense. The sequence goes on from JAIUCV010000181.1 coordinate 496,327, forward strand.
ATAAAGGGCAAACCTTAGACTTCATTTCTAAATAAGCTTTCAACTATCTGAGGAAATTTTAATAATCTGCTTATAATATAATGAAGCCCATTTTTTCGTTAATATTACAACAATTTCATACATGATAAGATTCTGCTTGCGTCTTCATTATAATCCATTTTTCAGTTTTATCTCTGGCATATTGCACTTGCTCTTATGAGACTATATGAAAGTTTTTCTGTTTGTTGGTACACTTATTTCACTTATCTTTCTTCCATTTCCCGTCTTCATTTAATGGAGCAATTTACATGGCATCTATATAACTTAAAAGATGTTTATGTAGCTGTTCTTTTCCATATGGACTTTTTCTGTCCCCCTATGTTACTGGAGGTAGTAGTAGGTTTTTTATTTGTTTAAAACAGAATGAAAATGCACACATTTCAATATTTAACTTGACCATGTGCCTTGAATGTAGACTGAGAGCAGCGGGTAAAGCTAATGCTGATGGTGTTAAGAAATCTCGTCCACGTGACCGGGGAGGGAGGGGAATTCCAGTTCCAGAAGCCAATGCTGAGCTTCAAGCAAATATTGATGTATGTTTGATAAGAAACCTCATTCACTTCAACAAATACTTCTTGCTTATGATAATTAACTTAAACTATAGATATGTTAATTTCATATTCATCTCTTTCTTGTCCATCTTTATTGGAGTTTTATACAGTAACAGTAATAACATCTTTGGCGTGAAATTAATACAATGAAGTTGCATATGCTTCACTTTATTTTTGATGGATATTTTATTAGTTTAATCCAACAAGTTTACTTTCATGTCATACATTGTAAGTTATTAACTTCTTCCTTGTTTTCACTAAGAATTTGCACCATGTGAATTTGGTTTTAAACTTTTGTTTTAGTTGAACACTCTACCTTTAGTCATGGATCTCCTTTTACTCTCAAATTTTTTCTTAAGTATCATATAGAAACAATTATGCCAACTGTCAAACCATGCTTTTATATATTTATCATTAAAAAAATGCATCTATGTATACCTCCCGTAGGATGTGTATTTGTGTTGCATTTGTTCTCTCTCTCTCTCTCTCACACACACACACACACACACACACACGCCCACAGTAAAATACGAGATTGTCTTGGGTTATAAAATTAATATCAAATGGTAGATTATCCATTTTATGGGTATTTGGCAGTTCATTCGGGAGTGTATGATGTCCCATATGCTTTCTTGGTTTGAAATTTTGTCCTCTTAAAAGCATGAAAAATTTGTCTTTTCCTTTATTGGTTGTTTTAGAGCCGGGCATCTACTATCCAGCAGGACGTAAGGAAGGTAGAAAATGGTGCTTGATACGTCATTATACTAGGCTACTTATTCAGAATTTCTAATTAGAACATGGCAACAATGTAGTAACAGGTTTAAATAAAAAGATAGAATTGTAAAATTGGTCTTGAGAGTGTATTTAACTGCTTCAAAGTCATCTTGTGAAATGAATATTTGGATATTATGGTTTAGCTTTACTTTTTGATAACTCTAATAATTTAACCCCTAATACAGAGACGGCGATTGATAACACATGCAAATGCTAAGAGCAAGAGTGAGAAGTTTCCCCCTCCCCACCAAGACGGAACTCTAGGCTATCCTTTGGGTTCTTCACATCACATGGATCCAGTTTTTGATCCTCCTGATGTTCCATTTAGTTCTACAAACTTCTCATATCCAAAAGCTAATATTCAAACCTGGTCTGGCCCATTGGTGGAACCTCCTGGTATGGGTGCACCAAGGAGGAAGAAGAACATGGCAGGTGAATCAAAGTCATCTAAGAAGGACTCAAAAAGATAAGATTGTGTCAGGAGTGAAAGGAAAATTCTTGTAATATAGCATCAGTGATTTTTGAGGAGTATGCATGAAGCTGGAAAGTGCAAATGCTGCTGATTTGATGTCTCTAGCGGGTAAAGCCATTAATATCACATCACAGAGAGGTATAAGATATTGTAATTCCTACTTCCATTTCTTTCTCAATGATCAGAGGTTTATTCTCTATCTTGTCTATGTTAATTTTTTTATTTCTTCTGTTGAAAAGTTTAATTAGATTAGAGGAACATCTAATAAATTGCGAACAGTGTTCATGTTTTATATTTCTCCCTAATTTTGTTACGGTTATAATATTCACACATATTTTTTCCTCTTCTGTCCATGCTTTCTGAAAAACCTGTGAACTTTGCAGTACTTACAAATAGTTGTCCTTTTAAGCATTTTGGTTCCTTCTTCTGAAGCACTCCCTAATATGAACTTTGTACATTAGTATATCATTTTGAGGCATTGTTGAACTTGGTGCTGGGCATGCTTATCGTGATCATCCAAGAATAATGAATAACGAAGGTTACTTGCATTTGTGAGTCATATACTCCTTTATCGGCATGTATAAAATTTAGGAGAGTTCCAAGGAATCGGAGGATGCATACCACCAATAAGAGATTACCTGCGAGAATTAAACTGAAAATCTTTTGCAGTGTTGATCTTGGCAGTTGAGTTAAAAACAAAATTTTATGTGGATCATTGGATGGATGTCACAGTATACTACAGAACTCTGATGGAGAAAGGAAGAGCACTTGTTTTTCATGTATAATCTATCTAAATGACAAGGGGGCCCGTGAATGAAGAAGACCTTTCTAGAACACGAAATGAAAGTTCAGTGTTTTTGGTGTGCCAATCAAAACTAGTGTGGTGGCTTACCTAACATAGAAAAGGAAAAAACGTGTGTTGTGTGTTTCACTCTGGCTACTACTAGTTGTGAAAGTAAGCAGTTCTAGTTTTGTGATTAAAGAAAAGGCAACAACCCTCAAACGTCATCAATCGTTGGAAGTAAGTTTCTCAAGTTGCACGTGCTTAAATTATTATTTTCTGGTAGGGTAAGCAACATACAACACAATGTAGGGTATAGAGTTAGCTCTTGAGGATGGATCTTAGGAGTCCATAGAAAGTGTAAGCAGCAATAGTAGCCGTTGTTGTCCATAGACTGTTTGGTGCTTAGGTGAGAGAGAGTGACACCATTGATAGTGAGTGGTTAGTGGTTACCAGTAAGCTTGCTCTGGGAAGCTAAAATGAGAGGAGAGGCTGCATCTCCTGCTGGGTCTGGTGGCCAGCTTCTTCCGTGGATTCTGCAACACCATTTCTTCTTGGTGGCGGTCCTGCTGGTGATTCCTGCGAGACTGTTCTTTAAGGCAGGGTTTTCTTGGGGGCTGAGTTTTCTACGGAGAATTTGAACTCCTTGACAAGTCAAGCATAGTCAACTATATCTTGAGATTTAATCAATGAATTATTAAATTGAGAATAATAGAACAGTCAAATTTCTCTAAATTTATCAGTTTAGTTGTACAATAGAAAAGAAAAGAAATTCCTCTTTTGTAATGTTTATTAACAATCTTTTCACTAACATATGCAAGTTATTATTTATTTATTTTATTCACATTTTTATTTGTATATCTAATAATTCCGTGTATAATTTTATAAAGGTTAAGTAGCATCCCATTGTAAATTTTAGTTTATTTTTTGAATAAAATTTTAAAGATACTAAAATGGAATGATTGCCTGGATCACATGCACCGTCCAGGGATAGGGTTTCTATTTTGGCCGTCAATAAAGGCTACAGAATTGCGAGGAACGGGTCAATTCGTTCCAGAGAAAGCCATAACATTTGGAATAAAAACGAAAAAGAAAAAGGGAAAAAAGACAAATGAAAGTTGATTAGAAGCGAACTATGCTCAATTATTCCCTTGAAAGGTAACTTTTTTATCATTCAAATCAGAGCCTGCATTCTATTCTACCACGTAACTTCTTCTCATTCTCTTTCTTCTGGATTAATAATTACTTTTATTTATATTTGATGAAATTACAATTTTTTAAAAGTTTTGTTAAAATTATATAAAATTTTTTATTTTTAAAATATATAAAAATTTGTAAAATAAAAAATTATCTTATAATTTATTCTAATTTAAATTTTTTTTATTAAAATACTTTTTATATATTTTTTTAATTTAAAAATATGTATTTCAATTAAATGAAAGATATTTTAATAAAAAAATTAAATTACATTAAAATATAAGATAATTTTTTATCACAATAAAATTTGTGTATATTTTAAAAATAAATTTAGTAAAATTCAGTAAAAAATTATATAGTCTATTCCTTGTATTTTTGTTTGGTTCCATTCCAATACAACATATATTTTGACACTAGAGTAATTGAATCTTCTTATTCAACATTACACGTCATATGTTTCAATGTTTTGGAAAACACGTGAAGGGGACATCTGTAATCGTATACAAGAATTAGAGGCTATATATATATATATATATATATATCCTCTATTATTTAAATAAAAAGGAAAAAAATAATTAACCATAAATCTGAGTCTAATGTGGACATGAATCAGCACACATGCATCTACCTCCGATTCCACTCCACGTGTCGTCCCTATCAACTGATTTTCTAACATTGAATTTCTGTTCTTTGACGCCACGACAGAGGCAAACATCACTCATGCCCCCCTAAATGTTAAAATATTGAAATACTTTAATATAAGAATTAATACTATTCTTAATTGAAGAGAATATTTGTATATTATATATTTATTTATATACGAAAAGACTTTGCCGTGTAACATTTCTATAAGAGGGAATAATGATGTAGACATCAATAATTTTCTAATGTTCACGTTAAGATATGCATAACCCAGGAACTTGCAACATCCAACTCATTATTATTTTAATTTTTTTAAAAATTTTATTAACATCAATTCAATTTTAATATTTTAAAAATATATTATTTTAATCATGACTTAAGATTATATTAATATCATTAATATTTTTTAAAGATTAAATTGGTGATAATAACTTTTTTATCAATACTAATTTGATGACAATAAAACTAATTTAATGGCTCGTCAATTAATTACTTATGTATAAACCAACTAACAGTCATCCTTATCAATTATCAAGTTTTATAGAAAAATAATTAATTGTACAAGCATCTATTATTTCTCCTGTTAGAAAATTAATTATGTTGTAATTATCCAAATTCTAAATCTATTGACTCTTTGGTCCTAATGATTCAACAATTTAATTATATCGTTCAGCGTTGGTCTCCTGTCAGAACGACACGTGGCCAACCCAGCCTTACTTTTTCTTCCTTACATGCCCCACACACAACCCCCCAAAAAAAAAAAGCTAATAGCACGGCTCTGGTTTCGGTATATGAGCATTTGAGAGCTCAATCCCCCACACCTTCATAAACACCATTTCCTTCCAATTTCAAACTTATTTTTGATCTCTAATACTCATAGCCCATTTTCTCTGTAAATTCTTGGGTAAGGTTCAAGTGGGTTTTCTCTGAATAACAAAAAGTGTTTTTTTTTTTTTATTCTTGTGGTGAATAAGTGTTTTGGTTATGGAGGTTTTGGCTAGAATTGGGAGCTCTCAAGCCAAGCTTGGAAGGCTCGATTTGGCTTGTAGAGAAGTGGGTTTCTGTAAATTTAAAGATAATTTCGGGTTTTCGACTTGTTTTGTCGTGAATCCAAGGTGGAGGAAGGCTGGAATGCGCTTCAGTTTGAAAGCTCTTCAATCTGAAGCCGTTAGAGAGCAGAGGCAATCTGCATCTGGAAAGAGATCGAGATCGGTGAGTTTTCTATTTTATTATGTGTTGTGTGGTGTTTGGTACATCTTTGACTTGAAAAAACAAAGAAAAAGAAAATACTTATAAGACTTGTTTATTAGGTTGACTTGAATTGAACTGCATATCTGATAGCGTTAGAATTTATTGTTCTCCTTACAAATTAGATTCGACATCTCAAAGCTATCTAGATTCTAGATTAATGCCCATATCAGAGTCCGAACTTCTTAAGCTGAGGGATAGTAATTTTCTGTCTTTGGAAAAGTAAAATTTTGGGTAATTAATGATTTTTGTCCTTTAAAATAAAATCTCTTAATTTAATTTCTAATCTTTTTCCCCATCTAAAATAATCCCTCTGTTAGGCAAAATTCATGGTCGCATGTTGTGGCATAAATAGGAGCTCACGTAACCTTATCTCATTACTTGGACATGCCCAAGTGGCATTTGCTCTTAAAACAGCATCATTTTGACAGTCACTTGGCCTTATGAAATTTGTCTAAATTATGCTGTTTTAAGAGAAAATGCTATCTCGGCAAGTTTAGGTCATAAGGTAATGGCCATGTGAACTCCTATTTGTGCCACCCAACAAATTGTTAAGTGACTGTAAGCTTTACCTAATGGAGGGACTATTTTGATTGGAGAAAATTTTTTGAAGGACTAAATTAAGAGAAAAGTAATCTTTTAAGAATTAAATCATTAATTTACTTTAAGCCTCAATAGATAATTTCAAGCAACCCAAAGGTTGGTAGTCGAGGAGAGCATCTATACTTTGCTAATACATATGGCTTTAATGTGTGTCTTGGTCCCAAAGCCATATGTTAGCACATAGATAAAATAGAATATAAATATTAAAAAAGGAAGTTAAAATGCATGTGAGAGGGTTAAAATTAAATAACTTCTCACTACTTTTTTTATTACTTTAAAATATAAAAAATTATTACAATTTAATTTTATGTTCAAAAGTTATTTAAAAATAAATTAAAGAGAAAATCGGCATGCTCTAAAGTGCATGCCAAACCACTAGCATGTAATGTGTTTAGGTGTTTAAAGTTTAGTTATGCCAATTTCTTAGGGTTAAGCTGAAACTGTGAATCCTCCAATTTTCTGTATAGATAGTTTGTCTTTAACCTGATCGAGAAATTTTTTTATAATATAAAAACAGCAAATGACAGAAAGTTTCAGCCATGGAGTTTCTGGGAATTTTTGCAAAGACAGTCCCTAAGACCTGCATATTGAAGTTGAGTTAGCACACTAAATTGGACAGAATAAAAACTTTCCCTAATCCTATCTAGATCAAATAATGGATTAAATAGTAGAACATAATTGTCATCCAACGCCTAGTATGCCTACAAGGGTTATCCACTCTTAACTCTTAAGGGCTTCCTGGCTAAGATTTGCACTCTCCTTGCATTCATACTTCGAATTAAAGTCAGGACTTTGCACAGGAAAAACAGCTGGAAAGTTACTTGTTTCCCTTGCCATATTTACTAAATTGGATACAAAACTCTTCTTCATATCTTCATTTAGCTATAGCTCTGAACTGCTTACTTCCTCTCTTCCTGACCACTATCCAGTCCAACAAGAAGTTGATATCAAATAAAAACCAATTGATGGAGCTAGCAGGGGATTGGGTTTTAAAATTTTTTAGGATCATTTTTGGATCAAAATTTGCCTTTATCTGGATTGCTTGCTGGTACTCTGCTACCAGCCTATTGATCATGTGCATTGTTGAAATCAGGTTTGGAGGGATTCCCCTAAACACACGTTCATTTTTGTTAAACCAAATTATCCATGCTGTGGTTAGGATCAATCTAATCAGGTAGATGCTTCCCTGGTCTTCAGGTCTTTCGGCGAAATTGCTGAATGAGACATCTTACCCATGCACCAAAATGCTGAAGCTGAATGGCTTCAATTCTAATGGACATATCAGAGCCAAACCGTATGGCTCGGGCAAACAGACATGAGATGGACAAATGATTTGTATCCTCTCTTTCATTGTCCCCGAAGGGACAGTTATTTGGAACATTATAATTCCTATCAAGCAACAGTTTTTGGGTAGGAAAAATCTTGTGTAAAATCTTCCATTTAAATACTGGAGTCTTAAGCATCAGAGGAACCCTCCAAATCAACCCCAGTCTAGTTGATGGAGAAAATGGTTTAACTGATATGCGCACTAATTGTGCACCACATAATCATAATACTAAAAAAACACGAGAAAATTTATTTTACCCCCTAAACTAATGCCTAATTGCAACTTTAGTACAACTTTAAAATGTAACAAGATACTCTCTGATCTAAGTTTTAATTACAACTTTAGTGCATCAACTTTGAAATGTAACTAAACACCCCATGTTCTTTTGGAAAAAAAAAAACTGAGGTTAACTCTTGGTTTTTTTAAACTTAAAAGATTGTGTGGCCTCTTATTTTTGTAATTTCTTCCATGTTCCCTTGAGTTAGCTTACAGATAAGAGCCAAATCCCTAATTAGATCAAAGTGGTGACAAGGGGAAAGGGAGAAAGCAATGAATTTTTGGGGCTAGTAGAAGGATGCGGGTTACATTTAGTGGCACATTTTCCTTTGTAGTATGTTGACGTTAAATAAGACTGAGATTAACGTTTTCAATTCCTCCAACCCCCCCCCCCCCCAAAAAAAAAAAACAGAAGAGGGGTGTCTTGTTGCATCTTAAAGTTACAATTAGGCTTTAATTCAAGGGATAAACAAAGAAAGATAATGTCAAGTGTCAGGAATTGAAATATGACTAACATGCATGAAATAATATTTTGTAGGGGGACGGTGTCAGATTATATGTGGGGCTGCCACTAGATGCAGTTTCTTTGGACTGCAAAACAATAAACCATGCTAGAGCAATTGCAGCTGGCCTGAAAGCATTGAAGCTACTTGAAGTTGAAGGTGTTGAGCTCCCTGTTTGGTGGGGAATTGTTGAGAAAGATGACATGGGAAAATATGATTGGTCAGGCTATCTTGCTGTTGCTGATATGGTTCAGAAAGTGGGACTTAAGCTCCATGTTACTCTTTGCTTTCATGGATCTAAAACGCCATATATCCCACTACCCAAGTGGGTATCCCAGATTGGTGAATCTGAGCCCAGTATTTTCTTCACAGATCGGTCAGGACAGCACTATAAAGAATGCCTCTCATTGGGGGTTGATGATCTTCCTGTTCTTGATGGGAAAACCCCAGTCCAAGTCTACCACAGTCTCTGTGAGAGCTTTAAGTCTGCATTCTCTCAATTCATGGGCTCTACAATAACGGTATGGATTTGGGATTCTGGAGCCTATTATTTCGTCTGATATCCACGTTCATATTAATTTATAGGGTGAATTGCAATTTATTTTTTGATGGTTTGGCCCGAAGTCAGTTTGTTTTCCTATGGTTTAAAGTGTGTCATTTAATTGCCCTGTTATTTGTTCCATTACCACTTAATCATTAAGTGTTATTTCACTTATATCTTGAACATTTTCATAGTATCCTGAGGTTATCACTAGGATTAAGCAGATGGTTTTTTATCTCCGGTAATAGCTTTAAGAGACTGAAATTATTCAAGATGTAAGTGGAATATATTTTCAACAATGAAACTATTTATCATTTTAACAAATCATAGAGGATTGGTTAGTATACTTTAAACAAGGGGATAAACTGATTTTAAGCTAAACCACAACAGAAACCTATAATTCACCCTAATTTATGTAGTTGACAAAGTTTTCATGCTATACTGCAGGGAATTTCAATGGGATTAGGACCAGATGGTGAGCTGCGATATCCGTCTCACCACCAGCTACCCACTGATAATGGAGCTCATGGAGCTGGAGAATTCCAGTGTTATGACAAAAACATGCTTAGCATTCTCAAGCAACATGCTGAAGCATCTGGAAATCCTCTATGGGGTCTTGCTGGTCCACATGATGCCCCTAGCTACAACCAGTTACCAAACTCCAACAGCTTCTTTAAAAATGGAGGATCATGGGAGTCTCCATATGGGGATTTCTTCCTCACATGGTATGCTAATAAGCTTTTAACCCATGGAGATCGACTCCTTTCTTTAGCGGCTTCAACTTTCAGTGACACTAAAGTGACTATATATGGCAATGTCCCATTAATGCACTCGTGGTACAGAATGCAATCCCATCCTTCTGAGCTAACTGCTGGATTTTATAACACAATTAAAAGAGATGGTTATGAAGACGTTGCGAAGGTTTTTGCTAAGAATTCATGTAAAATGATATTGCCGGGAATGGACCTGTCAGATGCATTTCTGCCACAAGAAACTCTCTCCAGTCCTGAGATGCTACTTTCAGAGATCATGGCAGCTAGCAGAAATAATGGGGTTGAGGTTTCGGGGAGAAACTCTTCAGATTCTGGTGCTTTTGGGGGTTTTGAACAGATTAAGAAGAATATTATATCAGGAGATAATAATGTGTTGGACCTATTCATGTATCATAGAATGGGAACTTCTTTCTTTTCACCAGAGCATTTTCCTTCATTCACAAAGTTTGTTCGGAGCCTTAAGCTGGAGGAATTGCGTTCAGATGATGTAGCTCCTGAATCTCTAGTTAAGAGCTCAGAACCAAGCATGCACACGTAAGCAGTTATAATACTTGTAATATGATGATAATTATGTATATAAATATTTGTTGTACCATCGGATAGAAACACTTGGAAACACAAGTTGAGGATGCTTTATCCTCAAGCATATATAGTTACAATGATTCAAATGCCAGAAAAATTAGCAGACACTATTCTCAAGCATATATATATATTTACTATACAATCATTGAAATTCATTTTTTAATAGGTTTTGTTAAGCATGTAACCGAATTGGCCCAGCAGAGAGAGGGGGGGGGGGGGAAGGAAGTTCTTCAAGTATATGCGGATATTTTCAATTTTATCCTTTACTTCTTTTCAATCGTTTTAGACATTTGATTGCATGGTAGAAATATTGTGGAACAGGAATGTTAACATTAATCTCTGAGATCAGAAAGCTCGGCTTCAATTGCTCGTCGTGCGTACCATATTGGATCAAGTCAATAAATTGTCTTTAGTCAGATATACCTTTATGATATTGTTCGAGTATTTTGAGTTGTCTAACTGTCTTTGTAAAGGTTAGTTTGGTAATACCGAAAAACTTCTGTTGTTTTCTCGTACGTTTTTAAAAGCACCGCAACACAGAACATGAATTACTCTTTGGCTTAGCAGAGTTGAGTTAAATTACTGAGCATGATATAGCGTTAACTTTGTTCATTTCAAATGAAGTTATATTTGCGGCCCTAGTTCATTAGATTATGACTATGTGAAAAATTTGCTCTTGCAATAACATAGTTCTTCTGCAGATTTCTTTTTCTGATTGCCTTTCGGAAACTAGCTTATTTCAATATGTTTAATTATAATAAATGATATCTAGTATGAAGTTATATTGGTGTCTGCAAGAAACAAGTCTTTCTGCTATGAAAAAACTTTAGATGCTACTAACACAAGGGCAGAAACTCCTGCAAACTACCTGAGTCATTAAAATTAATCTCCTGACAATTTTATAAGAGGATTTGGTACTTCGTGAAAATGTATTACTCGTGTTTGTTCAAGTGCTTCACATTCAAAAGCATACAACAACAACAACAAAGCTTTTTTCCACTAAGTGGGGTCGGCTACATGGATCAATCGACGCCATAAACATATATCATAAATCATATTTTTAGACAGACCATTTAAATCTAAATCTCTCTTAATAATTTCTCCTATAATTTTTCTTGGTCTTCCTCTACCTCTAATTATTGGACTATTCTCTATCTCATCTACTCTCCTAACTGGGGCTTCTATAGGTCTCCTCCCCACATGACCAAACCATTTAAGTCTCGATTCTACAATCTTTTTCACAATAGGAGCGACTTCCACCTTCTCTCTAATGCATTCATTTCTAATCCTATCTCTTCTAGCGTGTCCACTCATCCAACGCAGCATTCTCATCTTTGCGACATTTAATTTATTTTCTTGTTGACTTTTTATTGCCCAACACTCAGTTCCATACAACATTGCAGGTCTTATAACTGTGCGGTAGAATTTATCCTTAAGTTTGAGTGGTACTCTTCTATCACAAATAATACCCGAGGCACTCCTCCATTTCATCCACCCCGCTTGAATCCTATGCTTTACATCTTTTTCTACTTCTCCGTTATGTTGTATGATAGATCCAAGATACTTAAATCGTGTGACTTGTGGTAGGATATGTTCTCCAATTTTTACTTCTGTGCTAGAAATGGTGTGTCTCTTACTAAACTTACACTCCATATACTCCGTTTTACTTCTACTTAAACGAAATCCATAAGCTTCCAAAGCTAGTCTCCACCTCTCTAACTTCTCATTCATTTCCTCTCTTGATTCTCCAACTAGGACAATATCATCTGCAAAAAGCATGCACTGTGGCACTGGCTATTGGATATGTTCAGTAAGCACATCCAAGATTAAAGTAAAAAGATAAGGGCTCAGAGTTGACCCTTGATGTAAACCAACAGTTATCGGAAAATCTTCCGTAAGTCTACCTTTTGTTACTACGCTAGTTGTAACCTTATCATACATGTCTTGGATTGCTCGAATATAAACTATACGAATTCATTTTTTCTCCAAAGCCTTCCATAGAACCTCCCTTGGCACTCTATCATATGCTTTTTCTAAATCGATAAATACCATGTGTAAATCTCTTTGATTCTCTCGATATCTCTCCATTAATCTTCGCAACAAGTATATTGCTTCCATAATTGACCTTCCTAGCATAAAACCAAATTGATTCTCCATCACTTGAGTCTCTTTCCTTAATCTTCTCTCAATTACTCTTTCCCATAATTTCATAGTGTGACTCATGAGTTTAATTCCTCTATAACTTGCACAATTTTGAATGCCCTCTTTACTCTTATAAATAGGGATTAAAGTACTTTTCCTCTACTCGTCTGGCATTTTTTTAGATCTCATAATTTCATTAAATAACTTTGTGAGTCAACTTATGCCTTTCACTCCTAAACCCTTCCATAACTCAATGGGTATATTATCCGGTCCAACTGCTCTGCCATTCTCCATTCGCTGTAATGCTTCTTTTACCTCTACCTCACGAATCCTACGATAAAAAGTATAATTTTGATCCTCTTCTCTAATGTCTAGTCTATCCGATTGCAATAAAATCTCATGCCCTTCATTAAAAAGCCTATGAAAATAATCCTTCCACCGTTCTCTGATATCTTGTTCCGTTACTAACACTTTTCCTTCTTCATCCTTGATGCATTTCACTTGGTCCACATCTCTTGTTTTTCTTTCCCTACTTTTAGCTAACTTATAAATACTTCTTTCTCCAACTTTAGTACCTAAAGATTGGTATAATCCATCAAATGCCCTTGCTTTCGCTTCACTCACTGCCTTCTTAGTGTCTTTTTTAGCTACTTTATATTTTTTTCAATTTTCATTACTCTTACATAATGACCACACTTTGTAACACTCTCTTTTAACTTTAATCTTATTTTGTACACTCGCATCACACCACCAAGATTCTTTATCCCTAGGTCCAAAACCCTTTGATTCACCTAATATTTCCCTTGCTATCTTCCTAATTTCTTTAGCCATTCCATTCCACATATTATTAGCACTTCCTTGTATTTTCCAAGATCCTTTCTCCACAATCCGTCTCTGCAACTTCCTTTCTTTATCCCCCTCTAATTGCCACCACTTAGTTCTTAACACCCTATCTTCGTCTTTATTTTTTACTCTCCTCCTAACTCTTACATCCATAACCAAAATTCTATGCTGAGTAGTTAAACTCTCCCCAGGGATAACTTTGCAATCCAAACAAAGTTTTGATCTGATTTCTTTATAAGAAAGAAATCAACTTGAGAACATACCCTTCCACTTTTATACGTGATAAGGTGTTCCTCACGCTTTCTAAAACAAGTGTTAGCTAATATAAGATCGAACGCTAATGAAAAATCTAGAATAGTTTTACCCTCTGCATTTGCTTCCCTTATGCCATGTCCTCCATGAACACCCTCGTAACCTGAAGATACCCTTCCCACATGACCATTTAAATCTCCTCCTAAAAGAATCTTCTCTCCGAATGGTATTTCTTGAACTAAACATTCTAAATCCTCCCAAAACTTTATCTTGTGATATTCTTTTAGCCCTACTTGTGGTGCATAAACACTAATAACATTAAAGATTTCCTTTTCCACTACAAACTTTAATGCAATGATTCTATCTCCTAACCTTTTTACATCCACTATAGCATTTTTTCAAAATTTATCTACAATTATACCTACTCCATTTCTAAATTTAGCCTTACCAGTATACCAAAGTTTAAAACCTGAAGTGTCTAATTCTTTCGCTTTTTCTCCTACCCATTTAGTTTCTTGTAAACAAAAAATTAATTTTCCTCCTAATCATAGTATCTACTATTTCCATAGACTTACCCGTAAGTGTACTTATATTCCAAGTGCCAAAACGAATCCTACTTTCATGAACTAGCTTCTTTAGCCACATTCGTTCACGAAAATGTAGGAACATTTGCTTATTTTTCACTACATCCAGGCGTCGATGCAGCGGCTCTTGCTCACTTCTCACTATACCCGATCTATACAGCGCGTTACTTCCAGGCAACGACCTAGCTTTACGTCTAATATATCGATTGTCCATGTCATAAAGATTCGATAAAGTTTTACGTTGGCTATCGACTGCCTAACACAACCCTCCTCTTTTTCCCGGGCTTGGGACCGGCTATGAAAAATAATTCACATTCAAAAGCATAGACCTTTTAAAATCGTTTGAGAAAAGAATTTAGTTTAATGACACCCTTCACCCAGAGACAAGGCCGCCATGGGAAAAGTGGTGGCCTCCCTCATAAAGCAGAAACTAACATAAAAAAAATAAAAAAATCTCAGCAGACACCAGTATGCTGCAAAACAACCAAGTGAAAGACAAATTAAAAGTTCATTTATGTACACAGGGAACTAGATACACCAATGCAGAAGGGGGGGGGGGGAGATATTAGAAGTTTTAAATGTCATTCTAATTCCATGAAATCTTCCCAGAATTGGTCAATTCTAATCCAGAAAAGCAAACTGATAACCTTGTTGTGCAGCACCCTCATTACATCTCCTCCATTCAGTCTCCAATAACCTTCTCAAGCATTTTTGTCAAACTACTTCTGACGAAGTGAACTTCATTTAAACCATACAGCTCCAAAAGCAAAAGGGCACCGGAGAGATAGCATCGTAGTCTGGATAATGACTGCCATGAACAGGTAAATGTTATCAGTTAGCAGTAAGCAAAACTATACAAGGAATCAATCGCTAGCCAGAAAATTTAGATTTTTTGTTCGGTTTTCAACAAAGGAACTGTGATTATAACTTACAACTCTGGAAGTCTTTAAGCAAATTTATCTCATACTTTAACCTATGAACATAGCTGAAGGATCAATAATTGTGTAACAGGATGGCCGTATGATTGTGGCCATCTTTATAAACAGTAAAGTATGAAGCCCCCACCCCACACATGCAGATGCTGATGATGACTGAGGCAGCGATTTGGTAAATGATATTAATATCAAGTTCTATGGAATATTAGAACCAATCAAAACTAATGCTTGCTACAACAACTATACAAGCAATGGAGTTGCTGCCTGCACACTAATAAGCTTTTGTAGCGATTTTTCTCTCAAATTGTTTAATATTTGGCTTCAAATGAATACCTGTTCAAAAATGTTCATTCACAAGCAATCTTGGTATCGAAGCTGCTGAGGCAGATTGCAAAAGCCTGAAATGCTGAGATGGGGTACCGGTAATCCATTGTAAACAAATCCTTCCCTACTTTTCCAAACTGGAGGATAATTTTCTCATGCTCTGGTCCTGCAGGCCCATTTTCTGGGGAAGCCACCAGCTGAAAGTTTTTTACTGAAGCTACTGTCACTCGTCCATGAAAGTTTAAGCACCAACATTGTAGCTGTTCATGCCACCTTGGAGATTTGTTTTTTAACACTAACACCCCATCTTTTTGATCGCCCAGGGGTCCAGAGAGGGATTTTTCCATACGATTTGATTTTGATCGGAAAAATGGAAATGAAGGAAACACATCAATATTGCTTAGAGAAAACTCAGTCTGTGTTGGGGCTAGCCCTCCTGGTTCAATTGCAGAGGCAGGAATGGCATCCATGACACAATTCATTCTCCTAGGTCCCCTGCTTGATATATATACATGGTAAGTATTGCACAGTTTGAACATGGGAACAATAGACAATGAGCTAATGTGCTTTCAATGAAAAACATGACAGGTCAAAATTTACCCACAGTCACAAGTTATTTTTGCGCAGGAAGATCCCTATACACTCGCAGTATGTAATGCTTACCTGGAGCCTAGTACGTTTAATTCATATGAAATGTGGGCCACTGGATAGTTACCAGTAGGGACCCTGGGTGAAACTTGCTTCAGATTCACCAGCCTAGTGGAGCGACTTTTTGTAATTTTTGTGCCTGCATGAGGTGGCTGGCCATCATATATTGTGAACTTTGTTCCCAGAAAATTTGATCTAATCAAAGGGGAAGAAACATAGTATGAGCCTTCGGTTCTTTACAAAGAAACAACAGTAAAACAATAGTGGTCACAGTGCCCAATTAAGTGCACACCTCAGTTTCCCAATATAGGTGTTGCTTCCATTTGACATATCATCAGCATCTAGAGAGATGATATAATCTGTGCAGGTGGGACGTCTGCACTTGCGTGCAGCCAGAAGGAACTTCCCAACATCAGCTAAAGCTGCAATGAGGAAAACAAAAGGCCAAAAGAACACACACATACTTCCATGATTAGAATCTTTAGATGTTGAAAAGGAAACCAAAGAATGAACAAGAGATAGGACATTATCCAGCAAATTAAATAATATTTTTACAGAAAGAAATCCACCAGTACTCTTATGAGACAGAATAAGAACAGTCCCATGTCCTGTAGAAAATTTTCTAAATACATATCCAGTACCAGGAAACTTATACATAAAACCCAATTTAGAATTTAACCTTTACTCAAGAGGTTACATGCTCACCGTTAGTTAAACTGAGATACAAATAATATGTTTGGGATGACCGGTTCCGCTTTATATAGCACTGAAGAAGATGCTCTCTAGGGCCAGGCTGCCAAAACCAGTCACAAATTTTAACACGTTAGTTAAAGCAATGCTAGAGGGTAGGAAAGCAATACATCGATGTATTAATCAACAAAAAGACAAACACAATTGTCACATTCAATACAGAACAGCGGAGATGGAACAATTGAGGAATTAAATGTGCTTTTTAAATTTTGCCATAAAACAAAATTGTTTAGATTCCAGAAGTACGTTGAGCCAGTCAAAATCACAAGTTTCCAGATATAGGAAACAAAAATTTTTTAGAGGCATCTATACAGTTTCTGCTGGAATTAAGCATTTCTTTCTGAAATTATCTAAACATCACTAACCAAAAGAGGGAAAAGGAAAAAGAAAGAAAGAAATAGATAAGTAATATCTCACCATTTAAAAAAAAAAAAAAGACAACCTGTGGGAAGCGCGTTACACCTTGGAAGGTAATAAAGGAAAAACTGATTAGTTCAACTCTAGTTTTCACATCTTCATGCTATCCTCGTGATGAGGGGTAACTGCAGAATCAATTTTTTGTGTTTTACAGTTTGACACAACAACATCTACCCAAAAAATGAGTATATCATTTTTCACAACAATATCTAACAAATCAAACCCCTGCTTCGTTCAACATAGCCACCGTGATTGAATTGAGAGATCAAAAATCAATTTAGGTTCAATGTCAAAACTCAAAACCTTGCTAAAATCTCACTGCCGCGGAAGGACGGCGAGAAAAGAGCCCGTGATTCCAGAAATTCAAGTCAACAAACTCATTTAAAACATGTTACAACAACAAACTGAAAATAAATTTGGTAAAAACCCATTAAAATCGCCTAATATCACACAATTCCAAATCCTTAGTTCACGGCATTATGAACAAACCTGCTTGACGGAGATCGGAAAGGTGATCTTAGCGGAAATTTCAGGGGTCTTGACGATCTCCTTGGTGATCTCTCTCCAACTCCGGCACACTCCAGCGCAGGCCACCACACTCTTGCGAGGCGGCCAAGAGCTCTCGGACTCCTCAATTCGGAGCAAAACCTCCCTGAGAAGCTCTTGGGGCATGTGGGCCCATGAACTCTGCTTCAAGCCATCAGTAACAAGCTCCTGCATTGAGGAACCGTCCTGGACTACACGGTGCGACCTGGATCTCATATCGTGGATTAGGCTTCGAATTATAGGCATGGATGGGTGGATTCAGAAACGAGGGAAGTGAGGTATGAAGTTGAAGGTGAAGGGTCTATTCACAAGAGAGGATGTGAGTGAGCGAGAAAAACAAAGTGGGGGTGATTGGAGCGTTGATTGAGGAAGTTTCTGCTGCAAAATTTTTTCTTTGGAATATAAAAAATTGTTCCTTTTTCAGTGGGTTTGGAATACAATAGAAGAGAGAGAGAGAGGGGATTCCGATAAGAAGGAGGCCAGTTGTTTTTGTTTGGGAAATGGGACCAGAGAGAAGAAAGAACAGATAGAAAGGGCAGGCAAGCAAGAAGCAACTATATCCTCATTGCCAACTCTTGGCTTGACCTCATTTTCAATACTCATACTATTCTTCATTGAGTATTATTGTTATTTCTATATTTTTTATTTTTTGTTAAAATTACATAATTTAATTTTAAATTACAGTTTGAGTTATATAATGATTATTTATTTGCAATAACATTCAAATTTTATGTTTAAGTTTATTGTTTACAATTGATTTGATAATAAAATACACATTTATATACAAACATAAGCAAAATTTGATATTATATATGGAAATAAATAAAAATTTAAGCATATGTAAGGTATATTTGACCGAAATAAATGTGAAAAGAAATATGTCATCAATTAGGTTACCTCAATTGAGGGTAAGAATTTGAATTTTTATGAGGACACTATGCAGAAAAAGAAATTATTTAACGCGAAAAAGAATAATTAGTATGTGCGAAAGGTTAACAAATTAGATAGTATAAAGAAAAAAAAGCAATTGAGCCAAGAAGAAGTTACTATAAATCCATTGTTTATTATGTATGTTAATTTATTTTACAAACTTTTAGAAATATTATAGTTTGACAAATAATTTTTATTTCAAAATTAATGCTAATTAATAATATAAAAACTAAACTAATGATGATATTTTAATCCAAATTACATAAAAAATAAAAAATTATACCATCTTTTTACAAAAAAATGTAAAATTTGTATATTAATATTTTTTTGGATGGTGTAGAGGGTATGGTAAAATAGAAATGAGGAAGCTTGTATTATATTGCTTAGAAAGCGCAAAATACAAGGGTTTTCTGTATAAGCTTGGAGGAAAAATGAGAATATTATAATCACTAGTGTACTGTGATCCTTGGTAAGGTGATAAGTTTTTAAAGATGATGAATAAGTTGATCTTTGTAATTTAGAGTTTATGTTCCCCTTTATGTTAGTTGTTATCAAACTTTTTAAGGTTACACGTAGTTTTCTTAATTTTTAGGGCCTTGACAATATAGATTAGATTATTTTAAATAGATGAGAATATTGAGCTTATAAGATTGTCAACAATCCTGTTTGGTTACCAAAGAAAAAAAGAGAAGAAAGTGGAAAATTTAGAGTAATTATTATTTAATAGTATTTATTTTTTTATAACATTTTTAAAATAGGAATATAAAAATCATTTTTCATTTACAAAATTAAATTTTTTTAATTTTTATCTATATTTCTAATTTTTTGTATATGAAATAAGGAATGTTCTCTCTTTTTGTGAAAAATGAATTCAAATAATTTTTGTTGAATCAGTTTAAATTGTTGGCGAAGAACTTAGGTTGCCTTTAAAAGCATATATTAGTTACTCCACCTGATATACTAGTATAAAGTTCAAACACATCTTCAACATTTTAAATTTTCATGAGGTCCAATAATCACCATAAATATATATATAACTATTTATGTTGATTTTGTTGGGTTTTTGCAACCCTAAAGCTAATGCTTGCAGACAACATTAATTCATCATGTTCATGAGAAAATGTTAATAGCAATCATCACATGTAACATTAAAATTTAAGGGGCAGATAGTACTTTCCCTTTCACAAGGATTGTCCTTTATCCCAAAATTCTGTATGTGAATAATTAAAGGCCTATGGGATGGCATTGAAATGGTAATGGATTTTCAGTGATGAAATTATGATGGATGTGATGAAAATTAATGTGGAGTGGGAGAATTTGAAGGGTGTCTTTTTCCAAATGAGGTGGATGAAGCTTAGTGATCCGACTCTTGTCATGGAGGTAGGTAGGGTTCATTATCATACTCATGTATATGCATACGCAAAAACTACATTTTTCAACCACTTCAATTAATTTTCTGCCTATTTTTGCCTTTTACACCTACAAAATTGTTCATCAATGCCAATCACCCCTTGCCCTTTATTATTATTTTTTTAAATTATAATTATAATGCTCAATGTGTCAATAACTTATTTAACTGGCAATAATGTTAATTACTAAATTATATATATATATATATATATGTATGTATATATAAATGAATTAATCTAATAATATTTGTTTCAAGTGACACCTCCTTTAGTTATATATACCAAGACATCATAATGTATATGAATTTGATCTTTGTCAGACTCCTTTCCTCATCTTTAAGTTTAAAGTTTTATGTGTCTTTTATAATTAAAAAATGAATTGATCTAAACAATTAATAACAATATTGTTAGTTAAACAAGATATTAACTTAAGTGTAAGGATTTTTTAAAGTCTTTTATTATAAATGTTTTGTAAAATTTGAAAAGAGAATGTCACAAATAGTAAACAATTATATGGGACTTATTTTTTTCTTTTTCTTTCTACTCTCTCTCCCTTTTTCAAAATTTTATAAGAATTTTATAATAAAAATACTCTAAAAAATCCAAACCCCTAATTTAATAGATTTTGATGGGAGAGTTACTTCTATTGTTAGGTTTTAGATTTTATTATACTTTCTTCAAGTAAGAGCAAATATCATATTTCTTCAAGTTAAGCATAAACCTAACTATATGGCGTGCATATAGGTCAGAATTTTGAATACTAGATGTAAAATTGTTGGGAAAAGTTTGAACAAAGTTAATGAAAATGAAATGTTTGGGGAGGCAAATTATTGTGATTGATTCTTATTAAATTGAATGTTGTCATGTGTGTACATGTTGAAGACGTGTGTCTCTGCAAATGAACATATATTCTCTGTCTCTCTCTCTCTCTCTATTTATCTATCTTAAGGAAAGTATTGTTGCTTTTATAAACTTCTAATGAGAACTTACTTATAGAACAAGTATTTTATTAAAACTTATGTGCCTATAATGAACACACAAATATTTGTAGGCTTTGATCCTATTGTACTCTCTAATAAATCTCATATTTCAATAGAGAAATATTTATTATACCTTTAAGAGCTTAATATTTCAATCATTTATATTTTTGACAAACAATTCTCTTCTAAAATTTGAGATTTAACTCAATCATAATTTAAAATTAAATTATGTAGATTTTGATAAATAAAAAATTAAATGATGTGTGAAAATATAAATGATAGTTATACTGAGTATTCAGTAACACATAAGTACTGAAAATGAACTCATTTATTAGCCTAAGAATGGAGAGGAAAAAACATTCCCATCTCGTGTTTTCATTTTAAATAAATAGGAAATGGCTATTCTAAACAATATTTTTCTTTTTAATTTAATATAAATTTTTGCTTCCGTTGATTTTTTTTGTTTTAATTTTACTTTTAAAATATTATCAATATATTATATATATGAGTTTGTAAAAATTACTGAATAATATACAAGAGTTATGTAGTTTCACCAATATAAATATATATAAGTTATGCAACCACTCATAAATGTGTGTGTAACTTATGGGGTTAGTGTTCTGTGTTTTATTTTTTTTCAAAGGAGTTTTTTCCATCTTTGTAAACTTGTTGGCCAGCTTTAAACTATTGGGAGTATTAGTTTATTGTTTAATTTAAGTTCAGAGTTAAATAAAATATATAATTTGTTACTACAAAATAAGTTTAAAACAATAATATTCATGTCAAATGATTAAATGTTATATGTTTAGGATGTGCAGTGTTTGATGTTTATAACGGACGTGGATTTTTTTCTGTTCATGATGCACAGCGCAACTAATCACAATTATTTATTTTTATCAATTTCATCTAGTTGTTTTTTTATTTTAAAAAATAAAACTCAACATTTTCGCATAAAATTAAAATCCTAAAATATTTGGTTCAATTGTCAAAAAAAGTAATACCTTTCCATTAATTGTGTATGATATTTATTATAATTTTGTAATTATTACTTAATAGCTTTTATTATTTCTTGAAATAAAAATACAATGGATATTTTTTATTTTTAAAATCATTTTTATTTCATTTTTCGTTATATTTTTTCTCATTCTATGTAAAGGTAGAAAACTCAAATGAAGGCTCTCCCTCACCTCTGCTATATGTATACCCATTTAGGGCAAGCTTCCAAATATCACAGTTGTGCAAATTATAAGTTTAAAGATAAAAAATATAATTGAAATGTTAAAAATTATAACTATAAACAAAAATTATATTTAAAAAATTTTAACAATTTGGGGTCTAAAAAAAAAAGACTTAAAATAATCTTAACTAGATCTCCACCAATCACTAGAGGGAATCCAAATATGAAATAGGTGAGGGAAAGGCTTTACACGGGGTTCCATCAAATGGCAGCACTTTGGGATTTTGATTTTATGCCAAAATTTTGTTATGTTCTACTTTTTTTAAAATTAAAAAAAAATGAAAAGGCAATTATTTATTATATAAATTCTGGACAAATCGCACTATAAATAAGTTATTTATAATACGATTCTTGCTATGGATTCTCTCTCTCTCTCTCTCTCTCTCTCTCTCTCTCTCTCTCTCTTTCTCTCCTTTTTTTGCCTTCCATGTGAAAGATACTAGTTGAATAAAATAGATGAAAATGAACAGTTGTGATTGGTTGTACTGTATAACATGCACAACAAAAAATTTGCATTTATTTATAACATGATTAATAAATATTATTTAGTTTATATGTCTTGTGAAAATTAATATGATTAAACCTGTTTGGTATATAAAAAGTTAGGTATAAAAATAGAAAGGGAAAGTAAAAAAGTGATTTTAGAGATAAAAAATGACTTTAATACCCCTACTTTTAATAATTGAGTAATGATTGAGTAATAATTAATAGATAGTATTAAATAATAATTGAATAATGATTAGAAAAATAAAATTATAATTCTTCCTAATTTTCACTTTACCTTTCATTTTATATAGGAATACCAAATGGGCCGTTGTTTTATATAACACCAAAAACTAATTTATTCATATTTTTTAAAATTATTTTCTTTTAAAAAAGCATCTATATTGATTTAAAAATACTTTAAAATAATTAAGTTAATAGATAAGTACACCAATAAAAAAATTATATAAAAATTTTTTTATTTAAAAAAGGTGACAGTAATAAATCATATCATTTGACTTCGAGGTAAGAAGCTAGAGTTTTATTAAAATAAATAAAATATTTAAGTATAGTTTTTGTATTATTATTAGTATGTTATGTAATAATAACATGATAAGTGAAAAGATTTTACAAATATGTGTATTATTTTTTTGTATATCTCAATATCATATGATTAAATTTTAAATAAAAAATTTACCTGTTATATTTTTATTAAATAATTTAATAAAAAATATTAAAAATTATACCTTTATCTTTTAAACCTTATAGTAAAAGTTTAGACATAAAAGAAAAATTTATATGTATTTATATATATATATTTACTATAAAGTTTTTCAATCAAATTATAAATGTATCATTATCTTTTAATATAATATAATACGTAAATTTTTTTTAATTAAATTATATATTTATTATATTTTAATTAAAAAATCATATATTTAATTATTATATTTTATTTAAAAATTTTTAATAATTAAAAAAACTAGGTCTGAATCTAATCCGAAACATAAATGGCCCACCAGCTAATAGGACATGGCCCACTTCAGCTACTGCTCCTCATGCTTTATCATATGAGTGGGGCAGCCACGGATTCACGTGGTGATAACAGAATAGGAAAAAGAAAAAATAGTGTAGTTTTTTAATTTTTATTATCAGATATTTTAATAAATATAAGTAAATATTTTTCATTTATACTTTTATTAAATAATATGATAATAAATAATTAAAATTTTTACTTGATTCTTATCCATTAATTAATAATCTTATTTCTGTTCAAATATTTTATCAAAAAATATTAATTATATTGTTATCTCTTATATCTTTTTATAATTATGTTTAAATGAGTTGATATAAAGTGATATTTCAAAACTTATTGGTAGTCACATAATATATAGTAAGGTCTTTTAACCAACTGATAATTTGTTTTAGAAATAAAATTAATAATTTTAAAACAAGTTATGAGATGGGATACAATTATATGATAATTATAAAAATGTTGAGTATATAAATAATCTTTTCAATTCACCCGCAAATTGAACTCCCAGGGAATGCAGATAACGCGTTCTTTCCACGTTGGTGCCACTTAGCATCTTTCAAAGTGTCAAAATTAACTTTTTTAGCAAATAAATAATTAGAGACAACTGGTTCAAAGGTCTTAAAAGGCTATTATAATAATTAAAATTGTATAATACTTTGCATAAATTATGTAAGGATGGGCAAAATAACATATCATATTCATAAAATTTATTTGTTTAGTTCTTAGTATAGAAATAAAAGCGGATGATATAGATTGAAACTTTTTTTTTTTGGGATATTTTTAAGGATCTAAATCTAGTATGGTACCCATCTTATCCAAAACTATAATATACATATATTTTTCTTTATTTATATTTATATTTATATCTTTATATTAATCAATTTAATATATTAAAAAATAATAAAAAATCACTAAACATGCTTTTTGTGTGTTTTGAATTATATTAATGGGATTATTTGAAGTATTTTATTTTTTATTATAATTTTATATAAATGATTTTATGTAATTGGATCTTAACTTGAGAAAATATTATTTATTTTAAAATTTTTTCAGGGGAAATGAAGGTGGGTGTAGGATTCAAAGATTCAACAGGAAAGAAGATAGAGATTAAATTTACTACCCATTATAGGCCTTGAAAAAGACTTTTTAGGGGTTTAGAGGTGAGACTTATGATACTTTACCGGGAATAGATCTTTTGAAGTATGGCTCTCTGAAGTATTATGAAGTATCATATAAATTTATATTTTTTATTTTTAATCTAATTTTTCTTCCTCTGTTTTTAATGGATAAAAGTTTTGAATGTGAAGCACTTCAAGATATTTCAGAAGGCCATGCTTCAGAGGATTTGCTCCCTACTTTATCTATCATTATCCCAACCTATAATTATGCCCAAGGGGGAAGGAACTGTAACCCTTTATTTTCCGCCGCCGAATAGATAGTAAAATACACCTAAAAGAACAAAGGGCTTTTTCACAAAAACATGGTACTACCATTACAACTAAGAACAACGCACGTTGTTCCCGTTTCTGTTTGGAGGATAAATGATAAACAATAATAACTTCTATTCTTATGTCCTTTTTTTTTAAATTTATACAAACGCCTGGCATCAAGAGAAATATTTGTTTTTCAATATTTTTTTATATAAACTTATAACAGTACGTGTCCCACATATAACTCAAAAAATTTTGTCAAATAAGTTTCATAATTTTTATTATTAGCTCTCGTTTGTGAGATATAAGATTGACATAATACTCTGAACCTATCCCAAACAAAAAACAGTCTACAAACAGTTACGCTCTTTTATCTTTCTCTTGAATTCTTAATCTGTTTTGAACAAAAATAGCTGAGTAGAACGACCCACGCAAATTGATTAAACTGATCGTTATACTTTGGGTCTCAGGAAATCTTCTAGAGGAAGAGATAATCCCCTCTAATGATTGAACTTTTTCATTATGGAATACATCTATGGATTTAAGTGGCAATGAAAAAGATTAAATCAATATTTTGTTCCCTTTTATTTATTTGTTATTTCCATTTCGTACTTTTATCATACTAAATTAGTCTATATATCCTAAACTATTTAGCTTCACCTATTCAGCATTGATATGACATTTTACATATCTAATAACCTAACGGATACAAATTAAATTATTAGAAAGACCAATTTAACATGAATCAGATTTAGAGAATCAGATGTCAGCCAAAAAAAAAAAACAAATCTAATCAACAGCTTATTATCAGTACGTTTTGTATACAAAAAAATTAAGTATAAAAATAAAAATAAAAAATATTTTTTAGGTAAAAAATATCTATAATATTTTTATTTTTAATAATTAAAATATTAATTAATAGAGTATTAAATAATAATTATAAGAGTAAAATTGACATTTTATAAAAAAAATTTCCTTCTTTTTATTTTCCATTAGCTTACCAAACATGGCAAGAAGTGTTATATTACGTAAAGGAAAGAGCGTGAGATAATAATTAGGGACTCTTATGAGGTTAGACAGACTGCAATTTCATCCTATGCAAAAGCCAAATAAAAATCCCAAGCAACATTTATCGTGATGATGAGACCTTTGATAGAAAAAAGGAAAAAAAATGCAGGTAAAGCTGCGATAATGATGAATTGCCAGAATATGATATGCACCACCACCTCTACCACACCCATTCGAGACGCCAGCTAAAGAGAAGCGTACCCGTAATATTCCTTTCACAGGCATGTCATTATCATTATAATTGAAGTGGATCAATTTTTCCAACAAAACATTGATCCAACCAGCAACTGGTATCGTGCCACCTTATTCCAGATATTTCATATATATTTCTGTTCTTGAGGCGGTATAAACCAAGAAACTGCTTTTGGATATTACAAAGATGTCGATTAACAAATTCCCTACAAGAGACAAATACCCGTCTAAATCTATTGCTATCACACAAGCACCGGGCCACTTACCCGGTCCCCCAAGCTTGAAAGAAATACTTGATTCCCTCATTGAATAGGAATATATAACCATATCATTTATAGATATGCTCTAGTCTTGCATCATGCAAGATATTAAGAAAGTATCCAACATTTAATCTTAATCTAAATACCATGCTTGCTAAAGGACAGGTTGCATCACAATGTAACATTCAGAAGGAAAACAAATATGCGACGCTAATGATAAATATTTGAGGAGTTAAGCTTTATGAGGGGTGGACGAATAAAGGGATATACAGCCCATAACTTTGATTATCTGCTAGTTAAATTACTATTCCATACCTGGTTCTAGTCCTGTCCAAACATGGGAAAGGGAAGTGACGTGGGCAGAAAATTGTTTATTCTTCGCAGTTTACTTAGGATACAATTTTTCAGAATCCTCAGAAACACAACACAAAATTCAAAAAAAAAAAAATCTACAACTTCAACGGTTCCTTGATCCAGAATAAATCACATTAAAAAAGATTATCTCAAGAAATAGAAAGTTTTCAAGACAGGTTTCTCAAAATACTGTTTGGAGATACAGTATCACCAGTATGAATTACAGTCTGACTTTCAACAACTGAGCATGATAACTGGGCCCAAAACTATTCTCTCCAGAATTAACAGCACTTAAAACAATAAAATCTTCATGTCCAAAAGAAATATTCTTATTTCAAGAAACCTTGTTAGACCAAAAATTATGCAATTCTGTACAGCAATGTGCCTGCTGCCGCATTCTTTTCTCAGTTGGTATTTAAGTACTCTATGGAGAACTCCGGGTTGGTTTAGAAAATTAGCTAACAACAAAGGGAAATAACCCTAACTAACAAAAGCATGAATTCCAGACAAAGAACTAACAAAATTCTTAGTTTCCATTCACTATATAACAGAGGTCAGAGTTCATCATTTACAAAGCAGAAGACACCGACAGGATAAACAATTTGAGTAAATTGCTTTATCAGCTTCAAAAAGGGATGCTAAATCCTAACCTCAAGTATCGGTTAACTATAGTTTCACCTAGCCAAAAAAAAATCCCTCCAAGATTACTATATAACAGGAACACTCCCCTTTGGTTGCTGAATTGTTCCCATTGGATTTCCTACAAAACCAAACATATCACTCTTACGTACAACTTGAACTTATTCCCATCATCATAATAGTCTAACTTGAAAAATAACACAATTACAAACATGCTATGCTATATAAGAGATGAGTTGTTTATTTAAATTCAGTCAAGGTATCACTGCATCATGTCTATTTGCCTCTTGTCAAAGCATGCACTTTAATGCTAGTCACAACATATCAGTAAGCACCAGAATGCTGTGAATCCACTGACATTCTTATAGTTAGAGGCACTCTTTTAATGGTCTCTGAATTTTCTTAATTTAGCATATGCAAATTGGCATTCACAAGTTAATGAAATAGTGAATGAAACCAAAATCAAATTTAAAAGCAGATTACCTGTGTTGCTTGCAAAGGAATAAGGCTTTGGAAGGAAGTTGCTTCTTGTCAAACCAAGAGGGGCTGCAGGCCTTGAAACATTAACAAGAAATTGATTTGACAAGCTACTAGGTGGCAGGCCTTCTGCTTTACGCATGCAAATGTCTGAACTATTTGCAAGAATATGATTAGGATTTCGTGCTGAGCTCAAATTTGGCAAGTGACTCTGTTTTCCAAAAGAAATAATGATATCAGTCAGAGCTTGTTCATTTATCAACTCAAATACGGTACTAAAGCATGGAACCTAGGTTTTTCTTGAATGGGAAGGGTTCTTCAGACAGAGGAAGTTATAGCCAGACAATAGACATCAATATCACATACTTCTCTTCTTTCTTTTTTGAATATGACAAAAAGACAAAATAGAGACCTAAACTTAATACTGATATTTAAAAATAAAAAGGTTAAATCATGTATACAATCAGCATTAATATTCTGACAAGGCACATAACTTCTTTGTCAAAGGAGTCAACATGTGACAGAAGTACCCAGCCTAAAATCATAGGAGTGAAGATTGAGTACCTCCATGTTAGGCTCGATATCCTTTTGCTCAAGTGAAGGGTCCCTCCGACATGAATCTTGGAATGCTATCATCTCATTTGACAACTTTGGACTAATATCTGTGCATAATTCATTACTTGATTCCTGGAAGTAAAGATGTCGAAGTGCTGCACGTAGACGATTGTTCCTTTGCGAATAATACATCTTTGTAGCAAGAGGTGCAGGAAAATCTAATTCAATTAAAACACATACATTGTATGCAACAAGCGAGAGAGAGAATAGCAAGTCATATCAGAAACAATCAGAACTGAAGAATTTAGGGAAAGAAAGAAGGAAATATTTCAGAAAGGGTTACGAAACCTTTCCACAACAATCACATAGTTAATGGACCTGACAAACTGAAAATATATATTACTCTGAATACCTCTCTTTGTGAGATGTTGCTCTTGGACCAGCCCAAGATTTTTATGGTTAGGATCTTCAAGTTTAAATACAGTTCCTTCAAGCAGATCCCCACCTGAATGAATGCGGAAAAAAATACATCACTAGGTTATGGTTTTTTTTTCCCGTCTCACAGAGATGATTATAAATGCAGTAGAAGCAAGAGTAGAATCACCAGAAAGCTTTTTTAAGTTTTAGACCTGAAATTACATCATAACTAAGTGTGCACTGTGCATAACACAAATGAAAGTCAATAAGAACACAGATACAAATAGAAAATATCAGTTTCAGTAGTTATTTTTTCCATTAAAAGAAGAATAAAATAAAACGAAAAAGTGCTGAAAATGATTTTCTTTAGACAGAGAACAAAGGAGGCCTGTTTGCCTGTGCTTAGAAAAAATTATGACACAAGTGCCAAAAAAGGGCTGCTTTCTCATTTTGGTCCCTCTTTCTATTTCTACCATCTACTTGACCCTTCCATACCCCCAGTATGCTTTACATCTAGTGTAGAGAAGATGTACAGAAGGACCGACTTGAAGCAAATTAAAACATTCGTACGAATCGGTTTAACATAAATATTTTTTCCATTAAAAGAAGAATAAAATAAAACGAAAAAGTGCTGAAAATGATTTTCTTTAGACAGAGAACAAAGGAGGCCTGTTTGCCTGTGCTTAGAAAAAATTATGACACAAGTGCCAAAAAAGGGCTGCTTTCTCATTTTGGTCCCTCTTTCTATTTCTACCATCTACTTGACCCTTCCATACCCCCAGTATGCTTTACATCTAGTGTAGAGAAGATGTACAGAAGGACCGACTTGAAGCAAATTAAAACATTCGTACGAATCGGTTTAACATAAATATTAGGCAAGGAACCAAAA
This sequence comes from Erythrophleum ivorense, assembly GCA_026724425.1. Classification (NCBI taxonomy): domain Eukaryota; kingdom Viridiplantae; phylum Streptophyta; class Magnoliopsida; order Fabales; family Fabaceae; genus Erythrophleum; species Erythrophleum ivorense. The sequence continues at coordinate 526,433 of JAIUCV010000181.1, forward strand.
TTAAACATGGGTGATTTTTTATGACCAAAATTACAGTTCTCTCTCTTTTTAATGATGAAACATTAACTGGAATGTACTAGAAAACACTCATTCTCATAAGTTCTGACTTCAGGAGAAACAAATAACTTCAACAGACATAAACACACCCTTGCAAGAATTTTCATTTGCAAAACTTGCAGATCTTGTCACTCCAGATTCTGTTGCAGGACTTTCTGGTAAAGGTAAATGTGCTCCAGCAATCCTGCAAGGGAATGAATGAGCATGATACTTTGGGAATAAGGATGCTTAAAAGCTGCTTGAAGAAATAATAATATAAATTGAATTAATTTTAAAATTTAACTTAAAGTCATAGACAGGGTTTTTCTGTTAGTAGTTGTGACTAATATGACAATCCAAGCATGTCATTTACTGAGTCTGATGCCTAAATACTTTATTGTTGATTAAAAACTTCTTGCTGGCTCTGCAACTGGTTTTCTAGTTAATAAAGACTATTTTATAAGAGGAGGGAGAGAAGCAGGAGATATTCAATGTTCGAAAATGTTTTCTATTAATTATTATTATTATTTTGGTTTGCAAAGGCACCCCAAAAGAAAATAGAATTTATTAAGCAACAACATATTTTCTCGGCATAAGACAATAATGATATCAAAATAATCTGATTTCAGAAAACTATAAATGTCTCAAGAACTAAGAAAGCATACAATTTATGACGTTTTGTTGGAGGTTGCATTACAGAAGCTGGGTGATCTGTATTTCCAAGACTAATTCCTCTACCATCCATCATAGATGCTGCATCTACACGAGTATTTAAGGAAATAGGTACTAAGATGAAGCTTTCAAATTGATTATTACATCAATTTTGTGGCATAATGGACATCGGTATCAGAAAGTCAACACTAACTCCCTGAAAACAAATTTGTCAGATATACCCAACCAAATTTCCAGGAAAATAAGTTTAAAAAATATATATGACCCACCTCAACCTAAAGAAGTCATTGTCAAACCGCCTACATTGCATTATTTGTGAAAAAAATCATATCTATGTTCAGAGGTATTATCAGAATTCTTTAATCAATTTTGAAAAAATTAATAAATAAATAAACTATACTTCCTATAAGGATATACTTTTCCAAGAGCACAAGGATTCAAAGGGAAGAAAGGCTAATTTTTCTTTCACACAAATCATGGTAAAAGCATAGCTAAAATTTATTTGGTTGATGGAGGAGGAAAGGATCAGAGTGATTAAAGCAAATAGAAGTTACAAACATAGCATAAATTATAATTTATCTGACCCAGATGTCATTCTTTTTTCAGAAAATGATTAACAAATTGATTTATCCTAGCAAAACTTGATACAAGTAGTAAACTGGGTTAGCCATTAGCCAAAGAAAAAAGGGTGGGCAGGCTTATGTGAAAGATGGGTCAAGCATGACATCAGAAAGAGGCAACTCATTGAAAAAAAAAATTATGTTTTAACTTTTACCCTCTTTGGAAAAGGAAGTCACTCTGATTTGACCGTTCACAAGGGATTCTGGCACAGCAGTGTCAATAGAATCCACAGCCTCGGACCTTCCCTGCTCCCCAACTGCTGGAGCTTGGTCTATGAAGGGTTAGGAGGTACAAAAATTTATATTACAGCTAACTGTCATTAGCATGTGACCAAAACAACTAGAGGAGACTTCTTTAATGATTAATAATAAAATTCAAGGTATACTGAATATGATTTTCAAAAGATGTAATAATTACATAGTATCTTCAAAAGCAAATAGATCATTTGTTTACTTCCACTTTCAGAAGATAAAAGGATTACATACCAATATTATACAAGGTACTGAAATTAAACAGTATTTGCAGCTTATTAATTAATTTGATTATTATCATGCGGATACTAGCACAAGAAGTTGATAACTTTTTCTTTTCTTTCCTTGGGGGCTTTCGATAGCCCATGCTGCCTTCAAGCTCCAAAATAGTTTGTTCTGTATACTTTAATGACCTACAAAGTTCTGAAGAATTGGGGCCAAAGAGAGACAGGAAAAAAAAAACAGTAAAACCAATATTAGTAATTTGGTACCCTTCTAGCATACAAACAAAAGGAGCCCAAACAAGAGGACCTGGTTATTAAATAGCAAGCACCATATGCAGGCCAATATGAAATAAGGAAGAAATTAACAGAAGTAAATTCCCAAAATTTGTTATGGATAACTATGAACAGTAATGCCACATGGTAACTGATTGTTAATTCGCAGACCTCATGCAATGGACCAAAAATAAACAAAGAAGAAAAGAGGCCTCCACACCTGCATGAGCAGCATATTGGCTGGCCTGGATGGGCTTCTTACAAGCATTACAACATACCTTAAAAATTATGCCAAACAATCTGTTATATGAAGTGAACATACTATATTGTCGAAGCAGATAATGCCAGCACATACACATATTTACATATATTAATCAATTGCACAATTTAAAAAGTTGATATGAAAGGCAGAAATTTTTTCCAACAAACTAAGTAAAATGAGTTACTGTGTCTTTACAATGAGTATGCCACTATGTAAGGAGGTGGAGGTCAAAACCAAAAATTGTTTTTCTGTTGACCAACAGAAAACAACATCAGAAACAGGAACACTCTTGTGGGGGCATACAAGAGAAACTCCTAACAAATAAGAATCAACCGAAAGGTCAAAGAGGCTACGACCCCTACATGGCATTATATAACTTAAGAAAATGATTAAGGATTTTAATATAAGACTATGATAGTTAATTTTGATCCCAAAAAACAAAAAAAAAGAAAAGTTCACATAATAAGGTATTAAAGAATTCACCACAGACACAAAAGCATAAAGCTTGCACAAAGTCTATAGTAACAACTTACAAAGCTTAAAGAATGCAGTAAGTAAATTGCCTCCATCCCTACATGGTGCATGCACACAAATGCAGAGTTGATGATCGTATCATTTACTCCAAATATCAATAGTACGTGGTGAATAGGGACATACAGTGATTAATAAAGCATGGATTGTTTACAACAAAGACAGATGGCCAAAAATCATGAAATCATAACACCAAACTGAATATATGTAATTTAAGGTAACCAGAATACTATTAAGCTACAGTTATTTTGAAGTATTTCCCAATAACATAATTGTGGATGCATTCCATTCCCAGAAACTAAATTTTAATCCCACTAGCACAGATTAAAAAGTGAAAACAAGAGGCAAACCTCACCAGCTGCAAAGGATCAGACATAGGCTTCAAACCATACACATGCATATCTGCAATAGAAAAACACTAAGCAGTAGCATGAAAAGATGAAAACTGAAAAAGGAGAAACAAAATTAAGAACAGAAGGCATACATGAATATCAAGTTTTGACATAATGAGTTGGGATTGAGGAACATAAATATTTCCTCCTTGTCCAGTTCTAAAGTGACAATGTGAAAAAATTGAATTGTAACACCTTGAACTATTGAGAAATACAACCACGGTAATCAAAATCGTACTATTAATAATGCAAATCTTAAGATTCAAAACAAGTCACAAAGCTAATGATATGAATTGATAACTAAATCAATCATAAATTGAGCAATTCGAGTTAATATGCAGAATTGCACAATTTTATGATTCAAAAGTGAGTGAAAGCAATGAGTTGAGTTGGTAGTATTATATTGTTGTTAAGTGTTGACTATGAAAAAAAAAAAGCAAATAAGGAGATTACTTGAGATCATTTCAAAAATTAATTAATTACAAATTTATGACTAATAAGCTTATCTATGACTTATGTTTAAATACTTTTCTTAACTCTTGGGTTAGATTTACTATCTTAAGTATGTCATACATATTACACAGATATACATGCCATATTTTATATATCAAGCTATTTTTCACTTGTTACCAAATCTTATGATTCAATATATTTTATGATTTGCAATTCAAAAATATGCTTTTCAATTCGCAATATGTATCATAATTTGACAACTATGAATATAACAAATTAAACAAGCATAGTTTTAAGGTATGCCTTATGCACATGCATTTGTGCTTTGGCACTATATATGATACCAAGGAAAGGGAAAACACTTGTATTCAAAATCAATCACATCAATTACATCTAGACTATCCTCTATATATGATACCAAGGAAAGGTACTATTGTGGCTTCTTAACAAACTGCTAGACTCACTATTATTCCCTAACAACTTATAACTAACTATTAACCCCCCTAATTCTACGTAACAATACTCCCCCTTGAAAATGATCCTTGTCCTCAAGGATTGGAACAAATTCATAATTTTTTTTTAATTTGATACTGTTTTTTAAAGTTGGTACCATTCTTCAGTGGCTAGAAGAATTCCCTCAGCTCTACACTCTGGGCTCCATTGCCCTATATATTGATGGCCATTAGGAAACTCTTCATTTGAGGTACAAGCCCTGCAACTCCTTTGCTTTAGTTTGCTTGAATGAAAAGGAAAGAAGATAAGCCGATGATAGAGAACTTTTGAGAAGCCATGGCCAAAAGACAGAAGGAGAAGAGGAAATCAGTATAAAGATGGTCGATCCACTCATATGAGTCGATGACTTTGAGGCTGTTGGCAAGCACCGCCAATGCCACAAACACCTTCCAAGACTTTAGCTTGTCAAGTCCGTTGTTAGGGACAATAAGCATGGGCTCGAATCAGTATGGTTACTTCACTGCACTTGTTCTGCCAATATAGGCATACGACAAGAACATGCTATTGCAGGAGTTGGCAGCCATGGCATGAAAAATCAAGGGCAGTCCAAAAAAGATGAACAATTCAACAATGTTAAAGAAGCAGCAGCAACGGAAATTCAAAGTCGTGTCTGGGGGTTCACTGGTTTGAAGCTTCAAATTGCTTTAAAGGTTTGGGTTCAAAGGTGGCAAGAGAATGCCCTGGCATCTAAAATGGTGAGAGAGGATCTTTGAGTGACAAGCAAGAAGCAATTTGAAGCATTTGAGAGAAATTTTTAGAGTTGGCATTAGCCATTGATGAGGTATGTCTAATGGCAAACTTCTTGTGAAATTATCTCCATCATGCAAGCTAAGGGAAAGAATGCAACGATAGGAAACGATTGTGTTTTAATGCATGGTGGCAACCTTTTAAGGTCATGTGCAACATGGTACTTCAAAGGCCGCTAATACTACAACTGGTGCAATGAAAGGGAAATTGCTAGGAAATTAAAGAAGGACGAATGGGAGAGGATCTGGAACCAAAGTACAACAACAGTGGCAAAGGAAAAAGAAACAAATTGTCCATGTTTGCTAGTCCTCCATCTCCGATCTGCTTTGCTTTTGTAACTTCTTGTTCATTCAGCTTGGTGGAGAAAACTTCATCGACAACTTCATCTATGTCTGTAAAGATCTTCATTGGCCTATTGCATTGTTTAGAATTATTGTTGCCCTCAAAGAACAATTTCAGAGTCTTCATCCAACTTGCCTTTTCATTTTCTACATCACCTTCAACATCTACTCTGTAATCGGTATCCTCTCGTGTCTTTTAATCGTCTTCTTGATTTTGAACTTTTTGGAATCCATCCTCTACATTGCTATCGAACTCAACTTCAATAGAATTCTCTTCTTCTTGAACCTCCATGGATAGAAGATCTTGAACAATAGTAGTCTGCATTCGACTGCCAAACTTTATCTCTAGTATGAATGCCATCTTTAGTTGCTCCTCTATTGGCATTAGGGAGCTTCGTGTCTCGATAATGTTAGTTTCTGTCATCTTCATCTTGTGCTCAAGCTTGCTGAGCTTGGTTTCAAGCCATAACTCTTTTTTCATCTTGTAAGAATGAAACCTCTCTAATACCAATTGATACCAAGGAAAGGGAAAACACTTGTATTCAAAATCAATCACCCCAATTACATCTGGACTATCCCTTATTTATATTGATAAAGGTACTATTGTGGCTTCCTAACAAACTAACAGACTCACTATTATTTCCCAGCAACTTATAACTAATTATTAACTCCCTAATTCCATGTAACAATATATTATTTCTTTATTTCATAGCAACTTATAACTAATTATTCACTCCCTAATTCCACTTAACAATATATTAATTCTTTGAGAAAGTATCAGGGTATGTTTGGTACCAACTCTATAATATAAATGCCATTGTAATGTTTTTTGCAATATTTATTATGTTCTTGTAATCATTATTCAACCATATCTGTTCTTTTTTATTATTTTTTTAGAGTAGGGGTATAAGGGTAATTTCCCATCCATTTTATTCACTTTTTTCATTCCTTTTTTCCTTTACATACCTAACATTACATCAAACCAAACATAGCCTCAATGTTGATGTGAATTCTCTTTAGAGAAGGCTCTCTATCAATTTAGAAAGAAAGTTTAAGGTGCAAAACGGTAAGCTAAGCAAAATATAGAAAAGAAACATAATCATCAACCTTGAAAGTTTCTTGGTTTGACAAAACCATAAGGATAAGAAATATAGTTTAGTATGGCTGTGCAATATAGGCATATAAATGGCAATAGATAAAACCAAGATGCAAATAGTACCATTGAAGTATGAGAGGACAGCTAGAAAACTTCTGTTTCATAAAATAAGTCAACCACAAAATTTCCTTCACATCCAAAGTAACAGTACTTGTATGATTCACACAAGGGGAAAAAGTACATTTGAGCAGGTTAATTTAAGAATGTTAGTTTTAGTTGTGTCTGCTAATTTCACATTGTGAATTACTATTTTCAGTAACCAAGTTCCTAAACTTATAAGTCATAAAACTCAGTTAACATAAGAGGAAATCTACAATTAATCACCGAGTTCTCCCACATTTTCTTAGAAGCAACATGTTTGTTTCGGTTATTATACACACAAAGTGAAACAAGCAAAAAGGAGACAACAGAATGGCAAAGGGATATATGTTTTAGGTGTTATTCATATAAAATTCAACCAAAGGTAAAAATAGAAACAGGATTGCAAAATGACATATACAAAACCTACTGGTGCAGCCATAAGTAACACTAGCGTAATAAAGAAGCATATTTCTAACCAAAAAAACAAATATGGTCATATACTCATATATTCAATTCCCATACAAGATACTTTTGCATAATGTATTGACACAAATTGCCTTCATTCTGTAATCATATCAAGGCAAAAATAAGTCACTGAATTATACAGAATTCTTAAATAATAAATCAAAATTTGATGGGTATCCACACCTTCTTCATCAAGCAAATTTGCTTCATCTGCCTCACGCAGTTCTCTACAAACATACTCAGCAGCTGACTTCTGATGGCCAATTTCCTCTTCCAAAGGGTTGCAAGAAAGAGCAATGTTAATCAAATATTAAAAAATAATAATAACACAGTCACTATATTACTTTGCTAAGTATATATACCTAAAGCAAACAAAGCCAGGCATAATCCCTAAGCAATAAAATAAGGAGAAAGTACATTTTAGCCCCTGCACTAGAGCCTAACTACAATATTAATACCTAAAACTTTGAAACATAACACTTTGGCCCATGAAGTATCATAAAGAATGAAACTGTTACCTATCTGTTATATTTAATGTCTAGTAGACACATGAGCATAAAAAATCGACTTCCAATCCTTTTACTATTTGTTTTGAGATAAACAAGATAGTTTGTGATATTTGTTTTGTCAAAAACAAGTCTTTTCCAAAGTAATATTAGTAGTTTTTATTCAGGACAGATAGTTGAAGCTGACTTTTAAAGGCTCAAAAGGCAACTTAAGTTGGTCGCCTGCACGTTAAAATTGACAGATAAATCACTGTTTCACCTTTTATGATAGTTCCTTTTTTTGAGGGGGGGGGGGGGGTGTGGGGGAGTTATATTTCAAAGTTCAAATGCTAATGTTGTAAGTTGGCAATAGTTCAGGGGCATAAAATATAGGGCTTGTTTGATTTCCTAATTTTTAAACAGTTTTTTATTTTTTAAGAACAAAAAATAAAAATTTATTTGATAATGGGTTTTTAATAAAACATTTTGTAAAACATAAAAATAAAATTATATTTTCAGAATTAAACAAATGGACATCTTTTAAATATTTTGTTAACCTTTGTTCGGCAAAAAAAAAAAGAGTATAACGATTTTTCAGAATAATAATTCAAACAAATATTTTAACTATTTTATTTTCAAAATTTATCCTAGAAAATAGCTGTTTTAAAAACATTAAAACCAGACAAAATCAAACAAGCCCAGAGTTCCCCAACAATAAAGCCATTCATCATGATACAGAAATTCCACAGATAGCCTCAATCTACCTGCCATGGTTTGGGAGAACCTCCCAGCAGCCAGAAGCCTTGCAATGACTGCCATTCTCCCACTCCCATGCGAGCATATCATTGAGAGCAGGATATAGTATATCTGCACATTACAACAATCACATCAGTTTCAAATACACCTGAACACAAACAACGCATTTCATCATAAAATCCACCCAATCAGAGAAGCCTCTAAACACAAACAACGTACTGGCAAAGTGAAACATCGGGAATTTCAAAAAAAAATCGCGGTTACAAGGCAGAAGTTCACCTTAAACCGAAAGAAAATGGATTGACCAAGAGACAAACCAGAATCCTCTAAAACGGGAAGAAATCCGAAAATTGAAATCGAATTAGGAAATACAGATGATCTCAGAGCAATGCCTGTCCAGAACACCGCGAAGGACCACCGAGTAAGGTCGACAATGGCGGAAGCGAAAACCCTAGAAGGCAGAGAAGAAGAGAATTTATCTTTTCCTTCTTTATTCTATTTTTGCTTGCACGTAAAATTTGGTCTCTTCGCAGTCTCTCTCTCTCCTCCGTGGGGAGAAGAGGGAGAGATGGCAAAACAAAAAAAGGGAAGCTTTTTCTGAAGCGAGCTTGGCCGTATTGAAGCGTTTAGCTTGAGCACTAGCTCCTACGATACCTGCACCACACTGTGTCATCGGCTGCGCTGTACTTTTTTTTTCAAAACTATTTTTTTAAAGATAAAACGCATTTAATTTTATAATGTTCTGTTGGACAACTAGGTCCGTTCGTTGTACGGATGAGAATTCACCAACAACTTTACACAATTTTAAAAAAAAATTATACAAAAAATTTAAAAAAAAAAGAAATAACCACATAAAAATGCAAGTCGTCATTGTTTTATAGTCAATAAATACTGCCAGCTCCCTCTGATATATATGTATACGGAAATCGATTTGCTCAATGTTATAAATGGTCATATTTGTTCAAGTTTTTTTAATAAAAAAAGTTATTTTCTCTTTAAAATAAATTTAAAAAAAATAAATAAAACTTGTGAGGAACCTAAGAAAAAATGAGGGAGAACAACATAAGAGGATCCAATCCTATGTATACTAAGTGGTATGCAGATCTAATTAATGATAGAGTTAAGATCATTGGAGAAGTGAGAATAATATAGTTTTATTATAAATATATTTTTTATATTTTATTTTATGATATGTTAAAATTTTAATTTATTTTTTAAAATTTGATCTTAATTAACTTTTTCTATATGTTTAAATGGCATACACATAATATTATGACTTAAAATCATGTGTTTTTTACTTTTATATTAGTAATAAATAATAAAATTGTAACATAACCAATATTATCCTAAGGTAACAGCTTAATAATTATGACTAAATTGACCTAGTTGAAATAAATTTGCAATTTATTTCTTTAAGGGTCAAGCTCACAAACAAAACTAACTTAAGTCCAAGATGAATACATGTAAGATTCACATGACTCAAATGAACTAGATGATTTTGATAAAGTAAAAGAATGGCTGACCAAATACTTTAGGAAAATGAAAAGAACAACTTAGATAAAATAAACAGTTCAAATAACTCAAACTTATCGCTATCACTTGAGCCTATCATAAAAGGATAAAGTTTATCTGTTGCCAACTTGTAATAAATAAAATTATTGTACTATAGTTCTTGTTTGTATATTTACTTTTTACATGTGTTCTACTTTGCAGTTTATAAAAGCAGCTTTAGTAAAAGCTACCTGTATTATTATCTTTTAATTTTGTAAAAGTTGTTTGTCTGCTTGTATTAGCATTTGATTATAAGTATTAAGCTCTTCCTTAGTTCTTAGCAGAGGAAGCTTTGTATTTAAATTTGCCTTGGTAATAATATTAAGTGTTCTATATGAATTCCTTTTGAAAATTTTCTTCTTCTTTTAAAATCTTTCTTAGCAAAATTCTTAAGGTTATCTTACTTATACGAGTATATTCTGTACTTGTCTCCATATGAGGATCTGTGCATTAGAAAGTATTCATATAAAGGAACACTAAAAGCAAAAAACTTTATCTTGTTTGAGTTCATACATTAAAAAAGTTTTCAAGAAGATTGAGAGAATCTTTAATCCCAAAAGGCCAAGAAACAGAGAAAGCCCCAAAAAAGAGAGGTTAATTGACCCGACATACCAAGAAAGAGATTTTATTTAATCTAATGAAGAAACTAAAATAGAATTTTATACTTTACGTAGACAATGACCCATTCTTAGATCATTAAAAGATAAGTGCTATAAAACTTATCATCCTAGAGTATTTTACTCCAATTATATCCCTTTAACCTTACAAGAAAGAGCTAAGCTTGATAAAATCGCAAAACCTCCTTTTTAAAGTTTTGAGGTTTTATAGATTCAGCTTTTGGCTACCCCCTCTTTGGTATCAAAGTTTGCTTCTTAGAATAATCAAAAGAATTTTATTAGAAAGAGAGTAAGAAGAATTTTCTTTTACTATATCTTCCATAGAAGAATCCTTTGAACCTATCAGATTGTCTTCTTCGCTTTCTTTTCCTAGATCTATTCCTTCTTCTTATATATCACATACTTATAATAAAATAAGCAACTTAGTAGAAATCATCCATGTTCCTCATGAAACTTGCCTTGATAAAACCATTGCTTCTATCCTTAATCCTTATGAACTTTATTACTAGAATTGCACTTTCACCTCTTCCATCAAAAAGCTTATTTCTCCTAACAAAGTTATTATCAAAGACATTGTCCAATGAACAAAAATGGATCAATATGGGTAAGATTAACCAAGTTGAAAAGTATGTCACCTTGGAAATCACCACAAATCTCATTTTTCATTGGATCAAACAATGATACATTCACTTCTATCTTGGAGCCACCAGATTAGTCTTCACCCTTTATAGATGAAAAGGATAGCGACAACAATTCGAGTCTCCTTTCTTAATATCACTTATACTTCATTCCAAAATGCTTTAATTGATGCAACTCTTATCATTCTTAATGACGGAAGCACTATTCTTACTATTATGCCTAACTTCAACATAAAACTCTTAGATCTAACTTGTCCAACCTAGACTAAAAATGCAAATCTAGATTATAGGAATTAAATAGGTTAAAAGTGCCATACCAACCACCCTTCACCATCAGATGATTTATCGTCTTCAAAATAATGCCATAAATCTATAGTTTCTAAATACAACTGATGATATTCTATACAGGGTTTCTAATAAACTTGATCATATTACGATCATCTAGATACTAAAACAAACTCTCAAAGAAGAACTTCTGTAGCTGATACCTTTAGAATGAATTATTAATTATAAAAAGGAGTTCTATGGCAATCAGAAAGTTTTCAATACTACTACTCCACTGGTCATTGAGAAACTCGACATAAGACTGTTAAGTTAGTGTTCTAAAGACCCAAAGCAGAAGAAAGAAGCTCCTCCTTTGCTATTACCAATCTTTAATGATCACTCCTATTATGGGACAAAAAAAAATGTCATTCTAATAAAATATTTTTATCCTAAAGGGCATTATGCATATATTGGCAAAATCGATGGACATTTTAATTGGGACTGTGGTCCCTCTATATGTGACTCAAACTGTAATTGTTATATAGATAGTTAGAAGGCCTAGAAGATAATAAGTATAGATGGTGAGACTCTATAGCTGTAGCAACATGGAAACAAAAAAATAGTCAAGTTAGGGTCAAGGGTTTTATTCTTATTTAAAGAAAGTCATAACCATGATATTGATGATGATGATGATGATGATGATGATAAAGCAAGGCCTAATCCAATACCTTCTTGGGTAGGCATAAGGAATCCTAGGCCAAAGTTCAAATCCATACATAATTGTTAAGAGAATTAGATTATGAAGACCTTCTTTCAAAACTTGAGCCTGTTATTGCTCTACAAGTTTTGCCACAACCCATCCAAAATATGATGTTTTCACCTTCATCATAAACCTATGACTCAGAGTTTCTGCCTATGGAAAGAAGAACCAATCTTAAAACCAAGGCCACGTATGAACTATTTTCTACTCTTATAAAGGTTACTCCTAATAGAGTAATGAAGTCAGTTTCACAAGCTAAAGAAATTCTTAATTAGCATATATATAATGCAATGGCCCAAAATTGTGTCCTTCAAAGCATTAATAAAAAACATTGCAAAATATCATACTAGAGGCATTTATGAAACCTATCATTCCCTATATACTCCTATACAAAACCTACATCAATCTCTTCCTTATTCACCTTATCTTCTTGAATTAGATTACCAAAAGTGTTTCAAAATGAATTATGAAGTTTTTAAATGAAAAGAGGATTATCTCAATCTATCACAGCTTTCAAAACAAATATCTCCACCAAAGACTTTTAAACCATCACAAAGATTTCAATATACCACTTCAAAATTTGAACCATCTTCTTTTTGGACCAAACCCTTTGAACAACTTTTAAACCTTTAAAGATTAGAACCCCTTCTTTTTCTCCTAAGGAAAGCCAATCATCAACTTCAAATCAACCGAGACAAATAACTGATACAGACAGAAAATCCTTCTGCCTAACCTGAAAACCAAAAGTCTTCAGAAAAACAAAAGACTTCTGGAATCATCACTTTTGCAAAAAGTTTGCCTCACTATGGTCATAGCTTGCTTTTAACATACTGAAGAAATTGGATTAAATGAAATTAGTGTTAATGAGTCTAATGATCATGCTAATGTCTTAACCCTTTATATGGTCACTCTTAATCCTATTGAAGGAGTTGAGGAATCCAACATGGACCAAGTTGAAAATGAAAAGTATGCAAAATATTATCCTTATACAAAAACTTTTTCAAAACATGCTCAAATGCATACACGCCCTACCAATGGACCATGGTTCACTATTGATGAAGTCTCTCCAAACAGATGGAGAAACAAGCTATATGGATTTTGCAACATGGATAGATCTCCAAATAACAAAGCTAAAGTAGTTCTTAAAAAATTTGTAGCAAGGCTTACCATAAGTCTTTGAGAGTGGTTTTAAAACTTAAGAAAGTATAAATAAATTCAAGCTATTTGATCTAAGTTAACCAACCTATAGTTACCCCTTTTTTATATCATAGCCACAAGAAGAAATCTCATTTCCATAAAACTCATTTTAAGAGCCATAAGAAGTTTAAACAAAGACATAAAAAGCTTATATGGCTTTTCAAGAAACGGGCCACTCAGTATGAGAGAAAGAATCAATGTTATATTTGTGGGAAAAAATGACATTTTGCAAAACAATGTTCGAACAAGTCTAAAAAAGACATCAAACTCTTCCAACAGCTTCAAGCCAGTATTTTGCTTTAACATGATAAAGAAATAAGAAAACTTTTCTTGAAGCAAGAAAATGCTAATGATGCCATTGTTTTCACTCTACCAAGCTTAAGGATTTTAGAGTTAGAACTCTCTTTAGACTTTAAAAGTTCCAATATTCCTAAAAACATTGATGATTCTTTCTAATATAGCTATTCTATTTAACTATATTACTAATGAAAAAAAGAAAAAACAAAGCCACCAATGCCATACATTGAAATGTAGGTCCTCAAAAGCAAATATCACAAGCCAATCTCCATTATGGCCTACATGGATATTGGTGCATTAGAAGGCCTGATAAATCATATAGTTTTCCCTTATAAGGCTTGGAAGAAGCATTTAGAATACTTTAACGTAGCAAGCAAAAAGATTTTGAAAGTAAATATTATTACCAAAAAAAAAGATTGGTATAAAATTCTTTTCAGATTGCATTGTGTAGATAAAGGTTCTTAGCAGCAGTCTTCTTAATAAGATATTCTCATAAATATGAATGTTTATTATCAATCCAAATAATTATAGATCATTTCTAAAAGAATTCGATTTAAAAAAAATTTTAGGCCTTACATAAATATTCCTATGTTATTTGAGTTTTAACAAGTTCCTCATGCATATGAGGAAATCATATATCATCTTATGAAATTTAGTTTACCCATCTTTCCCCTTTTTGGAAAAATTACAACTTTTTTATGTAACTTCCTTTAAAAAGGAACGAGGATATCATCCTTACAAAAGCTTCACATTAAGAATGAATCCAAATAATTTAGCTCTTATCAAATAAAAATGTGCATTCTTATTAAAGTAAGATTTATTGAGTCAACAAAGTCAAATGGGCATGTTAACCTTTTATATTGAGAAAAAGGTCATAACAAAAAAGAGGAAAAAATAGGTTGACCATTTATTACAACTCTCTAAATATGTTTCTTCAAGATGATAAGTTTTCTCTTCCAAAAATTAGTTCATAAATAGCCCTTCTTAAATATGTAAGAGTCTTCTCTAAATTTGATTTCAAAGTAGGTTTTTGGCAATTGGGTATTGATCATTCTAAAAGATACAAAATGCCATTTTATATCCCAAATGCTTAGTATCAATGGACGAATATGCCATTTGATCTTAAAGTAGCACTATGTCTTTTCTAAAAAATAATGACAAAGATATATGAGCCTATCCTACATAATACTTTTATTTATATTGATAATATTCTTCTATTTTCCAAACAAGAAAGAAAATCATAAGAAGTTCCTTCAATAATTTATGGATATTATTAAATAATATGGGATCATGCTCTCAACCCACAAAAGTTAATTGGGCCAAATCTAAATTAAATTGAATTCTTTAAAATGAATATATCTAATAGACACTATTATCTAGGCCCACATATTACTCAAGATTACTCAACTTTCCAAATGAGAATTTCACTCTAAAACAAATTCAATAACTTCTTGGAATAGTTAATTTCATTAGAGATTTTATTCCTCATGCTTCAAATCACAATAGCTAGTTGTCTAAACTTTTGAAAAAAAAGAATTTCCCACCATCAGGACAAGACCAAACTACAACTATAAAGCATCTCAAGAAAATTGCACAAAATCCTATACCTTTAAAGATTTCTAACAAAAGGAAAGAGATACTTCAAACTAATGCTAGTAATGATTTTTTGGGAGTTGTCATCATAAAAGAAGAAAATAGAAAACAATACTACTATAGTCGTGTAAGTGAATAATTTAAAGATTCTAAAAAGTATTATCATACTATCTACAAAGAAATCTTTGTTATCAAAAAAGAAATTGAGAAATTCAATTTTTATCGTAGTCTCTATGATTTTATGGTTCAAATGCCCTAAGATCTTAGAGTTAAAAATAAAAAGTCTTGCTTGACCAATAGTTATTCAGATGAAAAAACTAGTTCTCACGCTATAAATTCACGATGCAATGCATTAAGGGTCATACAAATCCCATAGCAAATTATCTCTCTTAACTTAAAGTAGTGGACCTTATCACAATAGAAAAACTAATTCTTTTTACCTTCATTGCTCATTCCTTCCCTAGCTATACCATCTACCATCCTTTCCCTTTTATAGCTCAAAGTTAAAAAGAGTTTCCTCTATGTTCCATAGAACCAACCAACCAACCCAACTAAAGTAAAAAAGCTTGTTGAAAAATTTCTATTTTATTATCTCCAAAATACTTTTTCCTTCCTATTTATCCATCCCATTTCAATCCACAAACTCCTAAAGCATTTAGAATACTTTAGTGCCGTAGATGAAAGGAGTTTTAAAGTAAGTTTTATTACCAGACGATTGGTGGCATGAAAAATTGCAAAAAATCATCTCTCACCACAATTTGTGGAATAATCCTTAACAAGATAAATCGGTTGCCAATATTTTCATTTTCTATCATCCATACTAGACTGGTAGAAACAACATGCTTCTTACCAAGATTTATGCTTAGTAGTGGAATACTTTTCTTGATTGGCTAAAACAAGAAATCCAAGCTTTAAATAATCTTAAAAAGTTTTTAAGTGAACTTAACAATAATGAAGAAGCACAATATGTCTTTTGCACATCCCTCAACTTATTTCTTGATGAATTCATTTTAGGAGAACTAAGAATGCTAGAAGTCAACTTGCCAACACACAAAAATGTGGACTTAACAATTATAAAGAAGCTTCTTAAGATGATTGGAAGAATTTTGCTAGAAAGAGAGTAAGAAGAAATTTCCTTTATTATGTCTTCCATAGACAAATCCTTTTGAAACTGTCAGATTGTGTTATTCCCTTTCCTTTCCTAGATTTATTCTCTTTTTCTTTTAGATCTCATAATTTTAATAAAATAGATAACTTGTAGAAATAACCTATATTCCTAATGAAACTTGCTTTGATGAAACCATTGCTCATCTCCTTAATTTCTATGAACTTTATTACTAGAATCACACTTTCACACGCTTTATCAAAAAAATTTATTTTTGCTAAACAAGATTTTATTAAAGAAATTGTCCAAGGAACAAAAATGGATAAGCATAGGTTAAGATTCACCTAAGCTGAATGGTATGTCACTTTAGAAATCCCCACAAATCTCATTTCTTATTAGATCCAACAAGGTTACACTTACCTCTATTTTGGAGCTATCAAATTAATCCTCACCCTTCATAAATGAAAAGGATAATGGCAACAACATGAGTCTCCCTTCTTGATACCATTTATACTTCATTATGCAACTCTAGTCACTCTCAATAATGCAAGCACTATTCTTACTATTATGCCTAAATTCAATATAAAACTCTCAGATCTAACTCTTCTAACTAGACTCAAAGTATAGATATAAGTCATAGGAATTGAACAAGTTGAAAGCACAATACTAGCTATTTGTTACCACCAGATGATCTATCATATTCAAAATCATGCTATAGATCTTTGGTTTCCAAATACAACTGACAATGTACTATACATAGTTTTTGATAGGCCTAATCATACTCCTATCATCTAGATACCAAAACAAATTCCTAAAGAAGAATTTTTACAACTAATACTTATAAAATGGATTATTAATTATGCAAAAGAGTTCCATGGCAATCAGAAAGTTTTTCATACTACTACTCCACCTGTCATTGAGAAACTTAGTGATGAGACTGTTAAGTCAGTATTTCGAAGACCCAAAATAAAAGAAAGAAACTCCTTCTTTGCTATTCTTTAGAGCCTTGCAATCAATCAATTTTTGATTATCACCCTTATTATGGGACAACAATAAAAGAAAAGTGTCATTCTAATAAAATATTTTTATCTTGATGGACATTATGCTTATGTTTGCAAAATTAATAGACATTTAATTTGAGATTGTGATATCTATATGTGTGACTTATACTGTGTTTGTCATATGGATACCTAGGAAGGCCTAAAAGATAATGAGTATAGATCACAAGCCTTTATAGTTGTAGCAACATGGAAACAAAAGAAAAAGCCAAGCTGAGGTCAAAGGTTTTGTTTTCACTCAAAGGAAAGCCGTAACCATGACAGTGATGATGATGATAATAAGCCAAAGCCTAATCCAAGACTTTTTAGGGTAGGTATAAGGAATCCTAGGCTAAAGCCCAAATCCATACATGAATTGTTGAGAGAATTAGGTTATGAAGGTCTTCTTTCAAAACCTGAGCCTTTTATTTCTCCACAAGTCTTGCCATAACCCATTCCCTTTATGATGTTTTCGTCTTTGTCATTAACTTATGACTCAGAGTTTCCGCCTTTGGAAAGAAGAACCAATCTTGAAACCAAGGTTACGTATAAACTATTTTCTACTCCTACAAAGTTGCTTCTAAGGGAGCAATAAAGCCAGTCTTACAAGTTGAAGAAGTTCTTAATTGGTATGCATATGATGTAATAGTCTAAAATCATGTCCTTCAAATGATTGATTCTCGACTTGACAATCTCACGATTCAGACAGTTTAAACTAATTCCTATATTGATGGACTTTTTGTCTAAATTTAGTAGTTATACTAGAGATTACAATAACAAGTTGCAACACTGGATATAGAATTGAGAAGTTTTATTGCAAAAAGGATATATAAGTCCAGCATTTTCAAAAAAGGAATAGGAGATCAGGAGATTAAAGATCCAAATTAGTCAGATTGAAAAGGACATGACAAAAGATCAAACCAAAGATATTTATGAAACCTATCCTTCCCCAGATATTGCTATACAAAATCCACATCCCCTTCTTCCTTATTCACCCTATCCTCTCAAATCATATTACCAAAAGTGTTTTAAAATAAATTACAAAATTTGTTAACAAAAAGAATATTATTTCCATTAATCATAGCTTTTAAAACAAATACCTAAAATATTTTATTGCAATGACATCCTTCTTTTGTTGCTATCCCATAATAGGATTGATCATCAGAATTGCAAAAAAATAATCTCTTATCACAATTTATAGAATAATCCTTAGCAGGACAAACTGGTTGTTAGTATTTTCACAAATTAAGTTATGAGATTATCTCATGAAACTAAAAATTAAAGATTAAATGTGTGAATACTTTTGAAACTCACACCCAAAAAAGAAAAAAAATAAGATAAGGAAAAAGTTAAAAAAGAAAAAGGAAAGACTATAAGAGAAAAAAATGGATAATAATAACAATTTTTAAAAAATATATATATACATAACACGTTTTAGTCAGTTTAGTTTAAAATATCAAATAATATTAATAAAAATTACATAATACATATATAAATTCAATAAGTTCAAAATTATAAAAAATGTAAGTGTATAATATCCAAATTCAATACTCTCTCTATATATATATTATAAATTTGAGGAGAGCATATATACCCGCCCACCTCACCACACTACTTTTTCATTTTCTCTCGTCACACACACACTGTTTGCTATATATGTTTTGGAATTGGATCCTCTCTAGTGAGGAATCCATAAATTTCCTTTGCAATATCTTACAACCAATTTTTCTTTCTATTTTTCATTTTCTTTTTTTTTTATAAGTTTGACACCTCCATACAAAATCTTATTGCAGGGGAAATTCATGGAATACTCACTGCAGAGGATCTCAATCCATATGTTTTTAGAAACACTTTTATCTCTTTCAAGTCTAAAAAAATATAAAATATGTGTAATTATGAATAATTTTAGAAATTCAAAATAATTTATTTTTTTACTTATTTTTAAAATAAATATAAAATAACAAATGGTTTTAAAACTAATTTTGGTTTCTTAAGTTAAAAATAAAGAGTAGAAACGAATTTTTTTAACACATAATAATCATTTAAAATTTGAATCTCCATTATTATCTTTACTTTTGATTTGACATAGGAAAAAAAATCCTTGGACTCGAGGTATTGACTCACAAATATATAAATTTCAAACTAAACATAGGTTATACACCCCACAAAAATTAATGTACCAAAAAAATTTTTTTAAATAGAGAATTATTCAATAGTATCAGTTGTAGTTATAAAACTGTTTAAGAAGTAAAATTTTGGACTTCTTGAGCTTTTTGCCTAAAAAAATGTGTTTGAGTTTGAAAAGTATTAAATATATATTCTATAGTTTTGAACAAATTTGTTGGCATTGCCAGAATGCCACCAAGGTTTTTATTTTTTGTGGTGTTTTCACCTTTATAAATTAAGTCTATTTTTAAACTTTTTTTGATAAAATGTTTTTTTATCTATAAGATTATAATATATCTTATTTGATTCATTAGATACAAATTTAGTATCATTTTAAAAAAATAAAATAAATGGATAAAACATATAATAAATGAAAATAATTTATAAAAAAAACTCATTATAAAATTACATCAGTATTAGAAATAAAAAATAAAAAATAAAAAACTTATTTATCCAAATTGTGACATCACCCAAGGCCTAACTGTTTATATCAATTTCACAACAAATGCTTTACAACTTTGGGTCATTCTTAGCACTATTTTCTTCTACTCTAACATTTAGTACTATGTATGATGATCGGTATTTTAAACATAGAAATTGTTGCATCAAGGATTTATGGCATCACATTAGCCAATTCTTCCTATCCTTATATTTGGACTTAAATTATCTAATGACCACCTATACGAACAATACATTACAAGAAACATAGTTGGGTTAATAGCAAACTCAGTGTGAAAAAAGAAAGTCATGCTGTGGCATTGGAAATTACTATTTTAATGAATATGTGTGTTTAGTTTCTTTTGTTATTTTTATAATTAATGTGATTTTATAAAATTTTTGTTACAAAATTATTTTCATGTATTACTTATTATGTCAATTTACTTTATTATTTTAAATGATATTAAATTTGTATTTAATGAAACAAGATATAGTATAATACTATAAATAAAAACCCACGTTTTACATGAAAAATTAAAAAGGCCTACTTAAAATTAAAAAAAAAATCACAAACAAATAAAAGGGAATTTGAAGGCATTGCCACCAAATTTCCAAAGAAAGTAAGAAAAGTGGGGTTTTAAGACATGTTTGTTACCGAGTTTTCCAAAACTATAACATATGGATATGATATTATTTAAACTCTTGTTGCTCGTAAAGGAGGTATGCTAAATATGAGAAAATTATAAGTTAATTGATAAAATAATTTTGTTGGGCTTACAAATCAATATCATGTTGACTTTATTTCCATCTAATAATACGTGACGAAAAAACAGTTCAATATATTATCTTACACATTTGAGTCATGCAATTTAGTAACTATAATTTACAACTCTTGAAATCTCTGAGAGGAGTTGGCCAAGAAGCTGGTTCAGATGTTTAGGTGGGAGCTGTGTTTGAAGGTGAAGCACAGCAACTTGTCTTATTATTGTAATTTTTTCATTTCAAATATGATTTCTGATTGTCTTATTTGTTTTGGTGTTGTTATGGAATGTATTTTAAATGGGCAGCATTCTTGAATTTTTGTCCGTTGGTTATGACACGTCACAAGGCAACCAGCTAAATTGGTCAAATGAGCTTTATGTTGGTGAATTCGATCATTTGAGGAACTGCAATCTGTACTGTGAGGAGACGTGTGGGCCAGTCCCTCCAAGACTGAGGGATGGGAAATCTGATATGGATGCTTTAACATTTGACATCCAACCCAACCGAGGTTTTACAGGTATTTTCCCATTTTGGAAGAAGAAGTTTCTCAAGCATCTGCAAATTGGATATGTTCGTTAAACATTAAATTTTTATACGCTAACACGATAGTGTGATGCTTGAAGTTCTCACTTCCTATCCGCTTCCTTTGCAAGGTTGAATTTGAACGACAGTAACTTCTATTGGATTCTATTCCCGTATTGTATTTAAAGTTATTCTTTTATTTTTATTTCTAACAGTTGTAGTGGCAGCAATAATAGCGTTGTTCTTTTTCCCCAGCACATATAATTTTATTTCTGTCATGAGATTATCTGAATTTGCTCTGCGTTGCAGGTTTATTTAACAACATGGCTTGCTGAAGTAAACATAGACACTTTTAGGTGGGAACGCAAAATATTCAGAGCTTGTGTACGTGCCTTTGAACTCCTAATGCATCTTCTTCTCCCCCTCTCCCTCTCTTATTAGGGCGGACGAGATATTTGCTGCTGTTGGGGAGGAAATACATGTTAGCATATTCTGAGATTCCATTGATCATGAGTGAGAACCGAGAAAGTCTCTGTATGGCCATCACGAAGAGCATGTTGTGAGTCAAACATAACTAGTTAGCCTTCCAAAGACTCTTTAAGATTTTGTGTCACACTTGACTGTACGAAAAACATAAAGAGCATATCACCTGAAATACTTCAAATAAAGTGAGGTATGAAAAAAGAAAAAAAGTGAGACTCACGTAACAGTTATGAGTCTCACTTGTTTCTCTCTTTTTATCTCTTTACTTTATTTTTAAAAATATTTTAGGAGATTTAGGTCTAGAAACATAAGAGAGCTGTTTGACTCAATCTAGAATTGTCTCCATAACCAATGCGAGAGAAATATTGGTTTGCCGGGGCAGTATGAAAGAGAACCAAGATAAATGAAGATAAGCTGTCTGGGTCTCATGAGAGGAGCATAATGCAGACGGAGGATTATAATAGGATGCATGTGCTCAACTATTTTGTAGGATAGTATAATCGGTGACCTCGTACTTTGGTAAAATTTTATATGTTGTCATTATTTGGGTTTTTCAATAAATAATTGATATGTGGATAGAATTTTTTAAAATATTTAATTCTGTAATTATAAATTAAAAAAAATTTTGGGCTCTTCTATTGAGAGTTTAATCTCTCAAAAAGGTTAAATTCTTCACTGTTCGATTGTCTCAAGATTCGAATGATTGTTTTGAAATTTGCCATAATATTTTATGATCATATGCATATCACAGAGCATGATTGGGCTCTCATAATCTTGAAAAACTTCTTGTGTTTTTATTATAATCGTTGTACAAGAATGAGCCAACACAACTAAACAAATAGATCAACATTCTGGCATTAAATTGCACTTTTTGTTGTCAAATTGATGAACAAAGAAAAAGAAAAATAAAATAATGTAAGGAAAGGGTCTCATATTACCTTAGCCATTCAAGGAATAGGCCCTCTAATTCCGTCTTTATTTAATATATATATATATATATATATTGGTATTAATTTATTTATTTTAAAAACAAATATTGGTATAAATAGATGAACTGAAAATGTTAGTTGGGAATGGAAGAGTGGCATTGAATAGCTTGTTGGACCAACCGAATCTGAAGTGTACACAAAATTCCATGCAACAATAAATTGTTTCACATTTAGCCATCCAACTTAACTAATTAACTTAAACATTAAATAGCTAGCCCACTTTGACAAATATTATAAAAGAATATAAGGTGATTTTATGCTGTCTCAATTATTTTGTTATTTGTTAAGATTGATTGATGGAAATAACATCATGTTTGATATGATACAGATGAAGAAGTAGATGTATTTTTTTATACAATTATGTAATGTTTATTATATATTTATAATTATTATTTTAATAATTAAATTATTTTTTAAATAATAAAGATATAAAAGTAATTTTTTATTTCACCCCTTCACTTATTTATTTTTTACGTTTTCTTCTTCCTTACAATATCATACCAAATGTATTTTAAATTTATTATTTACAAATAAATAATTATACTTACAAAGTTACTAAATTAATATTTAAAGAATGCTTTAGTTTAAGTGATATATTCTCTAAATATAAATACCAAAAGATATATTTATATACATAACTTCAATTTGCACCTCCTCCTTTTCCCTTTCTTTACTTTATAGACTTTGTACTTTCCTACTAACAAATCCTAAGGCCTCGTTTGGTAGACGGGAGAGAGCATTTATGGAATGAGAATGAAAAATGGAATGGGAATAGAAAGGAATCTTGTACTCTATAGGTATATTTGGTATGATAAAAAAAAATCTAAATATTTTTACTTTTTTATATTTGAAATGGGATGAAAGAGAGATTGAAAGACTAAAATATTCTTAATTATTTTTAATTATCAATAAAAATAAAAAATAAAAAAAATAATTATTTTTTATTTTTTATAATAATAAAATAATAATATTTTAATTTTAAAAAATTAATTTTAATTATCTCTATCACCATAAATTTAAACACACAAGGATAAGATGGTTCAAAAATTTGCTTTACTTTAAGGTAGACTACTTTCTATAAAAAAAATGAAGGTTTGTACTCTCTCATGTTTGAGGGGTTGAACTTTCCCAAAGAAAAAGCTACCTTATATACCAAATAGGTTTTCCCTATTCTCCCATTTTCTTTCCCATTCCAGGAATACTCTTTCTTGTATATCAAACGAGGCCTGAGCGACCAATATCATACAAGTATTTATGACAAGCTTATATTACGGAGTTATCTTGGTATCTATCTATATTTTTTTTTATTTTTTTGATATAAAACCAAACAATGAAGTAAACTGAGCCGAATTGGCACACTGGACCAAGGGGTTGGGGTTTGTACAGTTCTATGAATCCCATTGCTTGAGAGGGCATTCAATATCTCTTTTTTTTTTTTTTTTATCTTTGAGCATAATGGAGTAAAAGTTCGAATTATAGATTGCTTGTTAAACTATCTACACTTTTCACCATTAGATGACCATCTTGTTTATTAATTGTTCAATTCATCGAAGTCCTAATTTATGTGAAGAAAATTAATATTAAATAAGCTATTCAATTTGTAAATGGTAAATATAATTATTTTTCGATTTTGAATTTAAATTGGTTTAATAATTATTCATTTCTTTTCCTGTTAGATCACACTTAATAATGTATGATAAATATAATTCTTTCTTTACATAAAGTATAGAAGTAAGAACAAAATAATTTCGTTTGGTCTGATGAAAATGAATAAATTATTTATTTATTCTAACTTGTAATTGTCTTTTTTTTTTCTTTTTGGCTATAATGTGAGTGACATATTTTTAAGTGGATTGGAATAAATTGAATATATTTAAAAATTTTCGTAAAATATTAATCAGATAGCATCGTCAAAAAAAGAGAGGTAAGTTGAGATTTGAGGCGGTTTTAAGTTTTAAAAATTAATGAATATATGAGTTGGTTTAAAAACAAGTAAATCTGTTCTACTTTAGTCTTTTCGTCTAGTAATCCAAGTTTTAAGAGGAAGAATTAATGGGCAAAGAATTTATTACATTTGAATATTAAATTGTAACCCTAATTTTTAGAGATAAAGCTATATAACTCTAATAATTTAAAGATCAAATAATTTATTTACTCTCTTTGTAATTATAAAATAAAAAAGAAAAAGAGTATGGCAAAAATGATGTGGATGGGGTGAATTTTGGTGAGGAATGGCAAAAGAGTATGTTTATATTTTAAGTTTCTTTTCTTATTTTATTGAAATTCCAGACACCATCTTTTTTTTTTTCCCCTTAAGTGGAAATAATAGTTCCATGTAAAGTGAGAAAATTGGATGCCAAACATTAAAACTCACATTTTCGAGAGTTTACTCCCCCAGCAAATAACAAATAAATCTAAGAGATTGAAATATTATTTTAACTAATTATTTAAAGAGAATTTATATACAATTCATCACAATAGACTTTTCAGGAGATGATATTTCGGGCTTAATTTTTGTCAATGTTAAAAAAAAAATCGCAAGGCTTTTTCAGAAAGGATCAACTTATGTAAAAGCTTTGTAGAGTAAATTTTAAAAAAATGCGTAATCATATAATATTAAAATAGTTTAAAAATATATAAATTCACATAACAAACACTTTGAAAACTCTTTCACTGTTACAGAAATTGAATCGTTCAACTACTAACAAGCTTTTGCAAGTTTTGTTGGGCATTGAATTCCACTGCCGCAACCAAACAGAGTATAGGAGTAAGCTGTAAAAGAAGCCAAACACGGTCCCTCATGCAAAAATTGAATCATCCAACCACTAAAAAGCTTTTGCAAGTTTTAATTTGATCCCAAGCAATAATTGCATTTTGTAAGGTTGGAGAGAGAAATAGGCATATGAATCTTATACAAAGTTTTGTGAAAGATTCATTTGGTATAAGTTTTGTTTGAGCATTTAGATTATGTTTGGATGAATAGTGAAGAGTAAAATGATTAATTTAATTTAATTTTTTATTTAAAATATTTTTGTAAAATAAAATGGACTAATGGAAATATTTATAACAAAAAATAATATCATTATAATTATATTCTTTTTAACCTATTATTTTTAAGGATTATAAAGATAATATTAGAAAAAAATTTACAAGCCATTTTATTCTATTCATTTTTATTATAACTTTCAAATAATGTTAAAAGGACTTTCTTTTCTCTCATTAAACTAACAAACAATAAAATAAAATATGACTTTTAATTCTATTATGTTATGTTTTAGTAAAGTAGACAGATTTTTTTAAAAAATAAAAATAATAATAGAAATGGGAATAACATAAAAATTTATTATATAAAATCATATTTGATATAACTAAAAAAATGAGAATATTTTTTTATTTTAATATTTGATAGAATAAAAATAATACAAGAATAGAAATGAAATATGCACAAATGATTAAAATGCCTATAAAACCAAAAAAAATTAAAAATTAATTTTTATTAATTAACATAAAACAAAAAAATTAAAGTTAAACATATTTATAATTTTATATTAAAATTTTTAAATTTTAAAAGATTTAAAAATAAAAAATTTTAATTATGAAAAAATAATAGTTTAAGATCTCAAGTTAAAATTTTTTATTCTTTAATTTTTTAAAATAATTTTAAAATTTAAAGTCATTTAATATAAAATATTATTTTTATCTGAGGCAAAATATTTTTTTCCTATATTGATAATAACTTTCCTTCAAAATTTAGATGAAATAAACAGTATTTTGAAACCGTAACTTTAGAATCTATTAATCTTTGCATCCTTAACCTACAAATACAATATTTACTTAATCTCTATCCCTCTCTCCCCCTTTCTTTGCCTTTTTTTTTTTTTTAATGTACCAAACATGTCAATATCACTGAGTCATTCCGTGAATTCCACGACGGCAACCAAACAGAGTATAGGTGTAAGCTAAAAAGCGAAGCCAAACACCGTCCATCAACTTCGATAGTAACGAAGCCAGTAGACCTGGACACATACGAAGGCAGTATAAAGAACCCCATTGTTTCTCCCCTCTAAAACCCCACGCTAACATACACACGCCCTCTTCGTGGCCTCCGTCCTCTCCTCTCTTTCTCTCTTCCTTTTCCCTTCTTCGAATCTCAGATCTCTCTCACAAATGGCCTCCATTACCGGAACCACCATGTCCGCGACCTCTCTTTCCGGCTCATTCAAACACAGACCGGTATTCAAATTCCTGTTTTTCTTCTTCCTATTATTTGTTTCACCGATTGATTTACCTAGATTTTGGTCTATGTTCTGTTTGAAAGCCGTTCTGATCGTATGCATTTACCTGGAAAAAAATGTAACTCAGGTTCTTGTGTGCATCATGGGTCAGAAATAGTATTAATTGAACTCGGTGACGTCAAGTGCTAATCTGTTTTGGAGAATTTTTTTTTTCCTTTCTATCTATTGTGGAATTGAGCTTGAAATTTGTTTATGTCTCAGATTTTGATGTGATATAATTAGGCACCTGCATTTTTAGGAGATATATTGTATAATAGTCTGTAGAAGGTGAGAATTTCTTGCTCATTTGCCTCTGTAAAAATGATACTCGTATTTATTTGTTCATATGGTCTGTAATTGGATTAACCGATATTGAACTTTGAAGGGTACTGAGTAATTTATTGGAAGACCGAACCTCTTACCTACTCTTATGGAAGTAGATGATTAAGAGTCTCAAACCTTTTGAATTTTACTAGGTCTTCTTTGAGTTATTTCCATTTGAGAAATTCTACTTAGCCATATGCTTTAACAGAGTCATCACCGATGGCATGGGAGCTTTGTCTAAGTAAAATCCAGAGTCCATAATAAATCTATGCCAGTTGACTGTTGTTTTGATGGCATAGATGTAATTGTTTTAGACCACATCTCTTATTTTTCAGTCAAGCTGACCTGCAACAGTGCAATCTTCTTTAGAATGCACTGGTATACTGCTTATGAGTTTCTGTTGTACATGGTAGCAATTTAATGATTGACTTTGGTGTGCTTAATGACTTTACGAAAGGAAATTAGTCTTGTCTATAGTTTTTCCCGTGTTTTTGGTTATTTCTAAACATATACTGCTTCCAATATTCATCCAATTCTTCTTTTTGGATGCAAAAACAGGCCCCTCTTGCCAGGATCTCTAACCCAAACTCAGTTTCCCTTTCAATTAAAGGGAAAACTTTTCCATCCATTACGTTGCAGCCCAGAGTATGTCGGTTTCAAGTTAAATGTGTGGTAAGTTTCTCAGAAATAAACCCTCATATTGTTTTTCCTTGGCTTATAGTCATCTACCTTAACAATGGATTTTTTTTCTTTAGTTTTCAATTTTATTCTTGACTTTTTAGTTAACAACTATGCTCCAGTCAATTATCATCTGTGAAATGCCTACAAATGTTGCTTGTAACTCCCAAAAAAGGAAAAAAAAAAAGTTGCTCTTGCACCAAAAATTTTATTTCGGATCATTACATATGCCTATTTGCATTGTAAAATTTCTGCTAATGAAAGCTGATATTGTACTGAACCATCTCCATGACAAAAGCTGCTGTGCTGTTGTCATTTGAAGAATATCTTTTCTATTGAAATTACAAAGACCTTCATCATGTGCTTGGAATCACAGAAAACTTTCACTAAAATTTTTCTATTTGGTACTAATGTGGCCTGAATTTTTCGTAATAAGTAATAATATGATATGATTAGCGTGGAATTTTAAATTTTGAGCAGGCTAAACCAGAGACAGTGGACAAGGTGTGTGAGATAGTCAAGAAACAATTGGCACTACCAGATGGCTCCACCATCAATGGAGAGTCCAAATTTGCTGCACTTGGAGCTGATTCTCTTGACACGGTAATTTCATATTTGTCCTTGCTCTGTTGTTGCTATAAAAAATTCGAAAATTCTTATAAAAATACAGATTGATAACTAAATTAAGATTTTAAACCACTTAATAGTATTAATCATCTTTTGTTATTTTGAATTTCACATGACTTTAGTTCTTTTTTCCTTTTTCTTTTGTTAGAGCTTTTCCTGTTATTTCTGTTTCTCTTCTTTGGAGGGAGGAAAAAAAGAGGTTGTAAATAAGAAAAAGGGTAATCGGTTGGTGCATGATAAGGAGGTTGAGCGCTTATAAATCTTCATATTTAACCATGGCATATCTTGATTTATGTAAAACAAGTTAAGACATCACCTCATGCTGGTGGAGTGACTAGAAATACATACAGGAGTAACAGGACTATCTATCGTCAATGTTTTTTTTTTTTTGGTATACAGAAGCTAGCTATATCTTCTGTCCTACTTTGCAATTCTTGTATCCTGAGTCAAACTCCCCAGCTTGTTGTAACAAATTTGGTTCCTTTTTTCCCTTACGTTGTCCCAGTCCTCGAGTCTTTATAACTTTTGTTGTCAGTATAACATGTTTAACGCGATTCTCGTACAAGAAAATGGCGATTGTCTTTCATGTTGTTCAATCATTTGACTTGATTTTCAAAATTTTTGCAGGTTGAGATTGTGATGGGACTTGAAGAGGAATTTGGTATTAGCGTGGAAGAAGAAAGCGCCCAGAAAATTTCCACCGTTCAAGAAGCAGCAGATATGATTGAGAAGCTTATTGCAACTAAGAGTGCTTAAACTATCATAGATAGGACTCAGAAGTCGATTTTGAAGTTTGCTATATTGACTGAAGGAATTTTAAAGTTCTGATTTTATCTTGGTATATTTCAATTTGATGGTTGACTACTATAACTCTTCTAGGACTATTGTATTACGATTATGTATTTTGTAGAACTTGAATGACTTCTGTGGTTTTAACTTTTCCTGTCATTTAAGGTAAATTTATTCTACGACCGTGTTGTTTTACGAAAACAATGCCTCAGAATTACGCAGAGTGAAATTAGATTTACTTTTCTTTATAGGATAAGGCTTGGGTAGACATTTTTAGGTGATTGTTATCAGCTCTTTAATATAAATATACTATGTAAAGGAAATTTTTTAACTATTAAAAAGATTTAAATGCTTCCCCTTAAATTAACTTTTAAAATGGGACAACTCTTCAAACTATCATCTATAAGGATTTAAATCTGTATGTCCAATAATTCGAAAGTCACAAGAAACTTTTAAAGTGAATTATTAAAGTTGCAAACTAGGGATATGTTAAATAGCATGTTGGTCAAATAGTATCACCCATAAAGGTTTAAATCTTTTTGTCCAGTAATTCAAAAGTTAGAAGAAGCTTTCAAAGCGAATAATTAAAGTTGCAAATTAGTGATGTGTTAGATGTGACAATTGAAAGAGGGCATGTTAGTCAAACAGTGTCGATGGAAACGGCATGTTAGTCGGACAATAAAATTTGGACAGAACAATTTTAATATTAAAGGGTAATTGTAGTTTAAGAGAGTATCTTCAGATTTTGAAAGTCAAGAGTAACCAACCACAAATGATCCAAAATTAAATAGGAGTATCTACACTCTTCACTTCTGAAACTTGAAATAATTCTATAAGTACCACTACCTCAGAGTGGCCCAAAGTCAAATCTTGTAAGGCATTCTAGAAGAAACTCTTGACTTTTTACTAACCTCAACGTGTATTTCATTTCAAGTGATCTTTACATGAAATTATGGTTCGAATATGTCTTGTCTCACATGAATTTTTTTTTTAACATAGGTAATAAAAATTCTTGATATATTTGGTTCGATTTTTAATGTTATCCCTTTCATAACTTTTTACTCACAAAGTTTTATACTTTTTATAATAATAATAATAATAATAATAATAATAATAATAATAATAAATAAAATAGTAATGACGGATTCGAATCTTCGCGGATGTCCGATCCTCCTACTGTAGCTTTCCTTTTTGTTGAGGCGATTTTGTTATAACTCGATCAAATAAAGGATATTCTTATGTTGAAAAAAAAAGGCAAACGAGTTAATTATATGCTTTTATAAATAAATACGTTTTCATGCAAATGATTATAATTTTATCATATTTGATTTTATAGAAATTGTTTTGACAATGAGAGAAAATAGATAATTGATTAAATATAATTTATGTAAATAGATCCTTTTTGGTCACCATGTAAATAGATTTATAAATTAAAAGTTTTTGAATCTAGCCTAGGCTAAACCTTGCTTGACCCCACTGGGCAAAATAAGTTATGGGCTGCTCCAATTCATTGGCATATCCACACTTTAGATACAGCTCAACTACCTCGTGTATATTAATATACTTTTGTTAAAATAAAATAAATTAAAAAACATTAAAAAAAGAATTGTCATATGAAAATATTCAAACAGAAAATAATTTGTTGTAGTTTAAAGTATGAATAATGTCTGTAAATTGACAGAGTATCCATTACATTTCAAAACTTTCTCGAGTACCCTGGACAACAAACATGCTGTCACTGTTCACCCACCTCATAAATGGAGATGAACAAAATGCTTAAATCTCAATATGTATGTGTATATAACCATTCAATTATTAATTTTATTAGTTTTAAATTATATTAATAGTTATTTGAGAGATTTAGATTTTTGTTATAATTTTATATGAATAGATTTTATGTTAATAAATTTTAACCAAAAAAAATCATTTCAAAATCTTTATAAGTAAATGAGTTAAACAATTTATGTGTTCTACCCAATCTATTTTAAAATTTACTCATTATATATGAGTTTAAAATAAAGATTATAGTATTCTACCTATTAAAATTTTTATTAATATTTTAAAAATAGATCGGATATTGAATTAGGATAAAAAATAATTCATAATTTAGTAGTTTAACTGGAGTTGAATTGTTATTCTAAATATATATAAGAAAGAATAAATATATATACACATAATATTTTATATTTAAATTAATATATATTATAAAAATATTTAAAATAAATATAAATAACTTAAAATATAAAAATAATTAAAGCATTTTATATATAATAACAAATTTATAAGAAATAAATTGAGTAAAATCCATAAGACATCATAGATCTTTATTATAAAATATCAAAAATCTATTTTAAACAAAATAAAAAAATTAGTTTTTCACATGTTCAATATCAAATTAATTAATTTTTATCAATTTTATTAAATTTTGACTATTTTTTTAATCAGTTTTAAGGGTTATGACTTCATGATCAGTTTACCTTTTTTCTCAATTTAACTAATCGATTTGGTCTATTTTTATAACCATGATTCCTACTCACATACCTGCCCTCTAATGGCAGAATGATGGTGAATTTGAGTTGTCTATTAGAAACATGTGATCAACTAGAGACTATACAGAGAGACGCCAAGTGAGAGTATAGCTATAGCAGGTGAAGAATCCAAGGATTGTAAAAGGAAAGAAGACAGCAAAAACAGACAAAAACAGGTTTACCCAAACACTATTACTATTGAAATTTCTCATTTGATTGGGGTGCGCGTGATCCATTATTGGATTAAATATAATTTAAAAGACACCTAATTCCGGATCATTAGGTGTCTCTCACATGCCCTTCAGTAGCCAAATAATTTTCTAAATCATGTTCCATCACCTCAATATATGACATGCAACATGAAAGAGCTGGAATCAACTCTTAATTTTCATAAAGTTATCAGTTAATATAAATAAATTAACCCAATAACATATATATATATATATATAATTTTCTAGTAAAATTTACTGTATTTACACATTTGATTACTTTACTCTCTTAGTTGCTAATTACTTTTTTAAATTATGAGACATCACCTCAATATATACGGAAACCAACTCTTAAATTTTACAAACAGTTTTGGTTAAATTTAATTAATAATAAATAAATAAACAAAATTAATCATAAAAATACATTTAAACATATTAGACTATACGCTTTAGTTAAAATTATTATGCTTACTTATTAATTTATGATTAACTTGATTTAAATATACTTAAGAATCTATCAAATTTTCAATAGGTTTCCAGCTCTGAGCGAGAGTGAAGCTAGAAATGCAAAAATGATGTCAAAAAGGTTCAATCATGGGCATTTGATTGGAAAGACAAAGGATCTTTCGGCATCATGAATAAACAAAAAGAGAAAAAGCCAACCTATATAATTACAACTGGGAAAATCTACAGTAGAATCAGCTCCCAACAAAAAAATCTTAAGCCGAGCAAGAAAGTAAAAACAAGGAGGGCCATCATATATCATATATTATATGTAAGAATGACAGTAATTATAACACACAATAAAG
Source organism: Erythrophleum ivorense (assembly GCA_026724425.1). Taxonomy (NCBI): domain Eukaryota; kingdom Viridiplantae; phylum Streptophyta; class Magnoliopsida; order Fabales; family Fabaceae; genus Erythrophleum; species Erythrophleum ivorense. The sequence continues at coordinate 559,349 of JAIUCV010000181.1, forward strand.
AGAATAATTAATCTAACCTAACTGCAACAACAATAATTAAATCTTCCACACACCCCCAAGTAGTCATTCAAATTCTCATACTCTGCATATAAACCAGTAAGCTACAAAACCTGCAAAAACAGCCATGGCTGAGCTAGAAGAAGCTAGAGTTGTAGGTGTGTTAGAAGAAGCCTGGATTAACCCAAATGGTGAAAATGCAGAAAGTGGTCCAGGAGCTCCAGAGCCATCATCATCATCTGGGTTTGGAGGGCTCGGGCTTGAAGGAATGGTGGGAATGTCTGAACCAGTTGGAGTAGGCAAAGCACCACCCGGAGAAGGCAAGAGTGGAGTAATGTCTGGGGATAATTCTCTGAAAGAAGATGGAGAAGACAGAGGAGGATCTGTCAGTGGTGCTGGTGAAGGAGAAAGAGTGGGAATTTCTGTGTAAGGTTGTGAAGATAAAGAGAGAAGAGGTAAGAGCATGAGTGATATGAAGAAAAGTGCTTGATGATGCACAGTGAGTGAGGCCATTTTCCAATGATGAAGAAATCAAGAGTCACACTACTACGACTACCTGGAGAATGGAGATGGGTAATTGTGATAGAGAGCTTATGAGGGAGTTGGAATGTGTGGGCTTCTTCTATTGGGAGTTATGATTGCCACCCTTAAATGGTTAGGACTCGCAGCAAAAATTATCAGGAGATATATATCATTCACAGTAAGCTTGTCTAAAGAATCAATAGAAAATTATTAAATTATGAAAGAGGATTCTACCACAGTTCAATAATTTTTTTTTATTGTTGGCCAAAAAATATAATTTTTATTAATTTATTATAGAATTAGCTGATATATTATGTATAATTAAAGTTTTCTTAATAAATTGGTCTGTAGAAAATAATCAATCATATATAACTTGATTAAAAGAATATAAATATATATATCTATATGTGTGTTTGTGCTCTGAGATGATAGTTAAAGAGAAAAAGAAATTTAGTTCAGTTACATATTATGTTTGGAATGAGTGTGACTTGCAAGTTTTTTACTCTATAAATTAAAAAGAAAAAAAAATGTGGTTTCGAGCTGGCAATGTATAGACAATGAATTTTAGCAATGTGGAATAAATCATTTTTTATCTATAAGAATATTAAACATATAAGATTTTCATAACAATGCGTTTTATGATTAATTTTAGAGTAAATTATTTTTTCACTAAAAAAATGCTTAAATTATATAATTATCATTTCTATTATTAAAATATACATAAATTTTCTGCAACTAAAATATCTTAAACAATAATATTAAATTTTTTATTAAAAAATATAACTTATTAAAAATATAAATTTGTCAGATTTTATTTAAATATTATTTATTTTTTCCCTAAAAGATATAAAGTTAATTTAAATAAAAAAATAACTATTGTTATTATAAATCAGTAAATGAACATGAATCAAACCAACCTTGTACCTGCAGATAAGAATTTCTCTTGATTGGAGTGTCTAGAAGGTACGCCGATCCTCTGTGTCAACATATGTTATTGCAAATGGTGCAGTAACAGTAAAATGCTGTTTTTTAATTTTTAATTTTTTTAGCTTTTGGGTTTAAGATTTGATAAGAGAGATAAATGGCCTGTTTGATTTGATTCTGCAAAATAATTTTTTTGTTTTCAAGAACAAAAAAATAAAAAAAAAATCTGTTTGATAATGTGTTTTTAATGAAGTGTTTTGTAAAACAAAAAAACAAAATTTTGTTTTCAAAAACAAAAAAATCAGAACACTTTTTAAGTGTTCTGTAATTTTTGTTCTACAGAATCAGATAAAAAATAAAAAAATAATTACTTTTTAAAATAATGATTCAAACAAATTTTTTAATTTTTTTATTTTCAAAAATTTGTTCTTGAAAACATATGTTTTGAAAACATTAAAACAAAAACAATTTTAAACAGGCCCAAAAATTGTGATTTTGAAGCAACAAATTTAACTTATAAAAAATTATATTTTAAAAATTTTAATTATAATACAATTAAATTTTTAACTTAAAGATTATATTTAAACTTTATATTTTAAAAATAATAATTTTAAAGATAAAAATTTAATTATAATAAAAAATCATAGTTAACATTTTTAAAATTAAATTTTTTGTTTTCACAATTATAATTATAATTTTTCTTATTAAACTTTAAATCCAAAAGTATTAAAAAAAACGCATTTTATCCGTCTGCAGTCGATGCACATATGTTTTGAAGATAGAAAATCCTTGGATTCTTTTCACTCTCTCCACCCCTACCAGAGGGTGGGGTCAACTGAAGCACACGTGGCTAGTGTCTATTCGATGGTCATAATGAAATAGTGTTTGTTGTTGTGTTTGTTTTCGTGAAGTGACAAAGATTGGGACATTTTTCATGTTTTCATGTGATGTGTTTGGTAAGAGAGCATCCATTTCGGCCCGTGATAATTGGTGCATTACAGCTCTCTGATTTCTCATCAGAAAAATTTACCATCAATCATTTTAAATCAAAAATATTTATGTTAAAATATTTTCAATTGTAATTTTTTTCTAAATACCTAAGAGCCCTCTATTCTCATATTTATTAATTTGAACATACCAAATGGGGCAAGGTTAGATTTTGGTCTAGCATTGAAAATGTCATAATCATCCTCCCTGCTCGTTCAAGTGTAATTCAAAATCTAACCCAAAAGCTGAATGATCCAAAAAGGTTCAAAATTTATCACTTACTATCTAATCTAATTTTCAAATTCTCAACCATTCGTGCTTTCTATTCTAAATCTTAATGGAACTGCATGGACACCCATACCTCATAATTAGCATATTTATCAACACAAGGCAAAGCAGTGAAAAGGGAAAAAGGTAAGTCTATCTTTCCTGCTTGGAATTTTACATGTTAGTGAGGTATTATTAATACATGGTTGTTGGAAATCCCATCAAAATAGGATCTTGGAATTTCAACTATGTTAAATATTGTAATAAAGGTCAAATTATTATGTTACACTTTAAAATTTTGATCAGTTTTTAACTTATAGTTGTCTTGTCACTGAACTTTTTGTCAATGTGATATAAAATTATGTTAATGTAATTAATTATTTATTATTTTAACACTTTACATAACTTGTGCCAATTGAGTCTAGTTCTTTAATTTAGGTGACACATGTGACTAAATTTTACTCTATTTGGTCTTATATGCAAAAAATAAATAACTAACTCACAAGAATTAAGAAATTTGATTAAAAATAATTGATCTTCTTAATTTTATTTTAAATAAAAATAATTTTTTAGGAATATTCTTATTTAATATATGTATTTTCTTTTTAAAATTAATAACAGTTACTGTTCATAATTTGAAAGACTCATTCAATAGAGGGTATAATCGGAATATTATAATAAATATACTAGACATTAATAGTTTGTTTTTTATATTTTAGACTAAATCAAATATTAAAAAAGTCTCTTATATTTGAGATTGGACGGAGTATTTCATTATTTACTTTAACATTTTTTGTTGGTTGGAATTAGATACATTTGAGTAAACAAAAAGTAATAATAATAATAATAATAATTTTATAAATAAAAAATAACTTTCATACTCTTACTTTAAAAAATATTAAATACTATTAAGTAATAATTATAATAGTATAATATATTCCATAAAATCTTTTTCTTTCATTTTATTTTCCATTTAGATGTCTGACAGAGTATTAAGATTGAAATGTAATTGGGCATGTCAAAAATGGTTAACAAGAAGAGAGGATTAATAACATTATAATAAGGACTAAACTAATTTTTATTTAAATATATAAAAATCTAACAATAAATTTATAAATTATAGAGATCAGATTAAAAATGAATATAACTTTATAGAGCACAAAGCTTTTTCTTTATTTTGGTTTAAAAAATTTTTTTTAATAATAAAGATGATTGAATTAAAGACCTTTTATCCAAGCTTGTATAGCCAATAACTTGAACTATCCTGAGTAACTACCAACAAAGTAAATTATTTTGTAATAAAATTATTTATAAATCTTAATTTCTCCCTCACTTTTCTATCATCCAAAATGACTTGTATTATATTGAAATATATTTTTTTATTAGTTTAATACTACGATCAAAATATTCTTCGGCTTTGTCCAAAATATCTTAAAAGCGAACAATTTTTACATGCACAAAGAGTACTACGTTATTTATATATTAAATAGTTAATATTTATTTTACACTTGGACCTCAATTATACTACAGGTGAATCCTACTTGACAAGTTAAATTCTAGCCACTAATTATATCTAATGCACCATGCATAAGGTACGTTTAAATTTTTTTTTTAAAGGCGCACCTTCATCATCTAATATTAAAAAATAAAATAAAAATTCATATAGCAATATATGTGGGTATGTTGTGTGTTAATTATAAAAAATAAAAAAATATTCAAATATCAATATACACACTTTTAATTATATTAATTGTTGTCTAAAATATTTTATTTTTTGTTGTGATTTTATAAGAACATATTTTTATAAATGAGTCTCAATTTAATTTTTTTAAAAAAATTGTTCATTATAATTTTTTTGAATAAATAAATTTGAGTTTCATTATTCAAAATTTTAATAAAAATAAAAATAAATTATCCACTAAATTTGAGGAATATCTGACTGTCTCGTGGGGAATCCAAACTAAGCTAATTGCTAACCCTTTGGTATGACACTGTAAAACCAAACATTTAGGAAAAAACGAAGGAGGTTGAAGAGGTAGAAGAACTCATTTCTTTGCAAAGCTCACTGAAACATCTGAGTTTCATGGAGAAGATGTGGTAGGAGAGCATAGAGATTACGTATTTTTCATTGCTCTTTAAAGTTGCCTGCCACCATGGTAGGCCATTAAGTTTATTTGTGATAGTGTTGGCAAGGTTTTGCTTTGTTTCTAACGTTCTTAAGCAGACAGACTTGGTTTCCCCATTACGTAAATGGAACAACCCAATTTTCTTATACTTTTAGGTATTGTCCTTGTGAAAATTAAAGCCAAAGTACGTGACTATGAATGATTTTGTCATGCGTTCTGATTTGTTCAAGACTACGTCTAAGGTGGTGGCCCTATTACGGTGTGGTAGAATTTCTCATGCACGGAAATTGTTTGACGAAATGCCAAATAGAGACTCTGTTGCTTGGAATGTTATGATAAGTGGCTATTCTCAACTGGGACTTTACCACGAAGCTCTGTCTCTCTTCGGTGACATGAGAGTCTCCCATTCTAGACCCGATAACTTCTCGTTCTCTGCAACGCTAAATGCGTGTGCAGGTGCGTACCATCTTCAAATTGGAACAAGAATTCATGCTTTGATTGTTGTTTCAGGGTACTTATATTATCTTCCTGTATGTAACTCTCTAGTTGATATGTATGGGAAGTGTTTGAGTCCTGATGATGCAAGAAAAGTTTTTGATGACATGAGTAGTAGGAATGAAGTGACTTGGTGTTCGCTTCTATTTGCATATGCAAATTCTGGTCTGTTTAGCATGGCAAATGAATTGTTTCATAGGATGCCTATAAGGGTTGAAATTGCTTGGAATATAATGATTGTGGGATATGCTCAGTGTGGAAAAGTTGAAGCATGCCTGCATATGTTTAAAGAAATGTGCGAGAGTTTGTATCATCCAGACCAGTGGACATTCAGTGCTCTCATGAACGCTTCTGCTAGTTCATCAGATACGCTATATGGATGCATGATTCATAGTTTAGTTATTAAATCTGGTTGGACCTCTGCCGTAGAGGTTAAGAACTCAATTTTAAGCTTTTACACTAAATTAGGTTGTCATGGTGATGCTGTGAAAGTATTTGAGTCCTTTGGCTTTGGTACTTTCAATCAAGTGTCTTGGAATGCCATCATCGATGCCCATATGAAAATGGGAAATACCCAGGAAGCTCTTCTTGCTTTCCAGAAAGCTCCTGAGAGGAATATTGTTTCTTGGACTTCTATGATTGCAGGGTATGCAAGAAATGGTAATGGAGAACAAGCTTTTTATATGTTTGTAGACATGGTGAGAGACTCTGTCCAGCTTGATGATCTAGTAGCTGGAGCAGTCCTTCATGCTTGTGCTAGCTTAGCACTGCTAGAGCATGGGAAGATGGTCCATAATTGCGTCATTTGTTACGGTTTACACAACCATGTCTATGTTGGCAATAGCTTGGTTAACATGTACGCTAAGTGTGGGGACATAGAAAGTTCAAGGCTTGCATTTCATAGCATTCTTGAGAAGGATCTGATTTCTTGGAATACAATGTTGTTCGCATTGGGACTCCATGGAGAGCTAGTGAAGCTCTATGCATGTATGTAGAAATGGTAGCATCTGGTGTAAAACCTGATGAAGTAACATTCATAGGGATTCTAATGACTTGCAGCCACTTGGGCTTATAGATGAGGGCCTCATGTTTTTTGAATCAATGAGGTTAGATTATGGGCTTTCCCATGGAATGGATCATGTGGCTTGCATAATTGATATGCTAGGTAGAGGTGGGTATGTTTCAGAAGCAAGAAACATTGCTGACAGGTATTCAAAAACTATCGCGGATAGGACCAATTTACAGGAAGTTCTGCTTGGTGCTTGTTATGTGCATGGAGATATAGGAACTGGGAGTTCTGTAGGAGAAGATTTGAAGAACTTAGAGCCTTTAAAAGAGGATGGTTTTGTGTTGTTATCGAATTTGTATTGTGCAAGTGGGAAGTGGAAGGAAGCAGAGAGAGTGAGGAAGGCAATGGTGGAACAAAGAGTGAAGAAAGTACCTGGTAGTAGTTGGATTGAAGTTAAAAATGAGGTTGCTGCTTTTGTATCTGGAAACAATTCGCATCCTCACATGGGTGACATATGTGAGATAGTTTACCTTCTTGAATTAGAAATGAGACACCCATGCCCTGTTAATTTTTTTGATTGAAGATTCTGTATTGCACGGAGAAGGATATGTGATAAGAGTAAATTAACAAATACATTGTGAATGGTTAGAGTTATTTAACTTTAGTTTTGTTTTTTAAATTAATGAATATACATGTCAATTTTGGAAAATAACACTTGATAAATATTAATCTTTTTACCAAATGATTGAGATATTAAAAAGATTAAAATACAACGAATTTATTATTTTGAAAAACTAACTCATAATTCAAAATTTTTTTTGGGATCAAAACTGATAAACTGAACAATTTGAAAACTAAATTATTAGTTTATTCTTTAGAAAAAAAATCTTTTGTTAGTTGTAACACCGTTTTGTCTACTGTAACAACTAAACAAATGGTGTTGGAAATTTTATTTGACTGTTTTCTCGATCCATATAAGATTTTTTTTTGTAAAAAATAATTTTGATATTATATTAATTTTTTGAAAAGTGAAAAAGAAAAAGAAATAGCGTCGGTATGAAATCGATATAGATAGTTATCATTATTATTATTATTATTATTATTATTATTATTATTCATAGTATAAAGGATTAAATCTATAACTCCAACAAATCCAAGTCCTTGCCATAAAAAAAAAAAGGAAATTATAGGCTTTTGGAATAAGCAAATTTTATGGTACATCTAACGCTCAAGACTTGTCTAATACTTAAAATTTTACATGTAAATCCTGCATTATTAGTTGATTCCAAGTTCCAACGGCGTAAAAATATCTATTACAATATATAAATATTTTTAAGAGTAAAATATAGTCTGTGTGCCTTATAGATTAACTTGATTTTATTTTAGTACTTGTAATTTAAAAATTGGCTGTTAAGTGGTATGAAGTTTAAATTGTTAAAAGATTGGTATTATGTAGTATCATTTCATTAATTTTTTTTATGAAATTTGTAAATATTTATTCTAATTTTTTAATCTTTTATGAAACATTTAATTTTATATACATTGAAAATTAAAATTCCTTCTTTAATAAATTAAAATCTTAAATTCACTACATACCAAAATGAATTCAGCTCGCATTAATTTAAATAAGGATATCTTACATTTAGTTACTAAATACAGGGAGCAAATTTAATGACTCCCACCCCCCTCTCTCTCCCCCCCCCCCTTACTAAATTTACTCCCTCCCATTTAAGGGTAAATGAAGTGGATATTAACTCTAATATAAAAAATTGTTCTCAATTTATAAAAAAAATTATACTTAAGTTTAAATTTAGTCAAGAAAAACATTTAGATACAATATATTCCTACTATTATATTTTCTAATCAAAATATGATAAATGTATATTTTTAATTAAAATATAATAGATGTATATTATTTTAAGATACATATAAATGTTTTAATTAAATTATATACTTGTTATGTTTTAATTAAAAAACTATACATTCATTATATTTTAATTAAAAATTTTAATATTAAATATATAAAGAATTACACTTAAATATAATCCTTTAGTCAATACAAAAAGTGTCTTGCCCTAAAAAGATAAATACAAAAAATATGGATAAACCTTTAATATTGAACAATGTTATTGAACAAACAATTCAAGAGGGATAAACCTTTAATATTATGCCTCGTTTGGAATATGGATTCTTTAGTGATAGAAATAAAAATATAAATATAACTATAATGTAATAAAAAAATTTATGTTTGGTAAGAAAGAAACAAAAATGTTTGTATTTGATTATTTAGTTGGATGAAGTATAATGAAATAAAAAATAAAAAGAATAAAATGACAACATTGCCCTTCTACTATATTTCTCTCATATGACATTATATCGATATATATATATATATATATATATTATAATTATTTATTAATAGGCCCGGCTAATAATTTTATATATATGTGTGTGTGTGTGGGGCAACTGAAATTTGATCAGATAGTTTTGACCAATTTTCAATTAGTATTTTTTTAAATTTAGTTTATAAATTTAATATTAAATAATATTTTTTATTTTATAATATATAAATAAATAAAAATATTATATATAAATAATTCATTGTGGTACAAAATGTGCCATACTAATATTTAGTTGGAATTTTGATTCGACTGACTTTTAATTGGACAATCTTGATTGAATGTTAATCCAATTTTTTAATAAAAAATATTTTTTTAAAATATAATTATTATTAATTATTTTTTATAATAATTTTTTAATATTTTTATTACTCTTTTTTAAAAATATTATTATTATATATATAAATAATTATTTATTTTAAATTTATATATATTATTTTGATATATATTAATTTATTTCAACATGTCATATATAGATGTAATAAATATTTAAAATATATATATGTGTGCGTGTGTGCGTGTACACGTGTGAAGCAATGGATTTGTCCCACAGATATAAAACTGACCAATTGACAATTTCGACTGTCAATTCATTAAATACTTATAAACTACTTTACATTTATTATTATTATTTTTAAATAATATTATTTATTTTTACTTTATATAATGAGTAATAATAAAATAATAAAACCTAAATAAATAAATATATATGTGTGTGTACATGACAATTGGGTTAGTACTCCCGTAAATAAACAATAATAGTACGAATATAATGGATAAAAATGTCATGAATCTATTTAAAAAATGTCGCATGCAGGAAAAAAAAAGTACAGCATCATAGCTTTTGTTTCCATTCTCAATTTTACAACCAAATTTTTTTTGTCATGTGGATTCTATTTTATTTTTTATTTTTTTTATTGTAACAAATGAGGCTTTAGAGTTCAATAGTTTCATAATTTATATGAAGGTTATTTATCATCCAATGAATCCAATTAGTGTGCTTTCATCAGACTATATTTGAGTTAGGTTAAGTCAAAAAACAAAAAACTAAGTTTGAACTAAACTAGTCATGTCATATTAAAAAAAATTTATAATAACTTATCCAAAAGTTTTAATTTTTTAAGATAAAATTTAATTTTACAAAAAATTTTATAAATTTTTCAAAGATTATTTTATAAGTTTTATCAAAAATTTGAAAAAAAAATCAATCAACCTAAAATATATCTCGTCCCAAGCCCTAAATTTTTAATATTAATATTGTGTTTGGATGGAGGAAGAGAAAAATAGAGAAAAAAGAGAAATAAAAAGAAAATATTTTTTCCTTGTATATTTAGATGAAGAAAAAGAAAAAAGAAAGAAAATTCATTAATTTATAAAAATAATAATTTTTTATTATATAATATTAATAATTTTTTAAGAAAGATGAGAATTTAAAAAAATTATATTTTAAATATAAAGTAATTATTATGAATTTATACATACATACATACATATATATATATATATATATAAAGAAATGAAAATAATGAATTTTAAAAAAATAAATTTATAAAAATCATATTTTAATTTTTTAAAAAATTTAGTTAAATAATAACAAAATAAAAAATAATTTATAAATTATTATTTTAATACAATAAGTATAATTATTTAATTTAAGATTTTATAAATATTATTTTACTAGTTATTAATTAATTTAAACATAATATTTATAAAGATAATAAATATTTTTTAATTATATTTTTATTATATATATAATATATTATTATATATTATAATTTTTTAATATATATAATTTATTAATTTTAATATTAAAAATATATTATTATTTTATAAAATATATTTATTATTAAATAATTTTATAATAAAATTTTAAATAAATAAGTATAATATTGATTAATTAAAACATTAAAAAAATTTTACTTAAGTAATTATTTTAAAATTATTTAAAATAATTTGTATCGTTAGACTAAATGACAATCCATAATGTAATTGATTACTATTTGATTGGAAGTCACTGATATTGCATTAGGTGGCTTTTTTTAAAATATATTTAATTTATTAATTTAATATCTAAAATATATTATTATTTTATAAAATATATTTATTATTAAGTAATTTTATAATAAAATTTTAAATGAATAGTTTTAATATTAATTAATTAAAATATTTAAAAATTATAACTAAATTAATAATTTTAAAAATTTTTAAAATATTTTTTAATGTCAGATTATAATATAGTTGGAATATGCATCACTTTCCATCTTTTTCTTTCTAAAATTTCGTCACATTTTGGTAAAAAAATTTTTTGATAGGGCTCACGTATTTTTTTTTTCAACTTTTCTCTTCCTCCTTATTTTCTCTCTGCTCCGAACGGTAAAAAATCTCTCTTTTTTTTTATTTTCTCCTCTAATCTTCTCTTCCTCTTATTTTCCCCCATCCAACGTACCGTAAAACTCACTTGAAAATCAAGTTAAATACCGAATCAAACCAATCCCAACGTGTGAACATCCAAATATACATGCAACCCCAAAAGAGGCAGCCTGAAATTAAGTCAAAGAATATTGTCTGTCACTTCCAGCACTCACTGTTCCCTCTACCTCTACGATGCGTGTGCCTCTTCCGACCTCTGTTGTTCCTCAGGTCCGTACAATTCATTTTCTCTCTCCCTCGCACTCATAAAGTCGCTTCATTTCTTCGTTTATTTGGGATTTCTCGGTGAACTGTTTTTAGGGTTCAGCATTATTTTTTAAATAAATTTTACCCTATATGTAAATTCATATTGCTGATGCATCCCCTTCACTCGAAGGGGGAACGAATGCCTCGGCTTATGCTCGTTCCTTCATTATAATGATAGTATTTCTCTTATTTTGTTATTTTTAGGAGCTATTTATATAATGATTCATATATTTTTGCATTTTCTTTTTCCTGCCATTTATTTGGGTACCAAGAAACAAAAAAACGATTGGGGTATTTGCCTGTAATTTGACTATTGTTTGCAAGTCTTCCTTTTGGGGCTATTTCTGATAAATGTGTAGTCCTCCGTTGCTTGTAATTTCTATGTCGGTTCAGGATATTGAATGCTACCCATTTGGTACAGCCATGAGATTATTTGAAAGTGACAATGGCGAGAACAGCAGATGAAGTTATTATTTTGTTTGATTGCAACCAAAAATTGATGATAAACTTTTGCTGCCTCTAGCTATTCAAGAGAAGCTTCCAGAGTGCGTTTCTTGATGATTTGATTTTTAAATGGCCGTTGCTTTGTGTTGCTTTTTTGTGTAGTTGGATTTCACTTATGTTTTCTATGCTTTTATTAGATTTATATACGCCCCATTTATTGTTTATGATATGCTTTAGGAGTTTATGATTGCTTAAAACAGTTCAGATTTGGTTTCTGTGCTGAACGATCTCCCCTCGACCCCCTTCCCCAGAGCACCAAAAACAAAAAACAAAGGACGAGAGGAAGGTGGATAAGAAGAAAGCAGCTAATTTTTTTAACCCTTGCTTTCTGTATATATTCTGCTTGTTTTGTGTCTGAGAAAAATAGACACATGCAAACAAATTAACAGACTTGATCATTACAAACTCTGCTACACGTTTCTCTTGCCATTGTACTGCTAATGTAGAAATTTGAAGGATTCAATCTATATAATGATGCAACACTTTTGTGCTTGGAAAACTTTTTGTTAATTGATATACCTATGACATTTACATTCTCTTATGATTTTGGCCAGTGTGGGATATAATAGTTGCAAGCTATACAAAGTCTGCATGTTCAATCTGAATGTGAGCATTGTACATCTTGGGGGACTGGTGGGAGCTGAGGAAGGTATATGTGCGCTCTGCATTTTAATTTGGTCAAGTTGTTCTCAAAGCAATTACAAATTAAATGTAGCTCTTTTGCCAATACACTTGGGCCGAGCACTCACAGTTAGGTTTTAGAATCTTGACTTTTGATGGACTGCAATAAAGAAGAGGCCTTAAGGGCCAAGGGTATTGCTGAAAAGAAGATGGAAAGCAAGGATTTCACAGGGGCTCATAAAATTGCTATTAAGGCTCAGCAACTATTTCCTGATCTGGAGAATATAGCTCAGATGCTTATTGTTTGTGATGTTCATTGCTCTGCTGAGAAGAAATTGTTTTGTGATGAAAAGGACTGGTATGGAATTCTTCAAATTGAGCAGACAGCCGATGAGGCAACAATAAAGAAGCAATACAGGAAGTTTGCTCTTCTACTTCATCCTGATAAAAACAAGTTTGCTGGTGCAGAAGCTGCATTTAAGCTGATAGGGGAAGCTCAAGCAGTGCTTTTGGACAGACAGAAACGGGCTACGCATGACAGAAACAGAGCTTCATATCATCCACCGCGGAATGTTTATGTGAGTGTTAATACTGGGGTGCCAAACCATGTTAGGACCAATTTCACAAATTTAAGACCTCAGCAGCAGCAGCCTAGGCAGTCAGCAACTCAGCAGGGGTTTAATGGTGGCTGCCCTACATTTTGGACTGTTTGCCCATTTTGTTCTGTTAGATTTCAATATTACAGAGAAATTCTAAATAGATCTCTTCGCTGTCAAAGTTGCAACAGGCCCTTCATTGCATATGACATGAGTGTGCACGGTACATCCCCACCAACTCATTCAAATCAGCAACCTTTTGGCCAGCCAAAAGATGGTTCGAGCTATCACTCATTTAAGGTGGATGTTGGATCTCAAGGTAATTCGCATGGTGGAAATGTCAATACGAAGCCTTTTGAAAAAAAAGGCCCTACTTGCCGTGTCTCTAGAAAGCTTAATGGAAAGAGGCGGAGGGAGCAAGTAGTGGAAATCAGCGAAAGTTCTGACTCTATAAGCAGCTCTGATTCTGCAAGTGATATGGTTTCTGGTGATATGGTTTCTGATGAGGATGGTATTACTGTTGGACAAAACCACTCGACTTATAGAGAAGAGCATCCTCGTAGATCTACACGGAAAAAGCAGCAGGTTTCCTACAAGGAAAATGTGAGTGACAATGATGATGACATCGTAACACCTTCAAAAAGGGCAAATGGTTTGGCTGCTGATATGAAATATCATGAGAAAGAGGTAAAACAGAAAGATAGTCTTTATCCTGAAGAGATATTACTAAATAGAAATGAGGGAACTCAGGAGTTGTGGGGAAAAGCAGTGGGAGGCTCAAAGATGACGGCTGAAGTCAATGAGCATTGTATGCCAGATTCAGCCTCCAAAGCAACAGAGCAGCCAAATGTTATAGTCTGCCCTGATGCAGAGTTTAGTGACTTTGACAAAGACAAGAAAAAAGATTGCTTTGCAGTTGGGCAAATTTGGGCTGTTTATGATACAAAAGATGGCATGCCTAGATTCTATGCTCTAATAAGAAAAGTTTTCTCCTCTGGATTCAAGCTGCAAATAACATGGTTTGAACCTGAGCCGAATAATGAGGATGAAATTAATTGGGTAAACATGCAATTGCCAGTTGCTTGTGGGAAGTTTGGGCTTTGTAACTCTGAAATCACAGAAGATCATCCCATGTTTTCTCATCAGATTCTGTGTGAAAAGATTGGAAGTAATACTTTTAAAGTTTATCCTAGAAAGGGAGAAACCTGGGCTCTCTATAAAGATTGGGATATCAAATGGTACATGGATGTGAAATCTCATCAGAAGTATGAATACGAGTTTGTTGAAATCTTGTCAGACTATGTTGAAGGTGAGGGCCTATTTGTTGCATGCTTGGCTAAATTGAAGGGCTTTGTGAGTCTTTTCTCTAGAGTTATGAAGGAAGGCACTCACCCATTTAAAATTCCGTCAGCAGAGTTATTCAGATTCTCTCACAGGGTTCCATCTTTTAAAATGACTGGTCAGGAAAGAGTAGGTGTTCCTATAGGATCTTGTGAACTTGATCCTGCGTCTTTGCCTTTGAATCTTGAAGAGATTGCTGTTCCCAAAGATTCGGAAGTGAACGTTGGCCATTCCTCATATGGTGATGTGAATAGGAGATCTTCAGATGGATTTAAACCCGTGATGACACCTGATGGAGATTTATCTGCTTTCCAGGCTAATTTGGAAACAAGCAATTTGGCAAAGAACAATGGTTCCATGAACTATGTTGAAGATTGTAGTGCTCCTTCAACTTCGATTCCAGAAGCTATGGAAATTCCAGATCCTCAGTTCTACAATTTTGATGCTGGGAAGTCCCCGGAGATGTTTCAGATTGGTCAGATTTGGGCATTTTATAGTGATGAGGATGGCTTGCCAAGGTACTATGGTCAGATTATGAAAATCAGGACGAGCCCAGGTCTTGAATTGCATATTATGTGGCTTGCTTCCTGCTGGCTACCAGAGAATACCATCATATGGGAAGACACAAACATGCTTATTTCTTGTGGCAGATTTAAAAGAAGTGGTAATTCAAATGTCTATGCTAACACCCTTTCCCTTTCGCATCAGGTGCGCGTTAATTTTGACATAAAGAACTATGAATATTCCATCTTTCCTAGGAAAGGTGAAGTTTGGGCATTATATAGGGAATGGACACCTGAAATCAAATGCTCCAATTTGGTAAACTGGGAGTATGACATTGCGGAAGTTCTTGAAGAAAATGCCTTGTGGATAGAAGTTTTAGTTATGGACATTGTTGGTGGATATAATTCAGTTTTTAAGGGCAAAACATATAAAGGATCTGCTGTCACTATGAGAGTACCTCAGACACAGCTGCTCAGGTTCTCCCACCAAATCCCAGCTTTCAAACTAACAGAGGAGCATGGCAATCTGAGAGGCTTGTGGGAGCTTGATCCAGGAGCTCTCCCCGTTCACTTTTGGACTTCCCAGTAGATTTACTGTGGCCAGGGAGCAAAATCTCATACCTCGTGGTATGCCGAGACTCAAAGCCTTTTGTAATTAGACAAATTAATACAATATCTGTATCTATTTAGTAGTAGTCGCTGTATAATTGTATTTAATTTGATCTCACAGCACCTGAAATGCTATCATTTTGCTATTACTCTAACTGCCTTATTAAGGAAGCTTCTTGTGCTGGATCTTTGCTGTGGTACAAGAAATTGTTAGATATAGAAATAGAAAGAAAATGAAAATGTAAATAGAATGGAATAATATCGTTTAATATGATATAGAAAAGAATGAGAATATTATTTTATTTTTATATTTATTTAAATAAAAATAATATAGAAATAAAACAAATGATGAGAAAATAATTCTTGTATTATTACTTAAAATAGTATTGGAATAAAAAAATAAATAATAACAAAAGTATAATAAATTTTGTATAAATTAGTAAAATAATTATTCTCGATTCATATATTTATAAAATAGAAATAGATTTTTTTTTCAATTCTGTAAAATATATATCAAACAAGATTAGTTAATACATTCGTTTTCCTTTTTCTTTTATCTCCTTCTACCAAACACGACGGCGGTCTTTATACCATTCAAATCCAATTTTGCAGTGTGAATTTGGAGGTGATGTTCCATAGTATCTGCTATATTATGGCATAGAATATCCATGACATGAATGTTTGGTATGACAATTAGAAGTTATCTTAAAAATAGTATAAGTGATGTTCTTTATAAATAAAGTTAAAAGTAGTGTAATGTGAAAATTTTATTTTATTTATTTATTTAATTTTTTCCCGTATGAGATATTATTCAAAATGACATTATCCTTCGATATTTTGTTATTTCAGAAGACACTTGTCTTGAATATCAGTTACCACATATAAGCATTTAAATGTCAGGTGATATTTTGTTTATTACATATCTGTTTTTTTAATTAGATTTTATAGATGATGCAAGCATGTTGTTTAGCCTGGACTACAGAATTATTAGGCCTTCATGGCAAATACAATTGCATCAGCTTACACATCGCCGACGAATATATCAGAATTTAATGTGTGTGTGTCTCGAGCTTAGCCACATATAAATCAACATATATCGTTCCACGTATACACGGGTCTAAATTTGTCTCGAGTCTACGAAACAGCTTGAGATTTCCCTGTCTGAATGCTGTGGAAGTTTTATCTAACGGTGAATTGCTCTCTTTTCTACTCAAAAGGTATTTAAATTACTTTTTTTTTTGTTTTAGAGATATACACAAATTTTTTATCAAAATATTTTTAAAGATAATATTGATTTCTTTTATTAAAATATAATTTATTAAATTTTTTATAATTTTATTTTATAATATAAAAAAGGTCATATAATTTTAAAAATATACACAAATTTCTTATTAAAATGTTTTTAAGACCATTGATTTTTTTTATCTAAAATAGCATTAAAATTTTTTTAATTTTTATTTTAGTATAAAAAAGATAATATAATTTCGACATTGCTTAAAGGAAGAGAGAATAAATTACCTTTATATAATGCAAAAGTATAATGTCAAATATATATATATAATGCATAAGTATATAATATCCTCAAGCCATTTTTTAATGTTATTTAATAAACTCAAATGCACTTTTGAAATTTGCAGTTTCATACAAGTTTTAATTTAGACATTTTAGCTTAAAAATAAACAATTTTAATCTTTTATTTTTTTCTAAAATGATTCAATTTTGTTCTTTTGTCTTATAACTCCTAAAATTTAATGTCAAATTTAATAATTTATTGAGTTAGATTTTGTTTATTTATTTAATATTATCAACTTGACATGCAAATTAACATATTGTTAAATTTGGTATTAAATTTTAGATAGATTATAAGATAGAAAGATAAAATTCGATATTTTAAAAAATAAGATAATTATGTTATTTGATTTTGTAAAGAAATTTAAGTTAAAATTTTTATAAACTTAAAGAGATCAAATATGTATTTAGGGAAAATTATATTTTATGATTATAAGTTGAAGATGTTTATTATGAAGAACTTTAAATTTTAAAATCATTTTAGAGGACCTAAGGACTTTATTTTTTTAGTGGTAGGATAAAAATACTCTTATTTAATTATACAAATTTGTTACCAATAAAGCTTCTTAGAATTGCAATTGACTTTTATTATTTTTACTACCTAGTTTTGTGTTTGTTATCGCTTTGCTCCATCATTCTTGTCTCACTTGGTAATGGATGCATGTAATACAAAATTAATGAATCAAGGTGGTGACAAATATAAATCTTGATAGTAAAAAAAAAAAACTACTCATAACTCTAAAAAGCCTGAGTAATAAATTCACATTATAACAAGCATAAACAAATTAGGTTAAAACACTGAAGCAAGATAACAACAAAGGAAAAATCAAGTAATAAAAATAATAAAAGTCACTTATAATTTTAGAAAACCTAATAACAAACTCATATAATTAAATAAAATATTTTTGCCTTATTACCAAAAAAAGTCTTTCAAACCCGTAAAATAATTTTAAAAGATAAATAAATATACATAATAAATATTTTCAACTTATGATATGAAGTGTAATTTTCGTCTTTAAGTTAATCTAATATTAAACTTTCTCATCAAGGAAACATGAATGCAGGAATGATTAAATTATGATAACCATACAATATTAGGTAATGGACTTCATACCAATGTGGGTATTTGGTCTAGTGGTATGATTCTCGCTTTGGGTGCGAGAGGTCCCGAGTTCGATTCTCGAAATGCCCCCCTTAAATTGTGTCTCATTTTTCATTTTGATTGAAAGATGATATAATATTGCATTCAACAAGTTTTATTGATAACTGTATTTTTATTAAGAGCAAGTTAGCAACTATGGAGTCTTGGTTTTCTCCATACCATAACCATGGCTCCATTAAATTTACTATTCTCTGTGATTATAGAATGTGATTCATTTAATACTATATGATTCTTACTATATAACATTTTTATTAAGTCTATTGTGTAGTCATTAATTGACAACCTAAATACTTTTACATAATTATATATTTTTATTGTACTTTTTTGTTACAAAAAGAGCACAAAAGGCTTAAGGGATAGAGACTAGATAAACGAAGCAGAATTGAGAAAAGAATCAAAATTATGTACATAAAAATTCTCCAATATTTACATATAAAAATAATGTCATTTGAGCAAAGACTTTTAGACACTTTTTTTTTCTTATTGTACTTTCTTATTCGTAACTATTCAGTATTTGCATTACCCTTTTTTTTTTCCAAGAACTTGAAGCACGTAACAAGCATTAAAAATACGAAAAATTATGTTTGACCTATTTGAACTAAAGTGTAATACAAAATTAGTGTATAAACTTTAAAGTATAACAAAAACATTTTTGTAAAATGAAAATAGTAAATTCTAATTAAAATTAACTACTCAAACCTGCTTCATTATTTCAACAATCTTTATAAATTGATATTAAGTTGGGACAAAAGTATAAATATAAAGAAGTCACATGAAGATTACGAATATAATTTTCCTTAGAGAATGAAAATTTAATCGAAGGGGCATTCCGAGAATTGAACTCGGGACCTCTCGCACCCTAAGCGAGAATCATACCACTAGACCAAATGCCCTGACTATGATTGCATCTTGCAATAAATCTTAAAAAAGCTCTTTGATTTGCTACAGTATAGCATTCGTCTGTCATAGAAATTCGTACGAAATGCGTGAGGAAGCACTGATTTTCCCTCCAAAACCGTACACCATAGGTAATAGGCCCATGTTTTGGCTCCTAAGTCCAAGCTCCGCACCCGCCCCCTTGTCGCGATGATTCTGTGCCTTTTCCGCAATCCTTGATTACCCTAACTCGATCTGTCGGCTTGGATTCTTGATTACGTGGTTTCGATTTCATTCAGTTGATCAAAGTTCACTTCTTTGTTAGGGTTATGGTTGACACATGCTTGGGATTATACCCTGATAAATCAAATGGGTTCTTGTGGCAACTGTAATGGTATAACCACGTCAATCGACAAGAATCAAGTTGCTGATGTCGACTATGATGACACTGTGCCTTTTGACGGCCAATCATCGTCGTCTTCGTTCTCTGGTGAGTGGTTTCTAGTATTTACTCTTTCACTATTTAGAATCTTCAATTGTATGGTTGGGGTCGTATTAAAGTTAGTCCCCCCCCCCCCCCTCTTCTAATAAGATTGTTCATTGACTTAATAAGTGGTGGTATTAGTTGTTTGTTATCACGGATTTGAGGCCGCACAATGCTTTGATTATTTTCCAGTATAATAATGCCAAGTAGTTGCATTGAGTTCGTGTGGTAATTCTGTCAGCAATCTGGGACTTCACATTCATAAAGGAATTGAAGTTTGATATTTTCCTGTGACTGTTTAAACAGTATGTCTATTTAATGTCAAACCCCTCAATTTCTCTCTGTTGTAATGTTTATTCTCATTTTTGCTGTAATGCTGTGTCATAACTCACTGATTAATGATTGAGAGAAGTTTCTAGCTTTTCAAATTTGACGTATTTTTTAACAGAGTTGTTTACATTAATGAAACTTTAGGTGAAAAATATGATGTTGGGGTGGATAACGACTGGGAATATCATGAAACCACAGTTCCTTTTGATGATGACACTCCGTTTGATGATGCATTAGAAACCCAGCCAGTGAATCTTGCTGGTGAAACTCAAGTTTTGAGTATTGCTGGTGAAACACAAGTTTTGGATGACATTGATGATGATGAGGATGTTAACACCCAATTATTGGATGTTGTTGATGAAGAAGTTGCTATTGATAGTCATGGTGATGGAACAGATGGAACTAGCATTATGGAGAACGTAAATGAGCTCTCTTTTGATTATCCTCAATGCATAGTTGGTGCCCAATCAACTGAATCCAAGCAGATTTCATGTGAACCTCTTAGTAGACTTGGTGAGAAGAAGTTATTGGAGAAGACTGATGCTGTCATTAATCAACAGATCAGTTCAGGTGAGTCCTTTGTTAACTGTTTGGCTGTATGTAATTTGGGCATTAAATAGTTTTTATGTGAAATCCTGAGATTTATGGCTACCTGATTTGTTATAGTTTTTAGTTTGCTGCTTCACTCCTGTAAATGTAGTGAATTAGTGATGCATCAACAGGATTCATAACAAGGAAAAGAGGAAGACAAGCGTTCCTATTTTCTTATGCATTTATTGGCAAGTTATGGCTGACTCAGATTATGTTATCTCTCGTCTTCTTTTTTTCTTCATTTGCTTGTGACTACTTTCATGGGGAGTATCATCCTTGCTTGATCATTTCCTATGGTATCTTATACTGGACTTTTATGTGGTTATCTTCACTTTCACAATAGGATGAAGTGAAATTCAAGGTTGGATTAATTTGATGAATTTCTAGTCCATAATGCTTCACAAAGATCACGCAAATATACTTCTTGTTTCTCTTTTCCGCCTTTTTGTTTGTTTCTTCTTGTAAAATTTTATTCCATGTTGCTTAGGTTCAATGCCTCCACGGTTTACTTCTGTCCGTGTAGAATCTTTGCGGGAAGCTGCTCTATCTGCTCGTAATATAAATTTGAAACAAACCAAGGATGAGACCAATTCTGTCACGGGTACGAGTCAGTCCCAGGAACCACTTTCTGTAAAGAATAATGAGGAACCCTTTCTTGGATATACAGATAAAACTAGGGAAGTTGATATGGAATATGATCATGGGGAATACAGAGGAGAAGTGGAGGGAGCTTTTTACAAAAATAAGTCCAAGATTACCAGCTCAGCTGTGAGAAAGCTATTCGTGGATGATTTGCCTGCTGAAAAAGAAGGATGTTCTCTTAACAGCAATGATGTCAACAGAGGAGAAGGCTTGACTAAGTTGTCTATTTATGATGATGAGTTGGCAGGCTTAAGTTATGTTAACTCTCAAGAACCTGGAGAGTTAACACAGGCCAGTGCTCTTGATGTTGTTGATAGGTTACTCAAAGATAATGATGTTCTGGAGTTTGATCAAGATGCTAATTTTGTTAAGAATATTCAGGAAAACTCTAGAACTCTTCCCAGTTTAAAAGGGCAACAAAGCTTGGCCAAGAGAGCCAATGGTAGTGGCAATGTGGGAAAAACTGGGGTT
Organism: Erythrophleum ivorense; assembly: GCA_026724425.1. Classification (NCBI taxonomy): domain Eukaryota; kingdom Viridiplantae; phylum Streptophyta; class Magnoliopsida; order Fabales; family Fabaceae; genus Erythrophleum; species Erythrophleum ivorense. Next base: position 581,050 of record JAIUCV010000181.1, read on the forward strand.
TATGACTGGGATGACAGCCGGGAGGATGAAGGTGGGGGAGATATATTTCTTAGGAGAAAGGATGAATTTTTGGAGGGTGAGATGTGTAGGCGGAAATCTTTGCCAGGAGTCCAGAAAATTAAAGTTAGCAGACCAGATGGCAACTGTAAGAATGGTGAGGAAAAATCAAGTATCCATAGTAAAAGAATGAGGGAAGTTCACTCTGATTCAAGACTAGTTTTGCATAATCTGAAACTAAGGGATGACACAGTCAACGAATCAGGAAAAAAATCAAGGAATCTTGTCAATGACCTGGATGAACAGTTTAACATCGATTTCTCAAGGGTACAGTTGGAACCTAATGCTACTGCGGCAGATGCACAGGGAATGTTAGATGTAGGTTTAGATACTCAAATGGCTGCTGAAGCAATGGAAACCTTAGGCAATTGCGAGGGCATTGGTAATCATGTTGCTGATGAAGCCACTAGAAGTACTTTAGCGGATCGACCTAATAACTCTTCCACAGGAACAATTAGGTCAATTACTTCAAAGAAATGTTCAGAACAGTATGGCTGGAATCGGAAAGATGTTAAATCGGATTTGCAAAGTTTAAGTTTATTAAAAACACATACTAAAGGAGCCAGGGATCATTGCAAAAGGAACAGTTTGATGAAAAGATCAAAGAGAAGTATCTTAAATGTGGAAGACAACCTAATCTCTGATGCTAGTGAAAACAGCAGTAAGTTGCCTTCTCAGGTTATTGAGCAAAGAAAGTCAGCAAGAGCTTCAAAAAGACACAAGGGTAATGAATTAGATAATTGCGCTGGCAGTGAGAGAGAAAATGGAAGAAGTTTGGTCAGCAAAAGGCATTTACAGAGTCAAGTTTGTCATTTTACACCGGTTGCTTATAGAACTAGACGATCCTTGGTGGCAAATCAAGTGGTGAAGCCTGGTAGATCATCTGGATGTCTTAGAGAAGAGGATGGAAGGGTTGGTTCCCTAGACAAAAGAAATAGCAGTGCTGGCACCCAGGCATCTAAGGCATTAGATCCTAAGTCTACTTTAAGTTGCTCTGATCACTTTGGAGTAGATAAAAATACCAATTTGAGTCAACTTGAGAAATCAGCTTCAAAGTTGAGTGCTGTTGATAATGGCACTAAAAGAGATCCCTTGGACCATCCTAGGAGAAGATCTCTTAGGAAGTTGTCTAGTCATGATAGAGGATCAGAGGGATTAGTTGGTTCCTCCAATTCATCTGTGCAGTCTGAAGATGTTGGGTTATCTGCTGCTAGGAAGAAAAAAATGAGGACTGATGCTAGAAGTGTTGTTAGACCACACGCAAATTGTCACCCTCAATTACCTTCACACAGTGTCTCAGCTAGATCTTCTATTGACCAAAGACAAAAACAAATGTCTGATCTGAATTTAGAACAAGCATACTCTGGGGATACTCCAATTATTGTTGATAAGTATGCAAAGCTGAATTCTGAGGGGAAGAACAATGCAGCTGTCCTGTTGCCTGTGAGAAGCTTTGAAGTTACTGAGTTAGATGAATTGACAAGAGGGAGATTTAAGTCATCTGACTTGGCATCTGCAACACCGGATAATTGTAAGACTCCAGTAAATGATGCATCACCTGTTTGTATGGGTGACAATTATTACAAACAGTCACGCAATAGGGAACTTTGTAGAGAACTCTACAGCTTAAGTGCCACAGGACTTGAATTTACTACTCCATCTAAAGATTCAAGGAAGAGGAGGGATATGACTGATATTCGAATTCTGTACAGTCAACACTTGGATGAAGATATAATTAAGCATCAAAAGAAGGTAACATCTGATTTTTCATAAACTCTCAGAAGCAAATATAGATAATCTAAAATCTGGTATTAGTTATATTTTGATTCTTGACCTTATTTCAGATTTTAGCACGACTTGGAGTTTCTGTAGCAACTTCCATTGCAGATGCGACACACTTCATAGCTGATCAATTTGTGCGTACAAGGAATATGCTAGAAGCTATTGCTTCTGGCAAACCAGTGGTTACCCACTTATGGATTGAGAGCTGTGGACAAACAAGTTGTTTAATTGATGAGAAAAATTACATATTGAGGGATGCCAAAAAGGAAAAGGAGTTTGGCTTCAGTATGTCAGTGTCATTGGCACGTGCAACCCGGCATCCACTTTTAGAGGTATATATATTTATATGTGTATATATATGTGTGTGTGTGTGTGTGTGAACACAAACAGGTGCATTTTCTGTCTGTGGCTCGTGATCAAGAATGATATTGTCTACAGGGTCGCAGAGTGTTGATCACCCCCAATACCAAACCTAGTAAAGAGATTGTTTCTAGTTTAGTTAAGGCAGTTCAGGGTCAGGTATGCAACTTTCTTGCTGTAGATTCCTCAGATATGCTCCTATGTGGTTGATAACTTGATATCACAAAATGAGGGAAGAAGTTTTTTGGATCACTGCATTGGCATTATTTTAATTTCTTTTTATTCAATATTGAGGACGTTGATGATTTTAAATCTTGAAATTGGGGGCTTAGTTTTCCCCTTTTTTCCCTTAGATTTTCTCACGCCCAAAATGTATTTTGTGTGCATGTGGTGGAAATAAATTTTTCTTTTCACACAAGTTGCCTCCCTTTCGCTGAATCCATCTCAGTATATTTTTGTTATAATTGATTTGGAAAAGCTGATTACTAGTCAACATAACCTTAGGCAGTAGAGAGAATTGGCAGATCTTCGTTGAAAGATGATAAGATCCTAGATGATCTACTGATTCTGTCTTGTGAAGAAGATTATGCCATCTGTGTGCCTTTTCTTGAAAAAGGTTAGGATCTGTCTCTTATTAATCTTTAACAATTATCGTATTCACAATATTAAGAATACCATGCTCAACACGTGCAGGGTCAGCAGTATATAGTTCAGAGCTATTATTAAATGGCATAGTTACTCAAAAGCTGGAGTATGAGAGGTTAGATTTTCTTTTCCTCTTCTTTCACTAATTACCTTGAATTGCTCTGTTGAGAAGGATTTTTTCGTTGGAGAGGTTGTTTTTCCATTACCTTATATAGTCAATTCCTCGCTGAGGTCTGAGGAGATTTCTGCTCTCTTCGAAGTATCTTATTCTACTGTACTTCTGTATAGTTACATCCACTAGATAATGGGCTTAACTGGTCTGTTTTTTGTGAGGATAATACGTAAGACAAATTCTTTGGATGTTTACTATCAAATTTTTGGATAGAAACATGACATCTGAAGGAACCTTTTTGAAAGACTCAATAATCCAGTGTCAAATTGTAAAAAAATATTCACCTGTCATATTTTTATTAGAAAACCTAATAACAAACACAAATATTATACCTGAGTTTTCTGCTTTTTGCAATGGGATTGGAAGAGAGTAGTGTGCTAGTATCTATGGCGGTGCGTTACTGATGTGCATTTTTGGGTTGCAGGCATCGTCTTTTTGCAGACCACGTGAAGAAAACCCGTTCCACCATATGGTTAAAAGATGGTGGAACATACCGTCCTGTGACTAGATGTAAATAAAGTTTGTTTTCACTTTTTCTGAATTTTCCTTGTGATATGTTGTAGTTTAGGTCATTTGTAAACCTTTTCTAATGGACATACCTGCAGTTTTTGTTTTACACGTATGTTTAAGTTGTATAGAAGATGGAAGATGTTAATCCCCCCCCCCCCAAAACACTATTCAACCGAGTTGTTTCTGTCATGGTTTTGTAAAGCAACGGCTAAATAGAAGAGTTCGAACTTGATCTCCACAATGCTTTGGTTTTTTAAAATAACAAACTCAGTATTTTTCATCTTCTCGGCATTTGAGTCATTTGACTATATGATTAACTAAATTAATTTGTTATTGTTTTTTAAGTATTAACTATTAAAGCCAAATAAACTTACCAATTGAAGAACTAAACTATTTAGTTCAATTAAAATTTATTATAGTATGTGCCAGTGGCTATGTTTGAGTGAGTTTTTCTTTTTTCCTTTCTTTCAGTACCATAACTAATGTATGCATATGGTCAGTTTCAATGGGCCAAAGAGAAGTTGATTTCATATGGTAAAAAAATTACATTTATTTTTTTACACTGTTTAACTACTTTAATTCATATGATTTTGCTGTATAATAAGAGCTATTTATATTGAAATACCTATCCAAAAGTGGGTGGCTCCCACCAAAATTTGGTGGGCCCCAGGGTAAAAAAAAATCACATCTTGCTATGGACTATATATGGTAAACTAAAGCTTTACTTTTATATATATATATATATATATGCGGATTCTTTGCTTTTTGGGATTGTTAATGTCTGTGTTCAATTACCCTAATCTTTTTTCAAAAGTTGGTTAAATTATACTTGTATCTTTTATTCAAAAAATTACATTCAAGCTCTCTTGACATTTTTGTATATATTACAAAAAGTCTATCCTCTAATTTATTTTCTATAAAAGAAATTAATTTTTTACATAACATGAGACAATAATCTTATTTTTCATATGACAATAAATGTAGGTAAGTTAATGTTAAGTTTCAATATAAAATTAAAATTTTATTGCTAATATGACAATAAAAATAATTAAGTAATTTTATTTTTAAAAAAACACATTATATAAAAAATTAATTTCATTGATGAAAAATAAACTAGAGGAAAGCTGAGAGCAATTTTTAAAATAACTATAAAATATAATTTAATCAAATTTTGGAGACTCTTTATCTTATTCGACTATATTATTATCAATAATTGTAGAGTGGGACTTCGTTATTTAATGTTAAATTTTCTAATTAATTGCAGAAAAGAACGAGATGGATTATTGTGGTTGGACTTCTTCTGGTCCGTACGAAAACCTTGACTGTGTCTGTATTGATGTGGGAATATTGGAATGAACTCAAGCCATTGGAGCATATCCCACTACAGCTTCAACTTCTTATAAGACGTTTACCACTTACTAAAAAATAAACATAAAACAATGCTTTGATCCTATTAGAATCATGATAACTCCACTTAATTTGGTGAGGTTGGCATCTTCTTGTTTGTTTATGATCTTTTTTCATTTTGGTTGGCATTGAATGATTGGAAAAAAAATGAGACATGAGTGGTCCAAATCCACCTTCACTAGTACTAAATAATAAGCATTATTGTTAATTATACGTTATTTATTAAAGTATAAATGGCAATAATATTAATTTTCTAATATTACAAAATTAGAATAAATATTTCTTGGGTTGTCTTGAGTTTAACTGGTCAGTTTTTTGTAAGGATAATACGTAAGAAAAATTCTTTGGATGTTTACCATCAAATTTTTGGATAGAAAAATAACATCTGAAGGAACCTTTTTGAAAGACTCAATAATGCAGTGTCAAATTGTAAAAAATATTCACCTGTCATATTTTTATTAGAAAACCTAATAACAAACACAAATATTATACCTGAGTTTTCTGCTTTTTGCCATGGGATTGGAATAGAGTAGTGTGCTCGTATCTATGGCGGTGCGTTACTGATGTGCATTTTTGGGTTGCAGGCATCGTCTTTTTGCAGACCACGGGAAGAAAACCCGTTCCACCATATGGTTAAAAGATGGTGGAACATACCGTCCTGTGACTAAATGTAAATAAAGTTTGTTTTCACTTTTTCTGAATTTTCCTTGTGATATGTTGTAGTTTAGGTCATTTGTAAACCTTTTCTAATGGATATACCTGCAGTTTTTGTTTTACACGCATGTTTAAGTTGTATAGAAGATGGAAGATGTTAATTTTTTCCCCCCCACTATTCAACCGAGTTGTTTCTGTCATGGTTTTGTAAAGCAACGGCTAAATAGAAGAGTTCGAACTTGATCTCCACAATGCTTTGGTTTTTTAAAATAACAAACTCAGTATTTTTATCTTCTCAGCATGTGAGTCATTTGACTATATGATTAACTAAATTAATTTGTTATTTTTTTTTTAAGTATTAACTATTAAAGCTGAATAAACTTACCAATTTAAGAACTGTCAATTTAGTTCAATTGAAATTTTCGAATTTATTAAAGTATGCGCCAGTGGCTATGTTTAAGCGAGTTTTAATTTACTCTTCCCCTATCTTGTATGAAAAAATATAGTTCAAAACTCAAGTCCTGAACAGAACTTTTTTTTTTTTTTAATTTCAGTGCCATAATTGATGTATGCATATGGTCAGTTTCAATGGGCCAAAGAGAAGTTAATTTTATATGGTCAAAAAATTACATTTATTTTTTACATTGTTTAACTATGATTCATATGGTTCTGCTGTATAATAAGAGCTATATATATTGAAATACTTATCTATTAGTGTGTGGCACCCACCAAAATTTGGTGGGCTCCACAGTTGAAAAAAAAAAAAGAGCAATCACATCTTGCCATGGACGATATATAGTAAACCAAAACTTTACTATTGTATATTGATTCTTTGCTTTTTGGAATGGTTAGTATCTGTGCTCAATTACCCTAATCTTTTTTCAAAAGTTGGTTAAATCATATCTTTTATTCCAAAAATTACATTCAAGCTCTCTTGACATTTTTGTATATATTACAAAAGCGTATCCTCTAATTTATTTTCTATAAAAGAAATTAATTTTTTACATAACATGAGACAGTAATCTTATTTTTTAGATGACAATAAATGTAGGCAAGTTAATGTTAAGTTTTAATATAAAATTAAAATTTTATTGCTAATATGACAATAAAAATAATTAAGTAATATTATTTTTTTTAAAACGCATATTATATGAAAAATTAATTTCATTGATGAAAAATAAACTAGAGCAAAGCTAAGAGCAATTTTTAAAATAACTATCAAATATAATTTAATCAAATTTCGGAGACTCTTGATTTTATTTGACTATATTATTATCAATAATTATAGAGGGGATTTTGACTCCAATACAATATATAGAATTTTAAATCTTTCATATGCAAAGCCGTCAATTTTTTTTCCATATATACATTAAGCTTTATTTTATTTTATTTTTAAATATGGGTCATGGTTCTGTGAAAATCGTGACCCTTCAAAAATTTAAAAAAAATTTATACAAAATGGGTCACGGTTTTGTGGCAACCATGACCTTTTTTTTAAAAAAAAATAAATATAATGGGTCAATATAATTTAATTTGCCAATGGAATAAATTAAATATCAAATTCTTAAATTAAATATCCACCAACTCTTTCCTTTTATTTTTGTTACAATAATAAAAATTGCCAAGTTTTCGTTACATTTTTTATTGCTCATTAAATATTTCAATACATTTTTTAAGTTCAATATTACTTAATAATTTGATATAAAAAAAATAAATGAGGAGTAAAAAGTTAATTTGTAAAAAAATTTTAGAGATATTAAAATTTTAATATTTGCAGAAAATTTTTCATTAAAATTAAATATGAGGAGTAAAAATTTAATTTGATTGAAGAAAAACAAATGAAAAGAGAAGTATAATTTTTAAAATAAGAATTTATATAAATATGAATGATAATGATTTAAAAAAAGTGAAAGAGATTTTTAAAAAATTATAGCTAAGTGGTATAAAAAAATAAATGTAAAATAATTTAAATTTAGTAAAAAGAGAAAAAAAATAGACACAAAGAAATAGAAAACCATTGTTTAGAAAAAAATAATATTCTTTTAAACTTGATAAAATGATTGAAGATAAATGAAATTTGTTTTAAATGATTATATTTTTTTTTGCATAATTGTTAAATTAGTTTTTTTAAAAATAAATCTTTATTGATAATTGATAAATACTTAACACAGACTGTATAAGTCCGCAATTAGGTAAGTCTGTCTTCAATATTTATTTTCTAAAAAAATTACATAAATTTTAAGAAGTGAGGAGTAACCTTTTTTTTTTTAGCCAATGGAAATGAAAAGTAGTTTACTCCACATTCTCGTTAAAATTTAAAGAACATTGAGTATTTTCAAAAATAATTTTAATAGTTAAATGTATCAATATTATGTTTTTACCAATAATATAAAGGAGTCAACAAGTCTCACGACATGCTTGCCAATTTTATTGCTTTTATTTTCTCCGATAACAAGTATTGCTCTGTATTAAAAAGGTAAAAAAAATTATTTAGCTATTCAATAGCCAAAGCGCTTTCTTTCACTAACATACAACTCACGATTTGCAAGTTTGGATTATTATAGCCATGGGAAGAAAAAGAGTTGGTGGATATTTAATTAAAATTTAATATTTAATTTAAAATAAAGGGTCATGCCTTAGCATGAGGCATGACCCTTTAAAAATTAAAAAAAAAAATGGGTCACACCTCATGTTGAAGTGTGACTCTTTTTTTTTTAAAAAAAAATAGGTTAATGTATTCAAAGAAATAAGATCTTAAATTATGTGTACGGAAAATGAAATATTATTACTGTTGTACCTGAATCAAAAACCCAATTGTAGAGTGGGATTTCGTTATTTAATGTTAAATTTTTTAATTAATTGCAGAAAAGAACGAGATGGATGATTGTGGTTGGACTTCTTCTGGTCCCTACGAAATCCTTGACTGTATCTGTATTGATGTGGGAATATTGGAATAATCTCAGGCCACTGGAGCATTTCCCACTACGGCTTCAACTTCAACTTCAACTCTACCTTGTTCTTATAAGACGTTTACCACTTACTAAAAAATAAACATAAAACGATGCTTTGATCCTATTGGAATCACGATAACTCCACTTAATTTGGTGGGGTTGACATCGTCTTGTTTGTTTATTATCTTTTTTCATTTTGGTTGGCATTGAATGATTGGAAAAAAATGAGACATGGTGATCCAAATTCTTCACTAGTACTAAATAATAAGTATTATTGTTAATTATACTTTATTTATTAGAATATAAATAGCAATGATATTAATTTTCTAATATTACAAAATTAGAATAAATATTTCTTGGGTTGTCAGTTGTCACCACCATATCCTTAATTTACGTGTATAAATCCTACTAACCTGAAATGACACTAGAAAGCACCAAACCGCAAATCTTATAGTGCGTTTGGCAATAATCTCCCTTATTAAATCTGTGATGGTATGGGTCTCCTCCTTGTTGTGTGGTACATAGAGTTTCACTTGTCAACTCCAAGAAAAGAGGGTATTAAATTAATTGTGAGAAAAAAGGAGGAGGAACAATTAGGATTTGAAACTATGTCTCAAGAAAAAGTGCTTGTGATTACACGTCCACAATATTTTATATTAATTTATGTGGGTTCTAAGACTTAAAAATTCATATGAAAATCAATCATACGTGTGTGTATATATATATATATATATACATAATTTAATTGATTTATCTATTTTTTATCAATCAAATATATCAAAACATCTCTCGTTTATCCTATATTGTGGATAGTGAAAGTTGAGAATTAATTAGTATGTTAAATTGGGATGCCCTTTTTTTCAAAAGTTTTAAGGAGAGTAGAGACTAGAAGGATTTCTTGCTTATCAGATTAGATATAGGATAAGTCTAACCCGACGGAAAGGGGCGGAGGTGGGGACAAAGATGCTTCTTAAATTGACAGGTAGCTCCATTAAACTCAAAAACTGCAGATCATAGGTGAGAAAATGTGACATTCCCACATTCTCCATAATTTTTGGACTCCTTAGTTCTCAAATCTCTTAGTCTTTCCACTATATTTGACGTGTATGTTTTGGTCCAGGTCTGAGAGGGATACCTCCACCGACTAAGATGCATCTGTATCTACTACAAACAGGAACAATCTCACAGTTTAGTGTCTCTGTCCCTTTTCCCAACTATTCACACTAAGAAATGCAAGCAAAATGGCCAAATAATTAAGAATTCAATCGTTGTTACTTCCAATTCTTTTAATTAAAATTAAATTTCTATGCACAATATGATATATTTTATATCCACGTATTAAATTCAAACGCTTTCATGCTTCGCAATTTTAAGATTTAGAATTAAAATAGTTCTTGACACTCACGTAATATTAAGTATATGAAAAAAAATAAAATAAACAAAACATGATCCTCATACTTCGATGTTAAAAAAAGTAATAGAAATAAATAGACACTATCAAATAATAATTATAATGACATAATATATATTTTAATTATATTGCAATACCTTTTACTTTACATACTATGACACTAAACATACCCTTTTTTGGGATATTGTTCAAGTGCTATGGCTTGGGATACAGCAAAGTACAGGCTTAATTCATTTTGCTTGCTTTTGCAATCAGAAAATAAAAATGTTATTTTGTTACTTTAAAACAAGCAGGTATTACTATCGACAACCCCCATTGTTCATTTGCACAAGTCACATGCTAACATTACTTCTCTATATTACAAAAGATAACTATATTTTTATGCTTTTTACATTGTGGGGAGTGGGGAAAAAAAATGAAGCCCTCTGTATTTTCTTTTATGACATGACCTCTAGTGCCTCTCTTGTCTGTCCAAGTATGTTGAATATTGTTGCCGCTATATGAGATGGTGTAAGACCAGCTAAAGCCAATTGGTCAGCAGGTGATCCATGGTCGATATACTGATCAGGAAGAACCATTGGCCTCCACTGCACAAATGTTATGGAATGCATGTATGTAAGTTTTCAGCAACTAGTTAAAAAGTTCATAGAAACTTTGGAAGATGTAAATATTCCACTACAAAGGAAATGCAAGTATTATACGTTAACTAGAACAACTTCTATGAGATTTTTACCTTTAATTTGCCATCAAAGAGGCCATCAAGGGCCATGAACTGAGCAACATGAGACCCAAATCCTCCAATTGATCCTTCTTCTACAGTGATCAACAACTCATGTGATTTTGCTAGGCTGCGAATAAGGTTGTGATCCAATGGCCTGCAGAATCTCGCATCTGCAACTGTTATTCGCAAGCCATGGCGTTCCACTAAGGAAGCTGCAGCCAAACAGTTCTGAACAGCAGTTCCATAGCCCAGAAGGGCCACTCTTTCCCCTTCAATCAATATCCTTCCTCTTCCAATCTGTCAATATCTCAGCACAAAAACACTAGCTTAATTTGCAAAATTGTTCCTTAATAGTCTCCAAAATGTTATGAAATGAAGACATGATTCTAACTTGCCTCCAGAGGAATGCCTTTCTTCCCTGGTGGTAGCTCAGCACCAATGCCATTTCCCCTTGGATATCGGAAGCAACTGGGGCGATCATTAATGGCCACAGCAGTGGCAACCATATGGAAAAGCTCGGCTTCATCAGAAGGAGCCATCACCACCATGTTAGGGAGACATGCCATAAAAGTTACATCAAAAGAACCGCAATGCGTGGGACCATCAGCTCCAACTAGTCCAGCTCTGTCCATTGCAAATCTTACTGGCAGCTTCTGCAAATCCACATCATGGACCACCTGTGGAATGGAACAAATACTTATACTTGGTAATTCCCAAGAACTGATGAAGGCAATGAAGATGTAGAAAGAGACGTTGTTTATTTGTTATCCCACCTGGTCATAAGCCCTCTGCATAAATGATGAGTAGATTGCACAGAAAGGCTTGAGACCTTCACAAGCCAGACCTGCAGCAAAGGTAACAGCATGCTGTTCTGCTATCCCCACGTCGAAGCATCTTGTTGGGAAACGGCGAAGGAAGAGATTCAAGCCAGTTCCACCTCCCATTGCAGCATGGATTGCAACAATGTCTTTATCAGCTTCTGCTTCTGCAATCAAGGCCTCTGCAAAGTATGTTGTGTAAGACTGGGTGGTAGCCTTAGCTTTGAATTGCTTTCCAGTTGCTGGATCAAACTTAGAAACTCCTGCAAAAATCAAAACCAAACCAAGTTAGATATATGTGATATATTTAGTATGCCGATGCTTATATATTTACCTTGAAATAAAAGTGGTCCCCACATTTATTTTTAGTTCATCTTTTTCCGCTTCTCAAAGTATAGTGATTGACAGTAATTATTCAACATGACAGGTGCAGTTTTTACAAATGTAATGGCTAAGATTAAGGTATTTGATGCACTCAAATGATTAAATGACTATCACATTTATTCAATAACTAATGTAAATGAAACTGTAAATAAATTTGTAATGCCACTTTTTACCATGGTATTTGTCTGCTGCTTTTTCTGCATATGGGTATCCACGGCCTTTCTCAGTGACCACATGGATCAGTACAGGACCAGTTGTTTTAGTACTTTTAACTTCTTTGAGAATGGCAACAAGATCGTCTATGTTATGACCATCAACAGGACCAATATAGTAGAGTCCAAGCTCTTCAAATAGTGTTGATCGAGAACCGCTGATCATACCACGAGCATACTCATCCACTTTTGCAGCCAACTCATGCATAGGGCCACCAATTCGTTTAGTTACTCCCTGCAATAAACTCATTTCATGCAAAATTAGTTTCATTAGACTTGGAAGAAGCGTTTCCCCACTGATATATTCAAACTCTATTACTTACCTTGGCAACCTCTCTCAATTCTCTAAGAGGCCTGTTTGACTGCAGCCTACTGAGAGCACTACTTAAAGCCCCAACTGGTGGTATGGGCCCATCAAGAGTAGCAGTAGGTAGAGAGACCTGTTTGTTGTCATTTAGGATAACAATCATGTCAGAATCGAGATATCCAGCATTGTTCATGGCTTCATAGGCTTGCCCTGCTGTCATGGCACCATCGCCAATCACGGCAACTACATGATTCTTCTCTCCCTTCAGGTCCCTCCCAACAGCCATTCCTAATTGATTAAATGAGAATTCAATAGTTAAAGCCAAATCACAAAAGGGATAGAGATATTGCAGCAAACTGATGATCAACGTACTTACAACTTAAGTTCTAACACACACACACACAAAACAAGAACAACAACAGAGAAGAGAGTAGATTTGTTATTCCAGGTTCACACACACACACACACACAAAACAAGAACAACAACAGAGAAGAGAGTAGATGTGTTATTCCAGGTTCACACACACAAACACCCGTTATATCCTGGGGACAAGCTAGAGTCATGAGACCTGAATTGAATTGCATAATCAAACATTTTCACAACTCTAGATAATTACAAAAGTACTGTGGTTTTCCTCCGTTGAGTAGAAGGCAATATCTATAGATTCAGGAAACTTCGAACAGGTATAATTCCATGACCATGACAATAAATACAACCTTCAATCAAATAAACATGCTATAAACTGGAAGAATGGAGTCCATAACATCTTTTGATTCCAAAACTAACGTATTGTTTTAGTTCATGAATCTTCAAGTTATGGCCAAAAAAATAAAAAATAATAACTGCTTCGAGAGTCAAAAATCTACCTAGTCCTGCTGATATAGTAGTTGAGCTGTGACCAGTGCCAAAACAATCATATTCACTCTCAGAACGCTTGGTAAACCCGGATAACCCGTTCGTCTGCCTCATGGTGTGCATCTTATCCCTCCTACCAGTGAGTATCTTATGCGGGTAAGACTGCAAATTTTTACAAAACTATCTTAGTCAGAACAAAGGCCATCATCCTCCCTAAGAAAAGCAACCAAACGAGCCAAAAAACAAGACTATATCAAATTCCGACCTGATGACCAACATCCCACAATAGTTTGTCTCGTGGGGCATTGAAGACATAGTGGAGAGCAACAGTGAGCTCTATAACACCAAGGCTTGAACCCAGATGGCCCCCAGTTTTAGAAACATTGAAAATAACTTCAGAACGCAGCTCATCAGCAAGTTGTTTCAGCTCCTGCGTCAATATTGAGTTTATAATTTATAAGAATAAATTCTTTTTTTTATAAATCAACTATTTATCACGGTTTTCCCATCTGCTTTCATTATTTATTGATGTACCTTGGTAGAGAGATTTTTCATGTGGATTGGATAGTTTATGGTGTCCAGTAGTGGAGTCGGCGGTCTCTGGGAAGTGTACTCCCCTCTTTCTGATAGTGATGCATAAACCCGAGCTTGCCTTTTCCTGACCTATACATATTGTATCAGAACAAGACACCCATTTCTTTCAGCAAGTCACATCTCGATTTCCACACTTGAAAAAAACTAAAATGACAAGTGAAATTACAAAGAACCAAAAGAAATAAAAGAAGACCGAGCGAGATGATACAAATTCAAACTCAACAAACACAAATTGAAGTGAGAAAGAAACGAGCAAAATTTCAACTGTTATTCCTTCATAAATGTACTAATGAGTGACTTCACTTGTAATGAATTTTGCATGAGGTTAGACCAAGACATTGACAAACCTGGAAGTGCCTGTGCAGAGATTGCGAGAACAGATCTGCTCTGCATTGAGAGTGACTAGAAGCCAGAAGAGATCTTTGAGGAAATGAGAATGTAGAGAGAGCCATCACAAAAATCAGCAGAACAAACACAATCAGAGAGCTCTAGAAGATTAGGAAAACACTTATGAAAGCTAGAAAAAAGACAAACCCAACAAAAAAAACATAGTATAACCCCTCTAACGAACAGAAACAGAGAATGAATCAGTTGGGTAGCGAGAACAAAGAGGGTAAGGTGAAAAAACCGAAAAGTCAGAAACTTTGGGATAAGCAAGTGGAGAGTGAATGATGCGGAAGAGTGTCGGATAACCAGGTGAGCAGAGTTTGTGAGTGAGTGGTCGATAAGATTGTCGTCACGTCAAAAGAGGAAGGTGCATTTTGGTGGTGGGACCGTGACATTGTATATTTGTTTAGCCGAACTCCTACAGCGTCTCGCTGTTTGAGGGAAGGTGTTCTGTCATTGGACCACGTCGTACGAAATCACGTCCGGATGGATTCACAGATAAATGTGGAGTAAAAGAATTTTTAAAAGTAGACACTCTAATATTTAAATTTAAAAGATTATAATTCAAAATTTTAAATTAAAAATATTTATATTAAAACTTTTTAAAAATTTAAAATTATTTTAAAAGACTCGAAAATAAAAATTTTAACCATAGAAAAATTAAAATATCATTTAAATATTTTCAAAATATATATTAGTTTTTTATTAAAAAACATTTTTTAAAATTTTATTTTAATATTATTTATTTTGTATTAAACTATTTAAATTTATTTTATTTTAAAAATTTACTAATTTAGTACCATGGTTATGTTTGTTATAATATATTTAATACAAATATTATTCTCACAATTAAATTACTATCTATAAGTTAGTTACATTTAAAAAAAGTTATTTTGTGATTATATTATTATTTTTAAATATTTTTTATTAAATAATTTTTCAATTTCTTAAATTTAAAAAATTAATTATTTGATATTGATCAAATATATATTTAATAATTTTTATATTATATAAATAATAAACATAAAGATATTTTGATAAAAATAAGTATAATTCTAAATTATCTTTTATTGTAAAATGATAAATATGGTTCATCCTTTGATTTCAATGAAAGATAGCGTATTTTTTAAAATAAAAAAATTCTATAATTTAGAGATCTTTTTAAAAAAAATTTATCTTTATATACATATGCATATACATACATACATACATATATAAAAATATTACTACTATTTAATAAAAAAATTAAAATTAACTTTTAAAAATTAATAAATAATATATATATTTAATTTATAAAATTTTTAACTTTTACATGCATGATTTACAACTTGCATATATATATATATATATATATATGAATTATAATTTTTATTACAATTTTCAACATTTTAAAATAAGAACACTATCTTCTCTTTCCTAAATTAAAATTTAAGTACAAAATTAGTACATAAAATTTAAAAAGTAGCAAAGTACTTCTTAAAATGAAATACTAAGCACTATTTGAAGTACTATTTTGTTATATTTTAAAATTAAGAAAAATATTTTATGAGATTTTAAAGTTTATGTATCAATTTTATAATTAAATTTTAATTTATAGGATAAAATGTAGCTTCTCTTGTATTTAAATTAATAATTAAAATTGTGTTAGAAATGATTAAAAATAATAATATAACAATGTCAATTCTTTTCAACTATTATTTAAAGAATATTAGCTAGTTCCATCTCACAAGTCACAATTAATCATACTGAGGTAGCTTTTTAAGAGTAGGGTTTTGCTTGGTGCCATTAAACTTTCTTTAGATATAAAATGAATATAGCTAAAAAAATTTTAACATGGAGTTTTATTTTTTTATTTATTTTTGGGTTTAAAAATGTTAAACAATTTTATGATTATAAATAAAATGATTCTGCTATTTTTTTTCTTTGATTTTTTAGATGCTACACTAAATTGATACATAATAAAAGTTATATTGCTTTTAGACAAATGATTATGATGACATTGGCCAATCTCTAAACAAGAACCTAAATCTTTAGGTAAAGTTATATCTAATGTAGCAAGCATTTGACGATTTGAGCTCTTAACTCTTTCTTGGCCTTTTGACTCGGGTACTGAAAAAATAAAAATCATTGACTAAAATGCATAGCCGCCAAAACAATTTTCTTTAAATGCTTAATTATTTTTTTAAATATTATTGTACTACGACTCTTAATTTTTTTTATTTAATAAAGGTTGTAGTAGGCACTAGCAAAATAACAACTATTGACTGAGATGCGCAACCACTAAAACAATTTTCTTAAATGCTTAATTATTTGTTTTTAAATATTATTCTATTGCGACCTCTAATTTTTTTTATTTAGTAAAGGTTGCAACAAATGCTTTGCTGTGACCTTAATAATTTTTTTTAAAGGGTTAGGTCATGATTTGTGACCCTTAAAGCTGCAAAGCTACAACCTTAATGGCTATAGGCTCTGGAACTAGTCCAAAGTTGCTGGCTATATAATTTGCTTGTTTTCTTCTTCGTTTGTCCGCTTCTTTCACCTCTCAGTTTCCTTCTTTTGCTTGCCTCCTTCATCTACTGCTTCAACTTGTCTAAGTTTCAAATTTTCTTCATTTTTCTTTTGCAAAACTCTTATTATTAATTTTAACAAGAGCAAGAGCATATTTGAAACGTTCAAACTTTCATCTTTTCACTCTTGCAAAACTCTCCATTCTCTTATGGAATTTTAACAAGAGCAGCATCTTTTTTAGTGTACCAATCATTCTTTATAAAGTTGGAAGTTTTATTGTGTACTCTATATGTAAAATTAGTGCCAAGTTGAAGCATCGTAATATACCCAAAAGAATTTGAGGTTTTTTTTAGTATTTTTTTGGTTTAATATTTGATGTGGAAAAAAAACTAGAGGATTATTTTTGTTTAATTTTTATTACTTTTCAATATTTGGGAATTTATTTAATACTCTCACAAATACGTTTACAGTTAAAAATGTTTTATACTTTTTGTATATTTAGGGGAAAAATCATTTTATGATCCAATAAGAGAACATATATAATAAATTGTAGATAAACTTTATTTGTTGATTAACAAATTTTTATAAGTAAGAAACAAAATTTGGAATAATATATTATCTTCATATTTATATAGTTGATGTGTTGTATTTATATTATTTGTTTGCTGCCCTTTAGTTGGAAAAATGTAATTTGAATATGTAGCTATCGTTATTTGAAATTTGTTTTGTTATATGTTACTTGTCTTTATTTTGTTGATGTTAGGATATTTTATTTGTATTTTTATATGTTAGGAATAAAAATTTATGTGACCTTTGTGAGCATCAAAATTAATAAAAAAAATATAAACATTTTGTTCATTATATATGTTTTATAAATATATATAATGTATAATATATACTTGAATAAATACGTCATGAAAACATTGAAAAAATAATTAAATGTAATTTGAAAAATGTAAATAAAAAAGATTTATTTATGAATAAAATGATGAAATAGCGAGCTACTTATTTAAAAATAAATAAATAAAGATGTAGTAAAAAAATATATAAATGTATTAAAAAAATATAGATATGTGTATATATATGTATATGATATGTACGTGATATATAAGTAAATATATTGTAATACATATATAAATAAGTGAAAATATATTTAGGTATATATTTTTATTTAGCACCATGTAATAACTTATTTGCTATATATATATATATATATTTATAGAGATATTTATAAAATATGTGTTATATGAAATATATATATATATATAATATACAAAATAAATATAATTATACATGTAGTAATAAATGAATAAGGATATAGTATTATATATATATATATATATATTATGTAAAAGTATATACAAATAAATATAGTGGAGGGAAAACTATATTTTAAAAAATATATAGAATTGAAATTTTAGTATAAGTAAAGAGTTCTATAATGTACAAAATAAAAATAAAATTCTATAAATTAAATAATGTGTAATGTAGACATGTATAAATATAGTTAAATATAACTTAATAAATATAATTATAAGAATTAATTATTTATGAATAAGACATTAATATAACTAACAATGCATATAAAAATAAATACTTAAATATATAATATAATAAATATCTATATATATATGGTATACAATTATAAATCTATACATATAATATAATAAATATAATGAGGATAATATATAGTTAAAATTTTGGAATAACTAAATATACATATATGTAACATGAATAAATTAATATAGAAATATGCAAAACTTTTACAAATACAATATATTAGATCATTTCGATTAGACATATAAATATATGTATATATATACTTATTGACATATGATTGTGTATATATATATATATATATTGCACTCAAATTATGTTTATTAAAGTATATAATTATATTAGTTATTCAATATTCATTTAACTGTTATTTGTATGTAGAAAATAAATGTTATTAATTGATTTTTTTTCACGTTCCATTATACCAATTTCATGGTAGGAATCATAATGAGTTTGAAAAAAGAAATTATATGCATATATACAAATGAAAAGATTTATAATAATAAGCAAAGTGCAACATTTCTATATGACAGACTTAAAATATTAAGAGTTGACGCAAATGTTATTCTTAATAGGTTGAAGAAGGTAGTTGGCGAAAAGCTATAATTAGTCTTAAATCAATTTGTGTTTGAGTTGATATATAGGTACCATCATTCAT